>OY744530.1:92750951-92903451 GCA_963556195.1 Sepiola atlantica
GTCAATGGTGACCAGGATATAAGGGATGTAATAGAATAGGAGTATATCTGGGAGTATAGTTGGGACTATACTAACGTCAGTGCACTGACAAGTGCATCAGTACATGTGAGATAGTAGGGAAGAGAAAAAGTTTCTTAACATATATATATATATATATATATATATATATATATATATATATATATATATATATATAATGAAGAAGAATGGAAAGGAATTAGAGAAGAAAACCTATCTACTTCTCATTCTCTCCGCTGGGCTTTTCGACACCGGACTTTTTAGCAATCAGACATTTGCTTGCATTCGGGCAGAATTTTGCCTTGTGTTTCTTCCCCCTACAACTTTTATTTTTTCAAATTTTAAATCTTGGCCTTTGCCAACTTATCTATCCCAGCGACTTCCTCTGATGATAAGATTTTGATCTTTGAAAAGCCTGGCTTAAGGAAAATTTAACTTGAATAAATTGCCTTTTTTGCGGAATATACCTTGCTCTGAGCAATTGAATTGAATTATGATTTGGCTTTTGCTTCTCTAATTCCTTTCCATTCTTCTTCATTCTACCTGCTCTATCCTGGATATTGAGCTGTATACTCTTCACAATAGGTTTTACTTTTCCTAAAAGTTCGCTTTTAGTACACCACTTTATATATATATATATATATATATATATAGAATTATAAAAAGAAAAACTATACACACATTAAGGTTGTACACATAATAACTTATTTCGACCCCTTTAATTAGGTCTCCTCAGATGTATAGACAACCACGTTTTTTTGACGTGGTTGTCTATACATCTGAGGAGACCTAATTAAAGGGGTCGAAATAAGTTATTATGTGTACAACCTTAATGTGTGTATAGTTTTTCTTTTTATAATTCTATTTTGCTCTGTTTAAATTACATTGAGCTCTGTTATTCAGATTCTCTACACAAAATTGAAATCTACACACTATATATATATATATATATATATATATATATATATATATATATATATATATATATATATATGGGGGGGGTATCGGCGGTTACATTGGTCGTAAGGTTTTGAATATAAAAACCAAAATGAGAATCCAAATTATTGATCTTCATTTTAAAAGTAACGACCCACAATATTGTGTGTTTTGCAATAGTTCTTTGAGGATGCCACACATTTATTCGAGTATAATCCTAAGCCACTTCAGACAGTGTTGGGTAATATATTATTTACAACCTATTCGTTTACAAGATATACACCTATAAAAACACCAATAGGCGTACCATTATATACAAAACATATATTTACAATGTGTGCAGACATGTTTCAGTTACAGTCGTCAATCAGCCGGGCCTATTCAGGCCAACGTGTGTAAAAAAGAAGGATAATAGGGCATTCTCAGAAAGGTTAAAAGCCATATAACCACATGATATATGTTTTATTTTAAATTATTTCAAAAATAAAACTTTCGACTTATTTATTTATTTATTTATTTATGTGGTCTATACTTAATTGAAACTCCTCGGGATGCTTTTTGAAGCATAAGAAAAATTACCAATATCTTGGCATTAAATCATCCGGAAAGGATTGAAATGTCGTTAAAACAAAATCAGAAAACCTAACCACATCCATGAAGAAATTGTTTACCTACCAGAAAACAGTGTTAAAGATCGCAAACTGTAGTTCCATTCGCTTCAAATCTTACCTGTTTGATATTCTTAAATATTCCTTGATTGTGATCGCGAGCTTCTGGTTTGATATTTTAAAGGGCAAAAGATTGTCAGATTGCCTTTCAGTAATCGCTTACAGTAGATACTGTTCTTGGACAATATTTAGCCAAACGCTTTGGTAATAGTCTGCTGCAAATAAGATAGCTTCGATGTACTTTTCACATGTGCCAGTATCCTATATATGCATAAAGCCTCCATTCACCCGTGTATGGAGTATTTATGCCAAATCTGGGCTGCTATAACAACCACTTGCCTCTCTCTACCTCTCTCTCTCCCTCTCTCTCTCTCTCTCTCTCCCTATTCATTGGATGCAAAAAAGAGTCTCTAGCTTAATATGTCTCGCAGTGTCTACCAAGCACCAGCCCCTGTCGCATCGCTGCTTGTTTTATAAGTACTTCCACGGAATGTGTTCCGATGAACTTAATGCATTGTACTCACTCAACATAAATACCTCTGACCTACTCGACTAACAGTAATATCCCACCTTTTCACTTTAGATCTCTCTAGATGACTGAAGAGTTTCTACTCTGATAGCTACTTTCCATTGGTCTTTGCTTTTGGGGTCCATTTCCTGCTCTCTGCTTTTCCGACAGTAATAACATGCAGAAATTTTAATATAATTTAAACAAGCATCTTGCTATCAAACTCCCCAATCAGGTTGCCCCTATAAATCTGTCTCCTATCAGTGTAGCCCTTTACGCTTCAGTAGCTTTATACTTAGTTTGGATTCAATAAAAGTTACAAACCTATAGTATTTTCTGTTGAGGGATGTTAAATTAAATGACAAGAGAGATAAACAGTGGCCATATTCTCTCCTGTGTGAAAGCATGAAAGAATATTGATGAGGTATGGATTATCAAAGAGTTAGATTTTCAAAAAGACTCGAAAATTGGAAACGTTTGATTGGAAATACGGATAGTAACGGATGTGTAATTTAAAGCGAGCGTAAAGACCCCTAAGTTATGATAAAGATTTAATAAACTAACCCCTAATAGTCTACTCTACATCAGTTAATTCGTTTATCTTGAGTTCCTTTACTGGAGCTTGAACTCACTAACTTCAGGTAGAATTACCTTTAGTATATTCCTTAAACAACGTTTATATCAATTACAAGGTTATATTGTAATTGATTAGCTCTTCTTATTGTTATTAACTGTACTATCATTTCTATTGTTGGGATTATCTGCCCTTTATTTCGCAATTATTAGTTCCCATATTGTTTTCGTCTCTTTACTTGACCAACTTAAGAGGTTAATGTATCCTAGCATATGTGCTGATTCTTTCAGTTTCCTTATCTTTCTGTTAACTTCATACGATTATAATTAAAGGTAAATAATTTCATGAATTCATTCTACTTTTAGGTTGTCATTTCATTATGAATACATTCTAGAAAATAAAATGAATACATGTATATATTAAGTATGTTCCAAAATAACGGCTTAAAAATTACCAGGTAATTTTAATTTCTTTACGAAACGTAAATTAAATATCTAAAAATATCTTCTTCCTATTTTTACATTTTAAATAACAATTTACTAATTTATGCATAAAATATAAAATCATTATTCCAGTTACACAATGTATATTTTATATCGTTTCAATCATTTTTGACGATATACGTCATGGCGCCTCAAACATAAACCAGACCTACTTTCTTGGTGGCTATACTCATAAAGAACATTTTTTAATGGTGAAATATCTCTCATGGCTCCTGTAAAAAAGTCGTGCAGCTTTATTTCATAATTTATATTAAATATTTTGTTAATATGTTTATATATTATTAAAAAGTCATGGTTTGTATCTGTTCGTACGCAGATAGAAATGCGTTATTGGTTGAAAAAACGAATAGTCAGAGTAGACATTACTAAGGCAGTAGTTTTTATGATGTCAATATCCGAGTTCGAATCTTACGTAAGTCTAAATGATATTTTTAACTAGATACGTGTTTTATAAATGTAAAGAAATTTATTGAACATAATAGCATAATAAAAAATCATTACATGAATATTTTATTTAATTAAGTGACCTGTTGTGATAATACAGAAAAAAGAAGACATAAACGTTTTCGGTATTAGTTCAACCAAATTATATTTTTTTAAAAAAACATTTCTAATAAGTTTTGCCAATCAAAACAATACGTAAATCCATTGATTCTGCAAATACTAAGTAGCGTATTTTTACATAGAATTCCACAAATATTTTTTTCGTACTAGCTATGAAGCAGTACAGATGAAAATTGACATACCCAGATACCATACAAAAAAGGAGCAAGTATAAACTAGTATAAAATAAATGAAAGCTCTGCAGTTTAGTTAAATGTTGTTTTTTAATATATTTCTTTAATTATAAATGTGTTTTCCTTCTGGTCCGAAATTTGATTTACGAGATTTTATTTACAATTAGAGAAAATTTAAAACAAATCTAAAAGGGTGGTTATTGTTGTTGTAGTAGTAGTGGTGGTAGTAGTACAAGAAGAAGAAAAAGAAGAAGAAGAAGAAGAAGAAGAACAACAACAACAACTACTAGAAGAACAAGAAAAAGAAGAACAACAAGAAGAACAAGAATAAGAAGAAGAAGAAGAAGAAGAAGAAGAAGAAGAAGAAAAAAAGAAGAAGAAGAACAACAACAACAACTAGAAGAACAAGAAAAAGAAGAACAAGAAAAAGAAGAACAAGAATAATAATAATAAGAAGAAGAAGAATAACAACAACAACAACAAAAACAAGAAAAAGAAGAACAAGAAGAACAAGAAGAAGAAGAACAACAACAACAACAAGAACAACAACAACAAGAACAAGAAAAAGAAGAACAGGAAGAAGAAGAAGAAGAAGAAGAACAACAACAACAACAAGAAAAAGAATAACAAGAAGAAGAAGAACAACAACAACAAGTACAAGAAAAAGAAGAACAACAAGAAAAAAAACAAGAAGAAGAAGAAGAAGAAGAAGAAGAAGAAGAAGAAGAAGAAGAAGAAGAAGAAGAAGAAGAAGAAGAAGAAGAACAAAAACAACAACAAGAAAAAGAAGAACAAGAAGAAGAAGAAGAATTCATTTTCCCAAAATGTAGCATTTATTTTTTTGCATCGAATTAAGTACGAGAAATGGATATTCTATTAAGGGGCCAATGGGTGAAACAAACATCTCACGAAAAATTACATTTACTTTTTAAATTAACAGTAAACGTTTATTTAAATCATTACATCACACACCAAAGACTTTATTAAAATCAGATTATAAGTTTATTTCATTGTAATATTTTTTGAAACAAAATAAAATATGACTTTAACCTTTTGCGTGACAGACAAAATGTGTTATGCCAAAAGCAAATTCTATTTAAAACTTAAACGTGACAGACAAAATAAAATGTTATCTTAATAGAAAATGGGTACTACTCCAGATGAAGCGCCTAATTTCAGTGACTGCTCGGCGGCAACGAACGGACAGGTCGCGGAAGCGCCCGAGAGCTGCCGATACGAAAACGAAGCTGAAGCAAAACTGAAAGTCGTAAAATGGAAGAGTGGCAGACGACAATATAAGAAGAAGAATACAAAAGAAAAAAATACACATATTTGAAAAAAAAATGAACAAACCATAGCTGAAGAACTATAAATAAACTTTTTTTTTTCGTGGGCCAAATGAACCATTTTAATTTTATTTTTGTCTTTTTTTTTACATAAATCAAAGAAGTAAATGCTATTTCTTTTTATAGTATTGAGGCAACCTTTTTTTTGTCTTTTGTTTTTACATAAAAGTATGTTATTTTTCTTAGGATATTTGGTCAAGTTTTTTTTTTTGGGGGGGGGGGGGGTATTTCATATATTTTCTCGTCATGGGTCAGGGTTTACGGATACGTTTGCGGCCGGTTCGAAAGGTCTTCCTACCGCTTGTTTTGTTGGGCTGAACGCAGACGATTGGCAGCAACCTGATCGGTCAGCTCTGCTCCAGCCTCGTCTTCGTCTCGGAAGCTCCCGGGCGCTTCCGCGACCTGCCCGATCGTTGCCGCCGAGCAGACACGGAAATTGGGCGCTTCATCTGGAGTAGTACCAGAAAATGTTACTTCAGCGTTCAGCGTTAGAGACACCATAAAATCGTATTCTAACTTTAAGCATGACAAAGAAAAAAATATTTCAAAATTAAATGATGTTTCAAACTTAAGCGGGACAGATCAACCTACGTACAAAGTGTCTTATCGATAAAATAAAGTGCGTCAATTGAAACATGCCAGACTGACTGACTGACGGTCCGAGCGTCTAAAAGGGATGCGTGAACGTATCTTAATCTGATGGTTTCTTTGACAACGAATAGGAAATCATTTACAAATATTTTGAGCAATAAAAATAGAATTATCAAGCCTTTGAAGCGAAACATGCGCGGAAAATGGTTTTAGAAAAAAAAATGTCTTCTTCTCAAACAGAAAGTCTCACCTCAAATTTACCAAGTAAATATAAATAACAAAACCATCACACATGTAGAAAGAAAGGTGATCGATACAAATATTGGAGTACAAAATCAATCAGCTATTACAACTCGCTGAAGGCTGAAACATGACATAGATATTCGACCAGGGGAATACAATAGTGTATATATACATATATATATATATATATATATATATATATATATATATATATATATATATATATATATATATATATATATGTATGCATGTATGTATGTATGTATGTATGTATGTATGTATGTATGTATGTATGTACAAATAGAGAGAGAGAGACAGATGTAACAAAATTAATCATATTTATGATGCGAGCCATTACTATGAAACTTCTCACTTTCAGTAAAAACTATTTCCATAAATAAAATTGAGAAATATACAAACATATATTCGGATATGAAAATCGATGAGATATTTGATGTTTTTTCCTAAATATATCGACAATCAGGACGTAATATCGATTCCGTTAAAAAAAACTCATTTCCTTTATCTTAAGCTAGTATTAATACAGCCGCACAATTAAATTACAAGGAGGAATTCACACACACACACACACACACGCACACACACACACACACACACACACACATATATATATATATATATATATATATATATATATATATATATATATAATAATCCAGGTAAAACATCAACAGGGCAGTAATCCAAAGAATTTCAACCGGGTTTATAAAAAGTGCTCAATATCAAATAAAGCTTTTATATATGATAATTTTTATTTACACAGACATGTACAAAATCTGCGACACTGGCATGCCGATGTTATCGATCAACAGCTATTATAAACTCTTTCCAAATATGATCTAAGGTAAAGATCGGATTCTAACTCTGCATTGTGAGATCTCAGTTTATAATAGCTGTTGATCGATAACATCGACATGCCAGTGTCGCAGATTTTGTACATGTTTGTGTAAATAAAAATAATCATATATATATATGTATATATATAGGCGCTTTTGTATAAGCAGTAACCGATCTGAGGGAGATAACTTATACTTTGGCAAGGGAGATAACTTTGTTTATCACAGCATGAAAGAAAAAAACTTTTCTTTGTATGCTTATATAAAGTGTATACAATTTGTGGCATGTAAATAAAAGTGCTTAAAAGTTATTTTGAACGGGTTAGGGTTAGGGTTTAGGGTTTAGGTTAGGGTTTTTAACGCATTTCAAAACCGTAACATGTTTTTATTAATAAACAAAGTTATCTCCCTTGCCAAAGTATGAGCGAATTCGGAATAGCGGCGGCTAAGAAAAAAAGAGTTATCTCCCTCAGATCGGTTACTGCTTATATAAGAGCGCCTATATATATATATATATATATATATATATATATATATATATATATATTACAGATTCTAGGTAAACAAATTTACGACATATTTATTTACATACGTTCCTCGAATTCAACATGAACAGCAGTTTCGTGTACGATCGTTTCTGAGACGACATGGATTTTTATTGATATATACAGACAGACAGCTAGTTCAGTATTACAGCGCGCTACAAGGCCTGTACATCATTCGCAAGAAAGCACCTATAACGCTTACATTCATTCCAACAAGATGGTGGTTTTTTGTAGTTTTTTCATGAATATGCCTACCGATGAAATTTTTACTGTGGTACGAGATTAAGTGAACTTCAGAAAACCGTAGTTTAGGAACGCACCTGTATCTTAATAGATAATATCATGGGAATGTTGCATCTTTGTGTGGAAACCATCTACTTCAAGGTGGGATTTGATAAGTGATGGCAGGTAGAAGACCCGACTATGAGATCGCTATTTTACTCAGTACCAGCCAATGTATATAACGAATACTTCGAAAGAATGGTATTAAGAACCACATAACTAAAGATGTCAATGCGGTTGCGATATTTAGATGATACTTTCATAACCTAGCCTCAGTAGAAACAACGCTGGAATTACTCCCACTGTAATAGTTGGTTTGTTGGCGCAGCGGTTGTATGTGCTTGACTGCTGATCCCATTTGGATTGTACCGAGGATTCGGGTTTCCAATTTCGGCGTTAATAAACTTTTAGACACGGCGTTAATACACTATGTCTAGCCACACTGATAAGTCGTAGACGACGAAACAGCTCTCTGTGCATGACTATATATTATATTTATATGGCCATTATTTATAGGATGAGCTTTCTGGTAGAGGTAATAATGGCATAAAAATATAATATTTTGTAAAAAATAGATTTCTTAGTATAGGATGATAAAAATATATGTAAACAAATGAGTTCATATGAGGCTAGAATCTCTTCTGCTGTAAGTAGTAGGTTTGTTGACTTCTGATCACATTTAGATGTTATCGGGAATCTCCGCGTTGATACACTTGCTACGTCTAGCCACACTGATGAAGCGTATATGACGAAAAAGCTGGCTGTCGATTACTATACTTTATATATGTACATACACATATGCCCCCTATTTATAGGTTGAGCTCTCTGGTAAAGGAAACAACGTTTCTCATCTAGCGTAAAGCAATAATCTTCAGTAAAGAATAGATGTCTCCAGTTACCGAATAGCGTAATAAAAGATATGTAAACAGAGCGAGTACTTATAACGCTATAGTTTTTTTTTTTGTAGGTATTCGATTTCTCGAAGCGGTGGCTTTATATGCTGATCCCATTTGTATGTGACTGGTGATTCAGGTTTCGAATCTCGACGTGAATACACGTGTTATATCAAGCCACAATGATCAGTCGTAGACGAAACAGCTGTTTGTCAGTGACTTTGTATATATTTATATAAATACGTATTATTTCAAAAAATAATGTTTGGCGTATATAACTCCAATAGCGTTTCGGTGATATCACCTCATCGAGGCTCAAAATTATTATGAAAATAAATTCGGACAATGGGTAGATAAAACAATAACCCAGAAATCAGAACAAAAAAACAAACAAACAAACAAAAAAAACAACAACAAAGTGTTATAAACCACGGCTTTAAATATTCAACTTAAGAAAGTCATTTAATCCGTATTCTTTTAAAACAGTCTGGAAATGTTACTATCACCAATAAGGGTTGTAAGAAAGTCACTTAGGTTAACATATTTAACCGCTAATGTAAATAAATTAAACCATATTAATTACATAAAGTAAAGTTTGTATTCAATTAAGGAATCGTAATTTTTAGTATATGATACAACGTTAAATCTAATGATAATTTACCGACTATAACTCGACATAATTTTAATTAAAATAAAATCATTAATAGAAAGCGGTTGAAAGCCTAACAATGCATTTTTTTAAATAAATATTAATTTATTTAAAAGTCCAAAATTTTTGACGCAATACATTTGCATCGGCGGTTCAAGACATTTTTTTCTTTTATAGCGACATGTTTATCGTTTACTAACGATAAACATGTAAACATCCGTAAGATGTTCATTCTGTAATAGTTCAAATGTCAAAATGTTTTAAGGAAATGCGCGCGGACATGCGTTAAAGATAAGAAGATGTAATGGTCTCCCATGAGAAAGCATTGAATATTTTAATTCAAGAAAGAGGTTGGAAGCCTACCAATGCATTTAAAAAATAAATATTGATTTATTTTAAAGTCCCAAATTTTCGACGCAGTACGTTTTCTATCGACGATTGCGTATTGGGTCGAACATTTGGGACTTGCGTGCTTTCCTTCACGGAGTAAGCCTGAACAGTTTCTTCGTTATTTTGTGACTCTCCCATTCCTTGATGTTTTATAGTGTCTAAAGCTGGTGTAACGTTTGAAACCTGTGTTTACAAGTCTTTATTTCAATTGGTTTTCTGTCGCCCTTAAATCAAGAAAAATGAATCTCAGTAGTATTCTTACTCATCGAGCACTTATGATTTGTTTCCCAACCATACTTGATTCGAAACTTGGTGAAATCACTAATATTTTTCTTGCTATCAATATCATAAAAGGCACCATTGCACGCAAAGTTGTTATATTTAATGGTGACCAATTTCAAAGCCCGTCACGATGTCATATCTATTTGAAACTTCCATGGTTAGGTTCCGACGGCCTTGACATTATCAATAAGATTTCTTGTTCTACTCAACACTGTTTTCCAGCAAGCATGCAGAAAGTAGTCTACACAACTCGAAACTTTTTCTCTTCCTTCTGAAAGGATGTTTTGCCATAATAATAAACAATAATACTAACGAAATACTAATACTAATGAAATAAAATAGTAATAAATTAATAATAATAATAATAATAATAATAATAATAACAATAACAATAATAATAATAATAATAATAATAATAATAATAATAATAATAATAATAATAATAATAATAATAATAATAATAATCGTGATCCTAATAATAATAGTAATATTGCCAGTAAAAAATACGAAATACAAAATAATAAAACAAAGAAATATACTAGTCAATTAAAAGGTCATAATAATAATAAACAATAATACTAACAAAATATTAATACTAATTTAATAAAATAGTAATAAATTAATAGTAATAATAAAAATACTAATTTTAATCATAAAACTAATAATAATAATAATAATAATAATAATAATAATAATAATAATAATAATAATAATAATAATAATAATAATAATAGTATTGCTAGTATTTATCATACCAATAATCATACCAATAATAGCACTAATGGCAATATCAATAGTAATCATGATAATAATGATAATAATAATAGTAATAATAATAAGACACATTTACACCGTTGAGTCCACACAACATCGGATGTCACTTCTACAAGACCAGGAAGGATTGTTACGAAAAAAATAAGGTTAATAAGGCCCTATGGGAATGGACGTATGTATTGGGAATCGTTGGTTTGACTTGCGCGAATTAACGCGGGTGCAGCGAGTGCAGATTAGGGCCTGTTCTTACAGTCAGAGCTAACAGACGTGACAAGGTTACCATGTGACGAGACCCCAGATCAGGGGTCAGTCTGCCCCTGCGAGAGGCTCTGTGATGTCGTGGGCCTTGTGTGGGAAACAGAGGATCCGTGGCGTCACTCGTTCTCGCGAGAAGCGAGTTTTTAGTCAGTCTGATTCGGAAGGCGAACTGAGAGGACGTGCGATTCACGATGTAAAACTAAGGGAAATATTTCCCTTAAGGGAAGACAAGCGCGAGAAAATAATTTCCCCCCTCTCTATGAATGGTTAAGAAACATTGTTAACTAACTACGATAAAGTAGTGATTTGCTCTCTCTCTCTCTCTCTCCCTCTCTCTCTCTCGACGTGGTGAATGACTCCCAGCTGAAATAACAACTCTTGTAATAAAATGAATTAAATCTAAAAGAAGAGTTTGTCTTCGGAGTGCGTCATGGCTTTTTTTGCAGACAACGGACGGCAGGAAGAAAGAATTCATCCACTGGACGACACGACCAGCCTCTACACGACAAGTATACGAAACGCGTACTGCCGCGGTCCAGGCAGGAGTAGTTCTATGTAACAATACCTATTATTTGTCTAAAGTTCTGACGAGACTTGTTATATCAAGCGAAATTATTAGATAAAATAGTCAAGATTAAAAAGAAAAAAATATATAGTTTTTATTTTTGATTTTGATTTTAATAAAAAATATTAGCATCTAACACATGTTTTTATGGGCATTTTGCCTCTTTCTTCAAGTTTAAAATGTTAAAGATGGTTAAAAAATGAACTTTCCCAAATGTATATTTATATATATATATATTTAAAAAAAATGAACTTTCCCAAATGTATACCTACCAGCGACCATGCGCGATTTAAGTTCTATTTAAAAGAGACATTCACACCGTTAAGTCAACACAACATCGGACGTCACTTCTACAAAACCAAAAAGGGTTGTTACGAGAAAAAAATAAGATTAATACTTTTTATTTGTCTAAAGCTCTGACGAGGCTTGTTATATCAAGCATAATTATTAGATAAAAAGTCAAGATGAACAAAAATATTGTTTTTATTTTTATTTTAATAAAAAATATTAGCATCTAACACATGTTTTTTAAGGGTATTTTGCCTCTTTCCTTAAGTTTATATATATATATATATATATATATATATATACACACACTATAGTAAGTTATTAAAATACATGTATGTCAATTCAGCTAAACAGAAGCTTCCGCGAAAACATCTGTGTAGCTTAATTGCTATAAATATAGTTTGTATAACTTACTACCTAGCTCTACTTACGTATTGAGCACTGTTGAAGTAAATACTGAAAATCAATACAGAAAAAATTATATCTCTTTATAACATTTTATATGGATACATAAAATAATATATATATAATATATATATATATATATATATATATACATATTTGTTATTGTTTATTATCTATAATAAATCTATATTTCGTCCCTTTTCAATCAGGACTCATCAGCATAGAGATATGACTATTCACTACCGGTCGTACGATTCGAAACCCTGGATTACAAGTATTTTTCAACTCAAATCCAACGTCGTTAACCGCGCGGCCAATATTTGAACTATGATAATTTTAACACATTTAAAAGCGGCACGATATGTAGACATTCTTCTTCAATTAAAGAAAGAATGATGCATATAAAGCAAGTGACGTCATGCTGTGTTTGTACTATCATTTAGAGTGCTCTACTTATTTTACGAGGAGCGACAAATATAAGATATTTGTTATTGTTTATTATCTATGTACGTATACGTTTCGTGCCTTTTCAATCAGGACTCATCAGCATATATATATATATATATATATATATATATATATATATATATATATATATATATATATATATATATATTAAAAGAATATCAGTTTTTAGGGCGGGTAAAGTGAGTTCTCCAAACAGAACATTTTTACACCAATTGTATGTCCTCTTACAAAGATTAACGACCTTCCTACCTACAAATTACTTTCTTCGCTTTGCTTTTTTACACCGGATTTTCTTGCAATCGGACATTTGCTTACATTCGGGCAGCGTTTTGCGTTGTGTTTTTCTCCCCACAATCTTTGTTTTACTTTTTCAAATGTTAAATCTTGGCCTTTGCCAACTTATCTATCCCAGCAATTTCTTTTGATGATTAGCTTTTGATCTTTGAAAAGCCAGGCTTCAGGAAATAATTAATTAAAAAAATAATTGAATAAATTGCCTTTTTGTGGAAGTTACCTTGCATTGAGCAACTGAATTGAAAAAGATCTGCCTTTTGCTTTTCTTATTCCTTTTCATCCTTCTATCTATCTTTCTGCTCTATCCTGTATATTGAGCTGTATACTTTTCCTAAAAGTTCGCTTTTAGTTTTCCACTTCATATATATATATATATATATATATATATATATATATATATATATATATTAGAAGAATATCAGTTCCAGGACGGATAAAGTGAGTTCCCTAAACAGAACATTTTTACACCAATTTTATGCCATCTTACAAAGATTAAAATCAATATATAATGCTAATAAACCTTATGTCTAGAATTCTTGTTTCAATTTTGATCAAAATCTATTACATGATTTTTATTCTAGGAAAAGGTAAGGCTTAAGCTTAAAGTGGCTTAAGAAGAAACTGAGATTTAGGGAATCCTGCTTAAATCGTGTCAAATGAATATGGGTCAAATTTTATGCAGTTCTGAAATATTTGAATCTTCAAATCGTTTATAGTTCCCATATTATGCCCCCTAAAAATCCCTTTAAAACACTCCAAAGAAACTGTCATATGGGGACTCGATGTTAATTAATATACCTAACATTTCACGACAATCGGCGCTATCTAAATTTTCACGAAAGGCTTCCGTAAAGCTTCCTCATAAGTCATATTTTAATCATTCCATTTATGATTTTCAATCATTTAATAATATTCATTATCATTTAACTGACAATTTATGCATCTCATTAACCCTTATCCTGGCTTTAAACTTTGATTACTGGTGACTCATTAGGAAATAAAGCATACCGCCGCGAAGTGTGAAGTCGTCTTAGCCGGATTTATTATGCTCGAATTATTCACTACTACAGTTGGCAAAGGTATGAACCTACAATTTTCCCACCTGGCTATGGATAAATAGCAACTTGTGTTCGATAAATCATGCACAATTCACATTTCTTTTGTACGTGCATATTAAAATCGTGATATATGATAGGTATATTGATATGTGAAATACAAAAAAAATGCCAATTAATATAGAATATCCATGTTTTACACTTTTATTATTGCTTTGTACGGTACCGAGTGCTGTCCATCAAAGAACGAAGCAGATAATCCAAACGTGTATGAACTATTTTGTGGAATGTCTATTTACTTCTTTTGTGTATGTGAAGACTTTCAAAATTTGGACGAACGTTGGTCATTTAAAATCCCTTTAATGGGAGGGGGTTATTCGCAAAGTCTAACACTTTTTTAAACCTATTATTTCAGGCATATCAGTTTTATTTTCGCACAGTTCTCACTATTACAATATCTTTTATCTATATAAAGTTAGGATTATAATATATATATATATATATATATATATATATATATATATATATATATATATGTGTGTGCTTATATTTTTATTTATAATATATAATAATATAATAATATTTATGAATAAATATTAATTATTTATTACCTACATACATCGATGTTTAATGCTAACGCAATCTTCAGTGCGACGGTCGCGAACTCCAATCACAAATCGCCACTGATTAGCAGTCAAGAGCGTTTTCCCGTTGGCCACCACAAATTACCTTAGAATTAAGGAGGAATTTAACTTTGTAAATACCAAGTCGGCGGGTATTTTTCAAAGAGCAGCGAAAGTGATCTACAACAAAAAACTGTTATATATATATATATATATATATATATATAATAATTGTTGTATGTACAGTATTCACTCCTAAACTAAGAGAACCGAGCATTCTGAATTTCGCAACTAGACGTAAATAGTCCAAATGTGGTCTACCTTTAGTTTAATTAACTTTTATGTAAAGGGTTAAAAAGGGGCTCAAAACCGTTTGTGAAAATCTAGATACCTCCGGTTTAGGTCAAATGTTACTAACATATATTAGACATGAATTAATAAATATTCCCTAATTTTCAATTTTTTTAGAACATTCTAATGGTTATGGGGACATAATATAGGAACACTCTCCCATTTAAAAATTAAAATATCTCAGACCTTCATTGAGTTTAATTCATAGACATTCACACCAACGAATCAAGATTCTCTGAATTACAATTTCTTGTTAAAACCACTTAAACTAAAACATCAAATTTGAGACATCAAAATGAAAATAACGATTCTAGACATAAGGTTTAGTATCATTAGATCTTGATTTAAATATTCGTAAGGGGACATATAAATGGTGCAAAACTGGTCTGCACGCAGAATAAATTTACCCGTCCTGGAGCGGGTATTATTGTATTTCTTTTTATAGCTGTGTGACAATGAAACTATGTGAACGACAATGGCGGGGCGAATCCCAAGAGCATCAGCGGCTAAATGATACGACGCATGCGCAATTGCAAACTGGTAATTCGGGGTTTACCAAAATAAATAAAGTTTTCCTCTCTCAAGAGCATTTTGCTTCGGTGCTCCACGAGTTAAAATAGGATCAGTACTTTGCCGGGTGTATTAAATCAGACTCCTTAGAGACTTTCATAACGGTGTCTGCTAAAAAGTTCCTTTTGAGTATTAGACCGCTATTGACACTTTGATGTGCCACAGAAAAGTTTTTGGCTACACTTTCAAATAAGTATTAAAGGATCCAATGTAGCTCAGTATAATGAAAACCGTATTCCAGCTGGTATTAAACTTTTAAAGATTTCAAGACGAAAGTATGAAACAAGAATGCATGCATAAACTTACGATACTTTAATTTCACTCCCGGTCAACGTTTTGCACTGGCCTGTGATGAATTCATACATGAACTAAATAGAACAGTCGTTCTAATAATTTAAATGGAGGTTTCATCGAAGACATTGTTCTACGTGAGAAGAAACCGTGTCCTTTGCGTTTGATAGATGGCCAAATATTCGGAAATAAACTGTTGTAAGTTAGAAAACGCAACGTTAAGGTTTCATCAGCTCCGTCAAGGAGGTTATCGTTTCGGTAAAGTTTATTTGTGTGCTGCCTAGCGTCCACATAGCTTGACTAATGGTCAATAAAATTGGTCAAAACATCGATAATGGTCAAACTTAGAACTGATTTAATTTGGGGATATCTATAACAAAGGACAAGGTCAAGATCACGGAAAAAGTTAGTCTCACTTTAGGCGATACTTTCGCTTGTGTTCATCGTAGAGAGTCGCTACTTGGCCCATATTGTAGTCAACGAAGTTTCATATCTTATATGACCTTGACCTTCGGTTAAGATCGAAATTTCACCGAGTTTTTTTTTCTAAGTTTGATGATAATAGATGGATAACAGTAATCACCATAAAAAAGGTAACGGTCACATAGCCTGGACGCGCACGAGTGTCGTTGCCGACATCGCACACTGCCCGTAGCGGCGGTGATTTGTTAAGAATCACCGTGTCTAGGGCACAGCATATGGAAGGCGGAGCCCATCCCTCTCCTACCGCTGCCTTGAACCTTCCCTGAGTTTTAGTCAGGTACCCATTTACTGCTGGGTGGAGAGGGAGTTTTCAGACCCGAAAATTCGCCTGCCGTGAGTGGTCGAACCCGGGTCTGCCAGCCCAAAGACAAGTGCTATAACCACTCGTCCACAGGCCCTCCCTAGTAATCACCATGCAAAATGTCATATCATCAGGTAAATAGTTTTTGAGTTATCAAATTTTCTAGATCATAGATATTCTATTTCGGCATTTAATAAACACAAAAAGGGTTAACATGCCGTAAAACAGAAAAACAAAATGAGACTGAACAAAGCATAAGTTATTTGTGAAACTGCTTACCTCTGTTTTACAACGTAAGGATGGGTCATGGTCTTATCTGGTCCTTGCTTCGCAATATTGTATGAAGTATTCCCGAAGTCATACCATAGAAACTTTATTTATCTGACCAGACGGAAATTATGGTTGTTGGTTTCTGTTATCAAAGAGCATCAAATCCTTACCTCAAATTTGTAAAAATCAGAAGTTGAAATTCCGTACAAAATTTCAATCATAACCGAGCTTTTCGAGGTCAAATGTTAACAACAAGATCATATAAGACGCGGGATGTCATTGGTTGCAATATGACCCAACTAGCAAGTCTCTTAGATCAACAGAACCGAAGTTATCTCCAAAGGTGTGACTTCCACATTTTCTGTGATCTTCACCTGACCTTTGACCTAGATATCCCAATATTACAACACTTCTAAGTAAGACACTGACCAATATTTTGACGAAGTTTGGTGACGATTGGTCAAGCTATGTGGACGTTAGGGTGTACACAAACAAACAAACATAGTAAGAAACATGATTGAAAACATAACCTCCTTGGCAGAGGTAATCATATCTGTAAGTATTTGAAATATGAATTTTATCGTATTAAATAAAGTTGCCGTGTCTGTTATGATGTTGCACTTAGTCCATTCTGTCCTCGGTCAGTGAAGGAGAAATGTTTCTAGATTAACTTTTTGTTCTAACCCAGAGTGTCTCTTTTTGGGTGAACTTAATTCTCCGTACATTAAAAATTCTGCCCTCGTGGCGGAGGCAATTAATTATGAACCAATGTGATATTGATACTGCTCGCCGTTACACAGTCATGCGCCCACATATGTATTCCTGTTGTGTTCCAACAAAAATACTTTATCGAAAATATTTCTACAAACTAAAGTTTTTCCGTATGAATGGACATTTCACTTGGTTCAAAATCTACCAATTATTTTTTTTTAATCCAAAAAATTATTTTATTTATTTATTTATTTATTTGTTTTGCAATGAAAATAGTTGTATCTGTAATTCAACGAATATGAAGTCTCCGTTTGTTAAAACATACCGAAATTATCAAGTGATATTGGAATATTTTTAACATATATAATTGCGAAGCGTATTAGACGGTAATTTTGAGAATTATTATTATTATTATTATTATTATTATTATTATTATTATTATTATTATTAATAATAATAATAATAATAATAATAATAATAATAATAATAATAATAATAATAATAATAATAATAAGACAAAATTGGAAACAACAAGAGGAGTATAATGTTCTATGAAGTTATAATTAATTTATTTTGATTCAAATTTATGTTTTCCCTCGAAGATAATTGCGTTTCCAGAAATTCATTGCGCTTAAATCTTGAAAACTCTTAAAAACATCAAACAATCGCAAAGCCTTATTTCTGATCTAGTGTTTCTTTCTAGAAGGCAATTCAACTTTCCTACACATTAATATTTATCGATTTGAAATGTCGCTTCTTGATGATAATATAAGATCATATAATTAGATAAGGTAGTTACATACTTCTAGGAGGTTCGTGGTTGGTCTAACATATACCGTCACGTAATATGTAATCGGCTGTACTACGTTCAAATTCAATCGGATCTCTTGTATGTTACGTTCATAGGGTAGTAATTAACGTGAACGACACAGAGCTAAATACGAATACAGGTAGTAAATTCCATCGTTCAGAGGAGAGCTACACGGATAGAGAACAGGTCGATGGGGTGTTGCGATGTAAGCAAATTTTAGGGAAGGTACTTACCGGACGGACCACGTCAAGGTTTCCAACAACTATACGTGAAAGTGGTGCTAATGGTGCAAGTCATCAGTCGGCCTCGATATCTAGTTCACCAGAGCTTTCTTCTATGGTGGTGTGTATAGGTTAATATACACGTATCATTGTGATCTTTTACGCTCACATGTAGTTCGGAAAGGTATAGACGCTCCTATGCGCAAAATAGCAACTTGTGTTCGATTAATACCAATACATCGTTCATGTATTTGGGTGCATGATCTGCCAAATGGATGCAGTCGTGCACAAGGAAAGTGTCTATGCCGAGTTTGAATCCTATTGGGTTACTCATGTTTTTTTTTAACTTCTTATGCATTGTTCAGAAAGGTATAAACCCAACAGACTACTCCTTCCCACTAGGAAAAAAATATTGTGCATAATTAATATGAAACAAATAATTGTTAAGAATAAATATTGATCCCCGGGTTTATTTGCAGTTAAACATACAAAAAAAATCAATGTTATTTTTTGTATATTATTATAAAAGATACATTTTCTATGTAACTTTATTTCGTTAATAAATATCTACCTTCATCAGAAATAGCTAGCAACCGTAGCATTAGCAATAAAATTGTTAAATCTAATTTGAAATAATTCTATATGATATCATTTTTATAATAGTCTAACCTCTCCACATTATAATATAAAATGACTTTATTATTAGTTGTAACAAGTTCCCAATCACTTTTTTTCTAAGTAAACATAGACTTTAACTGTTGGTTATTTTTTTAGATACTTTGGTTCACATATCTAAATTTATTTATATTTAATAAACCCCTAAATTTTAACATATTTATTATTGACCCTTTACCTCATAGTTATTAAAATAATGTGGACTCTGATAATATTGTTTTATTTTTTCTTAATTACTAAATTAATGAATATTTACTAAATATACTGTTTAAGAATTCCCATAACTAAAATTAATAAAAATTTCGTTTTGCGTTTTGTCTACCTTGCTACGCTTTTAATCTTACCTTCACTTACTACACAAATAAACATTAATAATAATTACATATAGTTTCAAGATATTTTCGTCTTAATTACTTCTATTTAAATTCCTAGCAATAATTTCTACCTCACCCAAATAAATACATTATACGATTTATTACCGATGTTTTTAGAATATCCTATATTTTCTTCTATTGGCATTACTGTTAATATTACAAGTTTCTAGCCATTAAATATACATTAGTTAAATATTCGTCTACAAAACTTTGCTTAATTATTATGATTATAACCTCGTCTTTTCCGCACTTAGATCTATTTTGAATGTAAACACTTTGCGCTGTCATCTTTATCCATTTCGTCATTTTTACATTAAGCTAATAATAATAGTCGTTAGAATATTCTAGGTATTTTTACTAATCTAAAAAAATATTTTAACTGTATATACAGGGTGGCGCAAAAGTAGCGCATTGGTTTGTTTAGGTGATAGAAACTACAACATTTCAAGTAATTTACTAGGCTTTTCTGATAAATAATGCATTTACTTGGTAATTTTGTTGCAGTAGATTTTAAAAATAATATCCTTTAAATGGCCACCATTTTCGGCCTCACAAAGACGGGCTCTAACTAGGGCATTTTCTATTACACGCCTTAGTTCTTTGAAGTGACCTTCTGGACATTCCAATCTGGGTGTCTCGTCTTCGAGTTGAGGTGTCTGGATTTTCAGCAATGCTATCCTCAACGAGTGCTACATTTTCCGCTGTCCGTACTGAACGTGGTCTGCCAGATCGTGGAAGATCACTGACTGAACCCTGCTGCTGAAACCGGGCCACAATACGATCAATTGTGGTCTGACTCTTTGGGTTAAGGTTATTGAACGATGGTTTCCTAAGTAAAGTTCAATAATTTTGGTTCGTTGTTCGGTGCTATATTTTTCCATGATAAATTATCAATGTTTATATCTGTAATATTCTGAAAAATAAGGAGAACATTTGATTAAATGTTAAAGTTGTTACTGATTCAAACTAATGCGTGACTTTTGCGCCACTCTGTATGATTATTATTAGTACCTAATTTCATTTTTTTTATCATACCGTGATCACTATCCCAGCTCATTAAGTATAAACAATTATTAACCGATAAATATTTACTTCATTTTGATACTGTTGTTTTCTATTTTCCGACACACTTTTTAGATGCACCTTTTTAACGGTTATTTCCCTCTTTTTTAAAGCTCAGTGTCCTATAGTCTTGTCACCGCTTAACCCTAAACTTTTGTTACATTTTGTTTAATTAATATTTAATTAGTAAATAAATTAATAAAGTTAATTAACAATTGAAATATACTCTTTACTAATTCCTATAAATTTACATAAAATTTCGTTTCTTCCGCTTTGTCAATTTCGTTCCGCTTGTTTACATTCTTCCATTCCTCAATCCAAAGATAAACATTAAGTAATAATAATGATTTTTTTAAACAATCTATTTTAATTTATTTACAATTTCATTCCATATCAATAATTTCTAAGATTCCTTAATTAAATATATCGTAGGATTTATATTACCGATATTTTCAATACTGTATAATATGTCCTTCTTCTTCTTCTTCTTCTTATTATTATTATTATTATTATTATTATTATTATTATTATTATTATTATCATCATCATCATCATCATTATTATAATTATTATTACAATGATAATAATCATCATTATTGTCATCATCTAGCAACTAAACTGTATTTAATTTCTATCCACTTAACTTAAATTAGTTAAATATTTTTTACTAAAACTCTACTTAACTTTATATCGTAACTTAGTCTTTTTCCTAGATCTCATTTAAGTGTAAATTCTTTGCGCTGACACTCTTAATCGATTTTATCTTTTGGATCAATCAGAATATTTGTTAGAACATATTTTACTAACCAAAAAATAGCTTTATCTTTAATATGGTTATTCTAAGTACCTTATTCTAAAAAAATGTTAATAGTGTTGAATAATGGCCCTATTGGAATGGGCGTATCTGTTGGAAATCGTTGGTTTGACTTGCACGAATTAACGCTCGGTGGACCCGGCAGTCGAGTGCAGAATAGGGCCTGTTCTCACAGTCGGAAATAACAGACGTGAAAAGGTCACCGCGTGGCGAGATCCCAGATCAAGGGGCAATGTGCACCTGCAAGAGGCTCTGTGACGTCAAAGGCCTTTGCGTGGTAAGCAGAGGGATCCGTGACGTCACTCGTTCTTCGTGAAAAGCGAGTTTTAGTCAGTCTGGGTTTTGGAGACGAACCTATCAGACATGATTTTGATATAGTCAGCAATTTGATTTAAGGGAAATATTTCCGTAAGAAAATACAGGCGAAAGATCTCTTTACCCCTTCCACGAATGGTTACGACTTATTTGATAAGTAACTACGATAAAGTAGTAATTTGTTTTCTCTCTCTCTCGACGTAGTAAATATCTCCCAGCTGATTAAATAACTAACAATTGTAATAAAAAGAATTTAATTTAAAAAGATTGCTTGTCTTCCGACCCGATCATGGAGCTTTTGTTGCAGCGGTGTTGTTCACTGAAGAAGAAGGAGGAATGAGTTCAACCACTAGACGACATCGAGACGGCGATCCTCTACACGGCGATGGAGAAATCTAAAGGTATGCAAATAATATATGAACTATGTGATTTATGATGTTTTAAAAATGACGAGTATTAAATGTGAACTGCCACGGCGCTTTCAGGGACGAGTATACAGAACGAGAACCGCCGCGGCCCAAACAGAGGGCTATGCAACATGTACCATTTTTGGTGCCGTGACCAGGATTTTCTTAAAAATATATATATTGATTTTGAATATTAAATAATAATATTTATTTATTATCACAATGTGTTTTTTCCGAACATATAGAATTTTGAATTTTATATATCAAATTAGAATATGCCAACAATTCCAGTGGGTTTATTTGAGATGTTTACATATGCAAGATATCAATTTAGCGCGAGAAAATAATTTTGAAAATTCGATACAAAATTAAAGTAATGTTTAATACATTTATAAATATACATTCATTGGTCATAAAACTGAGTAAACAGTAGAATATTTCAAAACTAGTGCGAGACATTTCTTCAAAAATCTCGTACGGCGGTCACCGTGTAAGAGCCACACCAAAAAATAAGAAAAGCTAGAAGACTACTGGAGGCTTTTGATTTGTGGATGAGGAACCATACAATCAAGAGACCCTTTGGATCTTTGATATAGCTCAAAGTTATGAAAGCAAGCCTGAAATGCCAGAGCCAGAGATACAGCCTGGAATTTTGAAGTGAAACACCCTTGCATAGACAACATACACAATTTCTGGCTTAAACAACTAAGAGGACTTTATAATCACTGTAGTAGCTGCTTCACCAGATTGTTGAGGCTTGAGGGAGCCGCGATAGCATAGCAAGTAAAAAGCGATACGACCCTCATACCTAAAACGTGTGAGACACAACGCCCTAGTAAATACAGACCTACCTGCTGTCTCATACGACATAGAAGCTCTTCACTAACCAGGTTGCAGACAAACTCTAAGAAAACCCGTTCTTTTAGAGCTTAACTCGAAAAAGAACAAGCAGGGTGCAGGTGAAAGTGTTTTGGAATCAAGGACCATTTGTTGATTAATAAGACCACCCTTGAGGGCTGTAGGAAGAGACAAAGTAACATGAGCATAGCTAGGATCAATTACCAAAAGGCATATTATTTTGTGCTCTACACGTTGCTACTGCTTGGCCTTGAATTATATAAAATCCATCCAGTAATCAAGAAAATTCTGGCTGTCCATATAAAGATGTGGGGCAAACAATCATGTTATTAAGTAACACTTATGGAACAAAAAACAATCCCTGAAGTTATGATCCAGAGAGGAATTTTCCAAGGAGATAGTTCATCTCTTTTACTTTCTTTCCTGGCGATAGATCCGCTAAGTAAGCTACTGAATGAATCTTAGAAAAGTGTCCATCATTTCGGTAATTATAGGAGCAACCGGGCTCATGAACAATTTTTTTTAACTACCTGGTGAATATATCTCTTAAACTTATTTCGAGAAGGATACAACTAATTGCGTGACGGTTAGAATATTAAAAAGATCTCTCGGTTGGAGTCTCTGAAATAGCGGGTGAATGTCTGACATCTTGTAGGATGCTTCATCCCCAGGAGAAACTAAAAGATAAAGAAAATGTTTAAAAATACAAGAAACGAAGGATTTTAATGAAGAAGAAACAGTTATAAATTTAGGTGTAACTATTTAACAAAAGAGAAGAATGAGGGTGGATTTAATTGCGGTCTTTAGAATAAATAATTAGAATTCTAAATATAGAAGAGATTTTATATCTCTGCTCCATTGGGACTTCATTGGCAAGACAGATTAATATCTCTCCTCCCCTGGGGTTTCTATAGCTAAAAAAATATTTATCTATGCGTTCGTCTGTAACTTTATTGGCAAGACAGATTAATTCTTAGCTACTATTGGACATTATTGGCATGGCAGAATAATGTCTTTGCTACTATGGGATTTTATTAACAAGACAGCTTAATGTGGCTCCTCCCCTGGGACGTTATTGGCAAGAGAGATCAATGTCTCTGCTCCTCTGTGACTTTATTGGTAAGACGGTTTAATGTATCTGCCGTTATGAGACATTATTGACAGGATAAACCAATAAATCCGTTACTAAGGAACTTTATTAGTAAGATGGATTAATGTATGTGCTAAACTAGGACATTATTTGCAGGATATATTAATATCTCGGCTCCACTGGAACTTTATTGGAAATGTATATAAAAATATATCTGCTTAATTAAGACTTTATTGAAAAGACAAATTCGTATGTTTGCTCCACTCCGGTAATATTATCAAGATAGATTAATATATATGCTTCAGTGGGACGTTATTTGTAAGACAGGTGAATTTATCTGCTCTATTAGCAATTAATTAGCAAAATAGGTAAATATCCCAGCACTACTGAGACCTTATCTAATAATATACAGGGTGATTCATAAGTCACTTCACTTAGCTATTTAAAATGATTACCATATGAAGCACAAACATACTATGAACTTTTGATTATTGTGATCTTACTCTCTAATTACTGCTATTTGTTATTTTAAATTTGTTCGTTGTGAACAGAAAGCCTCCTTCGCACAACACCATAAGCAATCAAATATGCCACAAAGAGTCGTATTACAGCACATTGGTATCTAGTTGTAAGGTTCTGCTGGGGGATGACTATTATACAATGCAGCATAATGGAGTGTATAAATATTTCTACCGGACCATCTGTAAAAAGTAAAATATCCACTGTAGAAGGAATTCCTTACAAAAAAGAATGGAGGTATGCATGCAGAACGAAGTTGGAAATTTTGAAAATTTGCTGTAATTTTAAACTCCCATAGATAAATTTGTTGAATAAACTTTCTGTTTTGTATTACCGTATTTTTTAACTTTAGAATTTCAAAAATAAATAGCTAAGTGACTTATGAATCACCCTGTATGTATGCAACAATAAATCTAACAACATAAAAAATAAAAATAAAATATTTATAAGAATACACTTACTGTGAATTTTAGACCAGTTTTCAGCATGGTTCATGTGGGATGGGTTTTTTTAATGTATTTTTTATGCGAAGTGAGCTCTTGGTCAAAATTCAGATTACGATTTTTTTGAAATTGTAACAATATGTATTAGTGATTAATTAATAAATATTCCCAAAATTTCTGAACAGAATAGTTTTGATCCACATTTGTCTTTTATGATGATCAAAATCAAGATATAATGATATTAAACCTTGTGTCGAATATCCTTATTTCAATTTCGATCAAAATACATTACATGATTTTGATTCTATAAAATGTTTTAAATGTAAGGATTAAGTTTAACGGGTCTTAAAAATTAATTTAAATTCAGAAAATGCTGCCTAATTGGTGTCTAATGACTATGGATAAAATTCAATGCAAATCTCATATATTTGAATTATCAAATGGGAGATCATATTATGCCTCTGAACATGTATGTATGCGTTTTTGTTTGTGTGTTCACTGCACTGGTAGTAATCGCCCTCACATGTCGTGTCGGTCAAGGTTGTTGTGCGATATTGTCTCCGTGCTGCAACAAAGACTCTCATGCCAAACGGAATCACAACTCCAGTCTATAAACAAGTAACAACTTTATTTGCTAGAAGTTACAAATGAAACTCGTGTTCCCCGTTGTAATGGCAGAGTGGCAAACCAGATCTCTCTATCCCGTGAAATAGAAAATAGTCCAGAAGAACCCTTTAGGTATAAGACTCAAATTGGTCCACCTTCCCCGGGAAGCGCATAGCTTCAAACTGATCGCCAGCTATCCCAGCAAACCTCAAACTTCCTGTCATGCCCAGTGGGCAGGTATCACCACTCCCATCTTTTGGGGTCCTTTTTCCTAGGTTAGTGCTGGACCACCCAAGCTCTCGCCACTTTCAGATTTAAACCTCAGATAACATGTCAGACAGTTTGCCCAGAGCGGCTTTATCATGTAGACATCTGAACATCAGTTTTGTCTTTCAACATCATTGTCTGTTTTTACGAGATATTTTCATTCTATTTTATGACCCCCTCCTTCCTCCGGTCTAGCATCTAACATTTACAACGTTCACCATTCATATACATCACTAAAGAAAATGCAGCCTACTGCATTTTACATGCGCTTTAAAATTTCTTGAAAATATTCCAAAGAAACTGAATTTGGTGAATATTTATTAATTTATGTCTCATAACGGTTATTGCAATTTCACTAAAATCGGGGGGTATCTGTATTTTCACGAAGTGCTTTATCCCCTTTTTAAAGCCTTTGCATAAAACTAAATTATATAGGCCGCATTTTGGTCCCCTTATGTGTATAAGTTTTTTTTCCAGAATTGATATTAATAATCAAGGATAAATATGAATTCATTAAAACGCGTGTTGATATGATTACAATATAAAAATGATATATCTTTGTACTTTGATCATTGGCGACAACGAATATCCGACTGTGAATATATTTTGCAACACATGTTCTGCTTTTAATTTTATACAGTCTTTTATTAAAAAATATATTAATCCATTTGAAAACATATTTACTTTTAAATATCTCTTCTATGAATAGATGTTCAGTGCGAGTAGAAATTAACATAAGGGAAGAGAAAAGGAAAGGAAAAAAAATGAAAGGAAAAAATTTAAAAATTAAAAAAAAAATTTTTTTTTTTTTTTAAGAAATATTATTTTATTCATTTATTTTTTTTAACTGGTGCCGGCATAGGCTCCCACCAGACAACATATTTGTAGAGGGTCGAGGAGGATGAGAAGACCGAGGAGGGACAGCACAAACCAGACCTCCACTGGAAAAGTGCAGAGAGTGCTGAGATCTTGGGGAGGCTTGTTGCCACCCAAATCCCAGAGAAAACCAATTGTCCTTACCGGCGAGAAATCAATGGTAAGAGACTGTTGCGATACCGCATCGTTATCTAAAAGAGGTGAAGAACACTGGAAGTCTGGGGAGACTTGTTGTCACTCAGACTCCAGGAAATACCACTGGTTGTTGTCGGTGATCAATCACTGACGATGATCTGTGTGAGAACTCCTAGTGAGTACAAATAATAATAATAATAATAATAATAATAATAATAATAATAATAATAATAATAATAATAATAATAATAATAATAATAATAATAATAATAATAATAATAATAATAATAATAATAATAATAATAATAATAATAATAATAATAATAATAATAATAATAATAATAATAATAATAATAATAATAATAATAATAATAATAATAATAATAATAATAATAATAATAATAATAATAATAATAATAATAATAATAATAATAATAATAATAATAATAATATCCAAACACTACACCCAAGAACCATTCTGCGATATGGTAGCTAGTAATAAAATTATATAGGAATAAAAGTTGCATTGAAAAAAATATATTAAAAAAGCTTAAGTACTTTAGGTTCCAGATAGGCAAGTAGATAAGAGGAAGGAAAGCTAGCCATACAGATCTAAATACCCAATATATAGTCTAAAGAAGTTTTGAGTAATTTTAAACAATAGAAATGGAAAATGCAGTTTAAATTCCCAGATAAACTAACTAAATCCAAGATATCGTGGACTTTATACATATATATATATATATATATATATATATATATATATATAAGTATAAATTTTTATTTATACAAACATTATTGGTTACATATGTGCATACATGTTTCGGTTGCACTTTTCCCAGAAAGTCAACCTCATCAGACCAAGAATTTTCGAGAAATGGATTGATTTGAAGAATTTTCTCTCCTAAATAAATCTTTTTGGGGTTTAGTCATTTTCTATTTCTTATGAATTAGTATCGGATTACCTATTCCACTTGCTGATCTTTTTTGCTAGTGGTTATCCCTTTTATTACCCTTTATGGCGTCTCCATCACCTTTTCCTATCTTTATTTTATTGCTCACTACTTTCTGGGTTTCTTTAGACTCTTTAGCCTACCCAGTTTTACAAACTCACTTCAGTATAAATATCTTATCTATATATCAAGAATCACACATATACAAACAGACTCTAATAGATACCCAAATACAAATAAATAAACAGACATTGATATACATACACATCTAAACATGGACACACACACAGATCCACTATCAATCAAGCATATATTCAAAATACATACGTGCTTATAAATATATTCTAGATGTATATTCAATACAAAAATAAATATATTCTAGATGTATATTCAATACAAAAATCCATACGTCTACACAGACACACACATATACAGCTATATGCACCTACACACGAATATCTATACACACACACATATATATATATACACATATATACATATACATATATATACACACGCACACACACATATACATGCACATATATACAGACATACATATACATATATATATATATATATACATATACATACATAAATCATACATGAGCATATTCGTAACATAGATATACACGCATACACACACATACACTTTTAGTATAAATAGTTCCTAAAAATACGTACATATATGCATATATATATATACATACACACACACTGACATATATATATATATACACATACACATGTATATATATACATATACACATATACACATATACACATACATATACACAGGCGCCGACAGTTCACACCTCTACATATATACGAATACAAATACATACATACACACCTATACTTATACAACGTGCACACAAATTAATATATACAAGCACATACCTAGAATATATATAAAAAAACTAGACTATGCAAATATAAAAACTACCGACAAATGTATACGTGTATATTCATAGTCAGATATACACACCACACACACACAACGTACACATACACAAACATATACATTATATATTTATGTTATACGGGTATGACAGTATACTTGTTCTGTAATGGTGTATACATTTGGAATCGTATGGTTTAGGTATGTATGTATATATATTGGTGAGCATAAGTGTGTGTGTATGTGTGTGTATGTGTGCATACGTGGATGTGTATAATTGGACTGAAATATATATGTATGTATGGGTATAGGTACTTCGACTGATATTTTATATTGCAGCAAAAGGTGTATTTTCATGTCATTTTATTTTTATTTCGATTTTGATATTCATTTCTTGTGTACGTATACGTTGATGAATGCACATATTTATATGCCTGGGTGTATTTTATATGTGTATGTATTTGTGTGTGTGTATATATATATATATATATATATATATATATATATATATATATATATATATATATATATATGTATATATATATGTGTATGTGTGTGTATATATATGCATGTATGTGGGCTTGTGCGTGTGTATAACCTGTTGAGGACTCGATGGAGCTACATGGGAGAAGATTAACATAGCTTGATCGTTGAGAAACAGCATAAGATTTTCGCTCAGGTAAGAGGAAGTCTCAAGAGAGCACAGGAGCAGAGCGGTGCAAAAGCGAATGATAACGGAGGGGAGGTTGACCTCCAAGTGTCAGACATCGTGTACTATCTAATGTCAGGCTGAACATAAACGATTGTTACCAAATTCTCACAGCTTCTCCGAACAATAACATTATTTTGCTGATCATGCTTTTAAACCTACTTAAGTCATGTACAATGAATGTTTTCGCTTTGTACATTTTTTTTTTCAGGGTAATACTTTGTTCTTTTTTTTTATTATTTTGACCTTAAATCCGCTTGCAGATGACCCGTGTTGAAAATCTTAGCATTTTTTTTAATCTGTCACGCTTAAACTAGAAATATCATGTTTGTCTGTTTGTCAAATTAGATTTTCATTGTTTGGTTACACTTAGTTTTAAATAGTGCCAGAAAAATATTGAACTCCTATTTGATTGTTTGAATCAGAGAAAAAGCGAGTTAACAAAGCTAGATTTTTTAATACAAAACAACATTCAAAATAAGTCTCTATATGCTCGCTCTCTATTTCTTCCATTCTCTAGCTACGGTTTAAATATTATTACAACTTGTGGTTATATTCACTTTTGTGTTCTCTTTTTTATTTATTACCTTATAAACAGAGTAATGCAAGCAGGAATGATAGATATCTTATAAAATAAAAGCGGAGTTTGAACAACATAGAGTGAAAGAGAGTGAGAGTGATAGGTGGAAACTCAGTATGAGATAAATCACTTGGTGAGGTAATTGCAAATTACGGTTAAGTAAAACAACTAAAATGAAAGTGTTTTCAAACTTAACACAATTCCGAAAGTGAGCAATAGGGTAGCATGTATTTGGTGTGATAATAATATAGAAGTAAAAATATCACGTCATAATTTGGGTAAAATTATTTCCTCAAACAGAACAGTTTTGCACCATTTTTATGTACTCTTACGAAAGTTAAAATCAAGATATAATGATACTAAACCTATGTCTAGATTCCATTATATCAATTTTAATCAAAATCTATTACATACTTTTGATTCGGAAAATGTTTAAAATTCTTTAAAAGAAATTGAAATTCAGAGAATCTTGCTTAATTTGTGTCTGATGACTATGGGCCAAATTTAATAAAAAGCTCATATTGTTAATTCTTTTAAATGGGATTTAGTGTCTATAGAAGGCCTCTAGAAGCCCTTGAAAATACAAAAAAAACTGAATTTTGAGGTTCTTTTTAATTAATTGCTGTCTAATAACTATCATTAAAATCTCACAATAATCGGATGGTATCTGAATTTTCAGGAAGGGCTGCAAGCCGCTTTTTAACCCTTAATTAAACCAAAATGTAACCCACATTACGATATCTTACGCCTTGCAGCTGTGTTCCAAAATTCTATAATGGTCGTTTATTTAACCGATCATCATGAATTCAAGTTTGAATCCCGTAATACAAATACATAAACATATATCTATTTTTATATAAATAGACATGAAGCTGTAGGGAAACAAACGTTTATTAACTCAGCTTTAGTATAATAATAAGTTTTATTACGTTTGACGTGGTGATTAAATGGACACATCTTTAGGGTTGGTTCAGAAAAGACTCACGAATAGAAGATTTTCAATTTCATTTATTTTGTAAACGACCATCAGGATTTTAAGGGTTTCACTTTATCGTAACAGTTTCATTTAGCAGAAACCTTTGCGTCCAGAAATAAACCGGTCCAACAAATGAGAGGTAATCCAATAACCGTGTATTGCTGTAAGCGAGATACGATCAGATCTCCTTCATACTACTTTAATAAGAGAAATGATCCATCGTTAGAACGTTCCACCGAACTGTCATATAAGACACACACAGCAACGAGTTGTAAGCCCCGATTTTGAGGGAGACCTGCACACAAGTAATCACATTCTGTTTCAAGTAATCATTTGTAATTAATGTATGCTTAGAGCTTCCTAAACTGTTCAGAGAGAAGACAGTGAATGCACACAAATTGAACCTAATTAACTCAGTGTCCGCTTACTAAGAACCCAAATTAAATAGTTGATTCTAGCTTAGCTATTCAGCATTGCACCAGGGAGAAATTCGATCTTTCAACTGAAATATTACTTTTCGAGCTAATCATCGTAAATTAAAAGTGTAATAATTTGTCTACATTATTAATAGGACATAATACAAACAAAGATTATATATATATATATATATATATATACATATATATATATATATGTGTGTGTGTGTGTGTGTGTGTGTGTGTGTAGTCATCCACAGACAGACTGTTTCGCTGTATAACAACTCCTTAGTGTTGCTAGACAGGTAACTGCTTCTTCAAGCCAGGACTGAACCCATGATCTTCTAGTAGACCATCGGCCTTTTAACAATTCGGCCGCCAAACATGCGCCGTTAGAAGGTAAGATATAAATGCTTATATAAACATTCACAACAACCGGAGAGTGCTCAATTTTTATTTACAAACAGTTTTGTATTGTCGTTAAAAGTAGTTGTCTATGTCTCTTAGCACAGTGCTCAACCATAGAAGGGGTTCATACATACATACATACATACATACATACATACACACACACACACACACACATATATATATATATATATATATATATATATATATATATTCGAATAGTACGAATTTCTATTAAAAAAATCAATGACATATTATATCAAGAATACTGATCAAAATTTCATCATGCTAGTCGGTATCTATTGCAGATCGATTTTTATACATAATTGACTCCATATCTGGAATTCTATTTCAGTCAGTTTTACATTGTTGAAGCGTGTAGTGCAGGAGGTTTGATCACCAAAAACAGTTACATTGTACACCGTATTACTCCGTTTTGAATGGAAATACATGTCTACGTGCGAATAGTTCTTAACAATTTCTTTAATTTATAATATTGTACGTTTCCACAAGATGAGTACAATTTCTAGGTTGAGCTGTTTTTACTCTAGAACACTCCGCAGACTATTTGATAGAAGCAATCTTCTGGTAATTATACCCAACTTTTATTTGTTTATCAACACGGAAAATGTAATATTACTGGAATTTAAAGTGCCAAAATTGAAAGGTATCACTGATGTAATTACTGTCTCTTCAAAAGTCGGTCACAAAGTAATTCGTTAGATATTCATTCCTGGCTTTAATTGTACTGTCCGTGTGTAGAACATATCACCGAATGCCATATAGTTTTTCTTTTTCATAGCTGCAATCCTGATTAAACTAATTATATGAATGGAACGAAATTAAATAAGTAAAATATTAATTTATTAATTCAATTAAGAAATCACCAACTGGCTGATTGCAGCATACATTGCGATAACATTTCATTATGATTTCCTAATTTAGTTATGGAATCTTTAATAACCTTTTACCCACTCATCAGTGAAGCGAACACAAGACTGTTTGACCAGATGACGCGTCACGACACGCAACACCACTTGAATTAATAGAAAAATTGAGTTACAAAAAGTAAACAATAGTTTAATTCTTATGGTTTTTTGTTTTCATATATACTTACTATGGAAGTAAAAATGTTCTGTCAATTCGAATCGCTTATATAGTTAAATTTAGTTGTACAAAAATAGATAAAAAGGGTTTATTTGTAATGCTGATATTTTAAGTTCCTTAAGGATAATATCCTTATATTTGATGTCAAAGTAATGGACATTTATTTAAAAATGAGGTTTATTTACGTTAAACTTCATGTATTGATTGAATAAGTGTATTAATGTTGAATAAACTATTTTCTACGTTAAACAAATGTTATTTCATCTTTTTGTTGCATTTTATAAATTTTCCTTGCGTATATATATATATATATATATATATATATATATATGTGTGTGTGTGTGTGTGTGTGTGTGTGTGTGTGTGTGTGTGTGTGTGTGTGTGTGTGTGTGTGTAGTTATTTCTAATTTACACGGACATGTACAAAATCTGTGACACTGGCATTTCGATGCTATCAATAAACAGCTTTATAAACTGAGATCTCATCAGGAGGAGTTAAAATCCGATCTTAACCTTAGATAATATTAGTTTTTTTTCCAAATATGATCTAAGATTAAGATCGGATTTTAACTCTTCCTGGTAAGATCTCAGTTGATAACAACTGTTGTTCGATAACATCGACATGCCAGTGTCGAAGATTTTTTACATGTCTGTGTGTATGAATAATCATATATAACAGTTCTATTTGATATTGAGCACTTTTTATAAGCCCGGTTGAAATTATTTGATTCATATATATATATATATATATATATATATATATATATATATATATATATATATATATATATATATATATATATAATCCAGGTAAAACATCCACAGGGTAGTAATCCAAAGAATTTCAACCGGGTGTATTCAAAATATGATCTACGGTTAAGATCGGATTCTAACTCTGCCTGATCAGATCTCAGTTTATGATAGCTGTTGATCGATAACATCGACATGCTAGTGTCGCAGATTTTGTACATGTCTGTGTAAATAAAAATAATCATATATATATATATATATATATATATATATATATATATATATATATATATGTATATATATATATATATATATATATATATATACTTTCTCCATAGCGCACCAACTCTCACAGACTGTCACTTTCCTAACCCGCCTCCCTGATCGTGAGGGCCAGCAAACCTCAGTACTCGACCTTTTCTTGACCTCACTGCCTGAGGCTTGTCCGACGAATGCCCATAGCCCGCTCGGGAACACTGATCAGTTTGTGGCAATGATTAGTATCACCATAAAATCTCAGGCATATAAGCACATGGCCCCCATGCGAAAATTCTACAGCAAGTCACACTCTCCACAATAGTCACCTCGAACTGTGTAGCTGCTATTCCACAAACGCAGCAAGCATTCCGACAATTCAACCGCCACAAGTTAACCGCAAATAGACTGAAACTTATTGTGTCAAAAATCATTGTAACACTGTAATAGATGAAGCAAAAAAATGTATAAAGAAGTAACCAGAAAACGCATTAAATCACAAAAACTAAGTACTCGTGATTTCTAGAAAATTTTCAATAGTGTTATTAATGATAGGCAATCAACAATTCCTTCGCTATCGAACCACTATGATGTCGTTTTCACGGCAACTGATTAGGCTGAACTAGGCTGAACGTTTCGCCTATTACATCACTTTGGACTCCGCAAACCACTCTTTCCCAAATTTCCAATTGAGGACTGAAGACATACTTGATGACCTGAACAGGTCATGTTCGGGACATAATAAAAAAGCTTGACACCTCCAAAGCATGTGGCCTGAAATTATACCAATAATTGGAATAAAGATATGATCTGTTATACTGGCCTCTGTCCTCTCCAAACTCTACAACAAATGTCTTGCCGAATATTGCTTCCCCAATAGCTGGAAAATTGCCCCTGTAGTACCAGTCTTTAAGAATTCTCAAGATGGTACTGACCCTCAGAATTATCTCCTCATCATTCTACTACTTTTCGCTAAAATCCGTGAATCCTTAATCAATTTAGGGATAGTCCGTCACCTCGTTAATGCTAAACATCTTTCTGACCATCAGTATGGATTTAAGTCGGCACTGTTTACTGAAGATATTCTGTCATCTCTGAATGCATATACCATACACTGGGCAAGGCAGGTGAATCTAAGGCGGTAGCGCTTGAAAATGTATGGGCGTTCATCCAAACAGCATGACATAAATGCAGGTGTACCCCAGAGATCAATCCTTGGACCGTTATTGTTTCTTATTTTCATAAACGACCTTCCGGATGACATTGTGTATAAGATGGGTATATTTGCTGACGACACCACGCTCTACTCTCGTCATGTGGGTATAACGAATGCACACATATCCGAGGCAATAACTGAATTTTTAGGAAGTCACCTCCGGTTTTTAGTAGATGTGGCTCATAAATGGATAATAACATTTAATGTTGCTAAGAGAAAGCCCCTTTACTTCAACAACAACATGAAACCATCGATTGTCATGGCAGTTAACACCCTACGTAAAATCAAGCGTGCAAACTTCTAGTTCTAACATTCACAGGTAATATGAAATAGAACAAATACATAGAATACATTGTCAAAGCTGCTGGAAAAAAGATGGGCTCTCTTTACCGTGCTTAGAAAACTTCTCACATTTGACAATATCCTATATCTCTACAAAGCCACCATCTGCCTATACATGCAATATTGTTTACACATATGGGATGGTGCACTATCAACCAGTCTCTCCCTCGTAGACAAGATCCCCAAAAAAGTATATAATCTAATGAGGGTACTACTCCAGGGTTTGCGCTTAATTTCCGTGACTGCTCGGCCGCATCGATCCGACAGGTCGCGGAAGCGTCCGAGACCTGCTGAGTCGAAAACGAGGCTGTCGAGTTGAAAACGCGGCTGTATAAACAAAACCGAAAAATCGTGCAAAAAATGGAAGGTTGGCAGACGACAATATAAGACGATGAATATACGGAAAGAGAAAAAATGCATATATTTTTATTAAAAAAATGAAAGAAATCAACGAACCCATAGCTGAAGAACTACAAATAAACTTTTTTTTTATTGTTTTCGTGGGCAAAATGAAACATTTTTATGTTTTTTTATGTGTTTCGTGTTACGTAAAGCAAAGAAGTCAATTTTACAATTAGGCAAGTTCTTTTTATATATTTTTTTTTGGGGGGGGGGGAGGATTACGTATATTTTCTCGTAGATGTTCAGGGTTTACTGCTACTTTTGCTGCCGCTTGTTTTGTTAGGCTGAGCAAAAGACTGTTATACGCCCTCCAGCAATCGGATACTACCGTTGTCCCAGGTACTGGCTTGATTATTGGAAGGAGGGGTTCGGCATTCCTGTTAGGCACTGTCACCAAGAAACCCCTCCTTTTCTGCGGGGTCGTATCCCCCCCCCCCCCCCCCCGAAGACCCAGAGCGGCTGGAGAAAAACGGCAAGCATTGTTTATTTTTTTCGGCGGTTGAATAGAGACTCGTCTATTTCTACCGTATCCCTGGGCCTCCGAGTCACCGAGGGTTGCGCGACAGACATGTTTTTGTCCAATTTTGTTTACAGCCTCGTTTTCGACTCGGCAGGTCTCGGACGCTTCCGTGAGCTGTCGGATCGCTGCTGCCGAGCAGTCACGGAAATTAGGCGCAAACCCTGGAGTAGTACCCTAATAGGTCCCCCACTATCTACCAAGCTCCAGCACCTGTCAAATTGCCGCAATGTTTCATCCTTGCGCTTGTTTTACAAGTACTTCAATGGAATGTGCTCCGGTGAACTTGCTGCTCTGGTGCCCCCTCGACGTAAATAATCTCGACCAACCCGACAATTAGCCAAATCTCATCTATTCACTGTGGAAGTCCCCAGATTCCGGAGAACCTATTACTCAAATAGCTTCTTTTCTTTCCTCGAGCTGCCTGTCTTTGAAACTCCCTCCTTGCTCCCTGACTGTATTGACATGCAGAAATTTAAAACTAATGTGAACAAGCATCTCGCGGCGCAGCTCACTAAACCTTCACCCTAATTTTCAGTTTTCCATTACATCTACTGTGGCAATTTGCCTTGTTTGGGGTGAACTATATATATATATATATATATATATATATATATATATATATATATATATATATATATATATATATATATATAATAAATATTTGTTATTGTTTATTATCTATGTACGTATACGTTTCGTCCTTTTTCAATCGGGACTCATCAGCATAGAGATATGACTATTCACTACCGGTCATGCGACTCGAAACCCCGGACCTCAAGTATTTTTCAACTCCAGTCCGACGTCGCTAATCGCTGGGCCAATTGTAAACAGCGAATAAACTATGATAATTTTAACACTTTAACGGCGGCTTTGACGTCGAGGCATTCTACTTCTGTTAAGGGAAGGAATGATGCATTATAAGCAAGTGACGTCATGCTGTGTTAATACTACCAATTACAGTGCTCTACTTTCAAGGAGCGACAAATAATAAATATTTGTTATTGTTTATTATATCAAGCTTATTTAATTACAGTTTCAATCAGAATAGAACGATTCAATCTTATCTCAAATTATATAAAGCTATAAATATATATCAAACGTTATATTTCCGACTAAAGAGTGCTATGTATTTATCGTACAAGTCAAACAAAAGATACCAGAAAACCTTAACAATATATACCAAGCAATGAATACAGGTGTAAGTATGTATGTATATATGCTTGTAAATTATATGTGCGTATGTATGCTTATATGTGCGTATGTATGCTTATAGATGTCCATCTCGAAAGGGAGCGAGTCAGCTCTGGAAATAAGGGTAGCACTACCACATGCATTACAAACGGACATTTGTGTCGCCTTTCCTTTTGATGGAATAGATCTGGAATGCCAATATTATCAGTGGCTTGGAATAGTAACTTGGGAACGAAGTTTTGATTGTTTGGTCTTTATTTGGGGGGGGGGATATTTTTCATAGTTGTGCCACCCGTCAAGAAGGTGTATTCTCGCTCATTATTACTGTTTCATTTGAGTGCACTTCGGGCTAAAAAAAATTTTTGCTGTTTTTTGCTGGTCTAATTTTTTGCTGTTTCGCCTAGTAGCAACAATGTTGTGAAAATCTTGCGAGATATTATTCGAAGACATTCTCTATTTTTTCCTTTTTATCTTTTTATTTTTTGTTTTATTTTTTTCTTCCCTTCTTAAGTGACCTCAATTAAAGCAACACCACATTGTGTATAGCCGGTTGTTGTAATTCTTATTCGAGGTACTTAATTTCCCTGATGATCTGCCAAGCAAGGACCTGCTTGGTAGTGAAACACGTGTAGGTAAAAACTCTTTAATTTGAAAAATAATAAATAACTAATTTTTTAATGAAAAAATCTTTTGTAGTGTTGATTGGACTCCTGAACGGAATGCTTTGGTAAGCCTTAAAAAAATCACACATATATATATATATATATATATATATATATATATATATATATATATATATATATATATATATATATATATATATATATATATACGCGTGAACCTATATTGTAGCAAAGTAGTATATTCTTGGATATATGCGTATATATACACGCAGATATACCGGTTTTGTATTTGAACCTATGTTAACTTTACTAGACTTACGTTTTTCATTTGTAAGTGTATGCGCCTTTCAGTGTTTCTAAACGGACATTAAGGAGTACGTATCTGTGTGTAAGAGTGCTTATATATATGTGTATATATGTATATATATATATGTATATATATATACATATATACATATATGCATATATGTGTATAGATATGGCAATTTCGCAATAAACTAAAATTATACCACAATCATTTACATCAGTTCAAAGAATTCAAAATCAACAAAGCTCATGCGTAAAATCTTTTCCAAGGCGATAGATTTTTATTGATAAAATTGTTTGTTCATCGGCATGCATTCCAGAACACAACAATTAGAACTCAAAAACAATGAGCAACACTACTGCAAATATATAGCAATTAAAGGAATAGGTAGGGTGAAGACCCCAATATTCGGATCATCCTTAAAACAACACATATATAAAAAAATACATATATAAAAAATATTAATAATAAACCAAAAAATACAAAATAGAAAAAGAAATAGAAAATATGAAAATAATAATAATAATAATAATAATAATAATAATAATAATAATAATAATAATAATAATAATAATAATAATAATAATAATAATAATAATAATAATAATAATAATAATAATAATAATAATAATAATAATAATAATAATAATAATAATAATAATAATAATAATAATAATAATAATAATAATAATAAAACAGAAATATATACGAAAACATACATGGGGAAATAACCAATATTTTTCGATCATTATCTAACTATATGGTTTTTAGGAAAGGGGCGTATCAAATTATAAATTTACTGTACGAAATACGCATACACAAGCATACATATATATATATATATATATATATATATATATATATATATATATATATATATATATATATATATATGTAAAAAAAACAATAATCACTCAAATACATATGTTATATTGTGACGGGCCGTATATTCTGTATACGCGTAAAATTAGCTAGTATGAATTGTGCACTGTGTGAAAGAAGTAGAACTAAGTGCAGTTTTGGTGCATTGATAATTTGGGACGCATGTGTGGATGGACGTACGAGAGATCGCTTGACTTGTGCGATTTGTGACGGTGTCATCTCGTGCAAATATTAGGTGCATTGTGATTTGGGACAAACAGATATGACTCATAATGATTGATTCTGTAAGTCATAACATACTTGATGTATGCTGACCAAGAGGAAATGCTCGGATCAAAGGTCAGACACAAAGGCGATTTGAGTCTGTTGTGACATTCGTTGAGGGGGCTAAAGGGCTCTTACGTCACAGATCCTTTGTGTGAGAAATTAGTTTTCAATCAGATCACCATGGAAGCTCGCGACGAACGCACGTCGATAAGGTAGCTGTCGGTGACAGAGGTCGTGTGGAAATCGCCAGACATGGGCTAAACTTAGACGAATCTAGCTAATTGCATCCGACATCACAAGAGCAGTATGAATGAGAACAAGAGTTGAACGAAGGACCGACGAGTGGGGACCTCTCAAAGAAAGTGTGAAATAAACCAAAAGAAATCTCTCTCAAAAATCGGCTTCGAATGTCCTTGTCTTCTGCTTGAAAATAAAATCTGCCCCCAGAACAGGTACACCACTGCAGTCACGGGCCAACGACGGAGTGAGTATGCTAACAAAAACGACCAGCGAAGGCAACAAAATGTAAGGTAACTTTCTTGTGCATTTTGAAATGTTTAAAAGAACAAAAAAATCGAATGTGCCTAAAAGACTATAATGTAAAATGTTTAAAGAATTTAAAAGAGACTCATATTCAAAATAGTATGTTTGAAATGAATTTAACAGAGACTTGTGTTTAAAATACATAATTTGAGATGTTTTAAGAAGATATGTTTAACGAGGACTATTGAAAATGGTTGACAGTCTAAAGACTTAGAATCGCCCTAAGGAAATTGTGTTAAAAGTGAAACTTAAAAATGTGTTTAAAATTGCCTGTTTAAAAATGACTATAGAAGTGCCTCACAGAAAATGTATTTAAAAAGTTAGAAACCGCCATTAAACCTCTCGTAAGATTTCGTGTTGTTTCGGTTACGAGAGTGTTAATTTCACATGGGTATGTAACACATGCATTTTGGTGCCACTATGTAACACATATACATTGATACATCTTAGAGTCATAGTAAACCAACAATGTTTCATGACTGAATCATTGTTAAATAAAATTAATTAAATAACTCGAAGACGATTTGACATAAACTATCTTGTTCGTTATTATATTTTCGTCCGAGTAAAATTAGACAATGATTTACGCATGCTATTATATTAAGAGTTATATGATACATTTATCTTCGTTTCGTCCCTTAGCGAAATCTGATTCTATACCTTCGTCACGTAGTCCTACGCTCCAATTTTCCTATGATATCAACCTTCTTCTTTTGAAGCCATGATATCAAACTTCCTCTTTTGAACCCATGATATCAACCTTCTTCTTTTGAACCCATGATATCAAACTTCTTCTTTTGAAGCCATGACATGTACTCCACATGAAAACTTGAAAAATATCGTCATTTTAAATGTAAACAAATGATGTTTATTCAACTCAAAAAAGTAACCAATGTTTATATTATTTTTACAATGGATGAATATGTAACCCTAATTCTTCGTGGACTTTTCGCAGATCACTTTAGAACATCCTCTTATGTGCTTCAGATTTACTTTGTATATATTGTTTTCAAACCCCTGTAAGAACCCTAATTTAGTAAAAAAAAACCTTCCCACAATAGTTGATAGCACGTATTTTAACTAGTAAGTTAAAAAAAAGTAAGTTTCTTTAGGCTGTCATGCTGATGTTTGAAATAGTATTGGAGATGCGTAAACGTATCTCTATATCGCTATAAGAGGATCTACAGTTACCGACAGCAATGAAATCCTACTGTTTACAACATTAGGCAATCGAGCTAGGTTCAAAGTACAGAATCTGTTCTCTCCCCTATCGGAGGAAGAGAAAACACCTTTGTCGTCTGCTGCTTTTAAAGGGCTGTAATTCAGTACATTGAAAACTGGGCAGGTGTCTAATGTAGCGCACCCACGAAAGGAAGTAAATTTGTTTACATATCATGACATCATGTTTAATATTCATCATTTTGATCTAACAGTCGATGCCGCACAGATTGTGAATTATTAATACTAAACCAACCGTATCGGAAATAATAAAGAAGTTGTGAACTCGCATCTGTCATAGTCTCAAGAAAGCCGCGTGTGTGTTCATTACTGTGCTCAATTGAGATTAAAATTAAATCTTAACACAATAAACATTCACTTCCTGGGCGGCCATTTTTATTTTTATGTTTTGGGAATGGAAGCAATATTAAACGAAAATGTGTTTATCTATAATCATTAATGGTTAATTTTCTAATTGAACGATACATTAAATACGGAATGAACAGCATTAATAAAAAGCTAATTCTATCACATAATTAGATGTTCACTTGCGTCCAAGCATCTCTACATGATACACTGTCTGCATTGCTTAAGTTTAGAATAGTATTTTTCTTTATCGAAACCGCGTACGTTTGACGTGTACACATATCTCTATAAGAGCATTTATTAATCCGGCTGTCACGCTTAAATTTGAAATGGCATTTTCATTGGTAAAAAATATAGATCAATTAGACGCATTTGAAGAATATCCGTTTTTGATTTTTTTTTTCGAATAGAGTAACATATTTTTGTCATAAATTATCTAATAGAGGTAAAAAAAAACTTAACACTAGTGAATGACAATTAAGGAATAAAGTGTATGAATTCTTTATCATTGTAAAAGAATACACTCACAGCAAAAATCGGAATCCATCTGATGAAATATTGAAATGAATACGTTCCATATACTTCTATTATATATTCTATGATATTTTATCTATGTATACATGCATATATATATATATATATATATATATATATATATATATATATATATATATATATATATATATATATATGTTGGATAATGGCCCTGTGAGGCCGGACGCATGTTGAGTGGACGTATGTGTGGGGGATCGTTTAGTTTGGCTGTGCGATTTAGTGCGGGTGGACCCGTACAGTCGAGTGCAGAATAAAACTGGTTCTCACAGTTGGAGCTCACAAACGTTGACAGGCCACCGATTTGATGAGACCTTTTAGGTGGGGGTCCAAGGGAGTCAGGCTGTGACAAATGCACTTGCGCATAAGGGTTATGTGACGTCGCGTTTCTAGTGTGGGAAACTGAGTTTTGGGAGTCTGGTTTTGGGAAGCAAGCTGAACAGACGCATTTTCTCCATGTACTCAGCAAATGAACCGGGGAATTTATTTCCCTAAAAGAATACAGGCGTAGTGAAGTTTCTTCTCCCTCCCTCCTCGAATGGCTAAGGACTTAATGGATCATAGATAGCTAGGAATTAACTACGATAAAGTAGTAAATTGATCTCTCCCTCAACGTTAGTAAAACATCTCCAAGAGCGACAGAAAACTGACGCCTGAATAAAACTAATCAAAATTGAAAAGAGTGTCGCCTCCTGAATCGTGTTATGAAGATTTTGTTGCAGACACAGCGGACGGCGATGTTCACGGCAGTACAGAAGCGAAGAAAGAACTCAACCACTAGACGACATCGAGACGACACCCCCACGACGAGGAAAAAAAGGTACGAGTAATTAAAGGACTATGTAACATATATATATATATATATATATATATATATATATATATATATATATATATATATATATATATATATATATATTAAAAATAACCGACAATTTTTGTCTGGCTATTTTAGTGTAGATCCCTTCAATTTTCCGGATTAAAATCTTAATCTCGGAAGGAAATTGGCTGATGAAACTGCCATAGTGTACATATTGGTCCAGAGTACTTTCTGACCCGTCTGGGTCCATCGTCAGTGGAATAATGACAAACAGGTAAAGACCTGGAGTGAGATTTATAATTAATTATTCCTAGAACATAATACTAATACTCAAAAACTCCACATACTAGAAGCTCTACTCATTAAAACTAAAAAACCTGCTATTAACAAGATTAATTTTAACACTAGCACTAATATACTTAAATGCTTATAATACCTAATAAACATAGTTAAATTTTCCCGCCATAATTAATTATAAATCTCACTCCAGGTCTTTACCTGTTTGTCATTATTCCACTGACGATGGACACAGACGGGTCAGAAAGTACTCTGGACCAATATGTACACTATGGCAGTTTCATCAGCCAATTTCCTTCCGAGATTAAGATTTTAATCCGGAAAATTGATAGCCAGACAAAAATTGTCGGTTATTTTTAATAATACGTGTCTTAAAGAAAAAATGCTGCCTCGATACACACATATATATATATATATATATATATATATATATATATATATATATATATATATATATATATATATATATATATATATATATATATATATATAACAATAGTAACAGTAGTAGTGGTGATAATTATATTTGTGTAAATAATAATGCTTACTGATGTAATTGTAGAATAAAAATAATTGCCTACTAATGAATGAATGCTACTGTAATCAACAGTAAACAATAACATTAACAATAAACAAAAGTCTATATAGGAGCCACGGAACATAATTTCAAGTGTAGACATAGTTACTACATGATGATATTAAGAAGTGAAAAATACAGAAATCACACAACACACTCTAAATACCTATGGGAACCAAAATATATATTAACTGATAAATCAATTGTAAAATTTCAGAATGAACTCCTCCTTGCCATATGAATATTAGTAACTGTAATTTAAGACGAATACGAACTCACAAATTTCAGTAACTAAATTAAGTTATCAAACAAAAACTAGGAATGTATATCTAAATACAGACACATAAACAAATACTTGATTTTCTATGTAAACACAAATTAAGTAGAACACGAAAAGCGTTAAACTGCAGTAAAGATATAAAGCTAAATAATCACTAATTATTTTTATATATTAATATATATATGTAAATATATACATGCATATATTTTATTTATATATATTTATACATATATACATATATACACATATATATATACATATATATATATATACACATATATATATACATTTTAATTTTGAATAGATAATATGTTTATTTTAAAAAGGTCTCTGCATTTTACTGGTTTAAAAAAGCGTTTCAAATTCCAAAATTTAAATGCATTCTATACAGTGGAACTATTTTACTAATGTTACAGGGGAACTATTTTACTAATGTTACAGAGGAACTATTTTACTAATGTCACAGAGGAACTATTTTACTAATGTTACAGAGGAATCATTTTACTAATGTTACAGAGGAACTATTTTACTAATGTTTTCTTTTGTTTTTTTAATATATAGTTTTAATCGTTCCAAAACTTCTGAGACTATATATATATATATATATATATATATATATATATATATATATGCATGTACGTGTATTTAGGTACAAATGGCTCGCATTAATTATTGGTAATTAACCACAATATGATCAGAAGAATAACTCTAGAACCACTAGCACATCCGTACAGAGCTGATAACAGACGTCTTTCGAAGTAGTAATCTCTTAATGTCTTTCAGAAGTATTTAGACTATCATCGTTGTCAGAAGTCGAACTATACACGACATATCGAAGAATAAAGCTTTTGCAAGTTAGTTATTCTTTTAATTTTTCTTGAAAGAGAAATCAAAAGAGTGTTTGCCGTATAATTTCTGCTAATCGAAGCAGCAAATTCGTCAGATCACAAGTGACAATATTAACCATCGGTAAATGAAAGTATTTATTTACGCTTAAAATGGTTATCATTCTCAAATCATGTCTGAATTTGTTCAAATCCATCACTATCATGTTGTCTATGCCGTGAAAACATTTATTTATGTTTCCCAGTTGACTTGTTTAGTCAACATTCCATGGTACGTACTCATTTTGTCTCAAAACGGGGATTGGGTAAATCAGAGATGTCAATAAACTGTGGTAGACTTGCACAACTAAAGAGATTTAACATCAATTTCAATATATATTTTTATAACTTAGAAAAATCTCGTCTATTTCGATGTTTTCCATCAAAAATACAAAACCATCCCCATTGCAATGAGAAAATAGTTAAAAAATGTATTTTAAACGCCTAAACTATCAAAATACGCTTCAAATCATGTAGTCTGTGTCTCACAATAATTTTCCGTTTTGGACGTGATTACTTTTTTATGGAAATGTTGACAAGATAAATAAGTATGAGTGGAGATATGCTGTTTTTTCCAATCTAGTTTTGTAATATACAAAAGGAATACCAATCCCAGGGCGTATAACATTAATTCCGCGAATAAAATGGCCTTGTATATCCCCTTACAAAGATTAAAATCAAGATATATTGATACTAAACTTTATGTTTGATTCCAATATTAATCGAAATTGATTACCTGCTTTTGATTCTAGAAAATGTCTGAAGTTTAAGCCTTAAAATTAAAGGGTCTTACTAAGAAATTGAAATTCAGAGAATATTCTTACTAAGAAATGTAAATTCAGAGAATATTCTTACTAAGAAATTGAAATTCAGAGAATATTCTTACTAAGAATATTTTGATATTGTGTGCTCTTACTAAGAATTCAGAGAATATTCTTACTAAGAAATTGCAATTCAGAGAATATTCTTACTAAGAATATTTTGATATTGTATGTTCTTACTAAGAATTCAACGAATATTCTTACTAAGAAATTGAAATTCAGAGAATATTCTTACTAAGAATATTTTGATATTGTATGTTCTTACTAAGAATTCAGAGAATATTCTAACTAAGAAATTGAAATTCAGAGAATATTCTTACTAAGAATATTTTGATATTGTGTGCTCTTACTAAGAATTCAGAGAATATTCTTACTAAGAAATTGCAATTCAGAGAATATTCTTACTAAGAATATTTTGATATTGTATGTTCTTACTAAGAATTCAACGAATATTCTTACTAAGAAATTGAAATTCAGAGAATATTCTTACTAAGAATATTTTGATATTGTATGTTCTTACTAAGAATTCAACGAATATTCTTACTAAGAAATTGAAATTCAGAGAATATTCTTACTAAGAATATTTTGATATTGTATGTTCTTACTAAGAATTCAGAGAATATTCTAACTAAGAAATTGCAATTCAGAGAATATTCTTACTAAGAATATTTTGATATTGTATGTTCTTACTAAGAATTCAGAGAATATTCTTACTAAGAAATTGAAATTCAGAGAATATTCTTACTAAGAAATTTAAATTCAGAGAATATTTTGATATTGTATGTTCTTACTAAGAATTCAGAGAATATTCTTACTAAGAAATTGCAATTCAGAGAATATTCTTACTTAGAATATTTTGATATTGTATGTTCTTACTAAGAATTCAGAGAATATTCTTACTAAGAAATTCAATTCAGAGAATATTCTTACTAAGAATATTTTGATATTGCATGATCTTACTAAGAATTCAGAGAATATTCTTACTAAGAAATTGAAATTCAGAGAATATTATTCAATTAGTGTCTACTGACTATGGATCAAATTCAATGCAAATCAGCTAGGTAATTCATTACGTTGTGTCCTTTCATTTGATATTAACGAAAGAATATTAATACTATGTTTACATATTTTATTGCAAATTGCATTTCGCTGTGAATTCGCAACACAAACAAATGCCAATAATACAATTAGGAAATAATGGCAAATATTTGCAACACCAAATGAAGTTTTTTTGCCTTATTACGAAAATCGGCTTGAAACTTTTTCCTCAGAAATATGATGTGTTACATTCTGCTACATGGGTTTTCTACTCAAGCGATAGAAATTGAAAACATTACCATTATTGGACTTTGAAAATCGAAAATCACAGATAATTCTGTAGAGGACTACGTATATTGGCAATTTATCTAAAAATATTCTAGGCCAGACAATTTCTTGATCAGATTCTGCAGAGCTATTTATCGCTGTGGTTAATCGCACTTTTCTTATGCGGCATAATCACGTTGACGCACCGATGATTGTTTCCGGTCGTCCTGGACTTTCCTTGCAAATTGAATCAAGCTGTGTCGATTAAAGAAAGGTGTGTTTGGGATTGCGCAACCCTGGCTTCATAATTTACTTCCTGCATGACAGTTCTCTGGGGTTGAAGGTTCAATCCTCAGTACAAACGATACTAAGAATATACCTAAGAATTATTGTGGACTTCTATCTTGTCATGGCTGACGGAACGAGAACAATATACCCCCGTGGATTAAATAAAGAGTTCAGTTCTGAATTTCGTACAGATTCCCGGGATCAACATAAAGATGCTCGAGTTCGACAAAACGCACCTGAAAAATATCAGAGGTTACATCAGTCGTACCGTTGTGGGAATAACATTCAAGGTTTTCCCGCGTGCAATTTTGTCTTGATTTTGTTTGCACAAAGTTAGGGTCCCCGCGCTATTATCAGTGCGCACCTGTAATTGTCTGTTTTCAAAGTTTCTAAATTTCTTAAAGATGTTTTCCAGAACGTTTGTCAAATTTTATTATCCTATAAGCGACCACGCGCTTCTAAAAGTTCACATATAAAAAGAGACGTTGCTTACTTTACGTCACTCTACAACGGCATCTGGCCGCCACTTCATCAACATCGAAGTAGAACTTCTATCACGAAAAAATAAAGCTATTACCTTTCATTAGATTGAGACTCTCTTTTCTTTGAAGATAGGGGCTGTTATCGTCCGAAATTAATAAGGAATAAAAAATAAAGAGACATTTTTTTTAATAAATTTTAATAAAAATATTGCATCGTAAAACGTAGTCTCCAAAGGTATTTTGTTTGTTTGTTTTCAAAGTTCATATATATATATATATATATATATATATATATATATATATATATATATATATATATATATATATATATATATATATATATATATATATATATATATATATATATATATATTAGTACTTCATGTATCCACATAAAATATTATAAGGGGATATAATTTTTTATGTATCAGTTTTCAGTATTTACTTCAACAGTGCTCGATACGTAAGTAGAGCTAGGTAGTAAGCAATGAAAATATATATGGCAATCAAGCTTGATTGCCATATATATTTTCATTGCTTACTATATATATATATATATATATATATATATATATATATATATATATATATATATGTGTATTACTATTGTTATGGTGTAAGCTGATCTTCCTATTTAAAGAATAAATGGACTTACACAGACACAATAAATACAGTTACGACTAAACGTCGTGGCATCTATTAGTGGCAGTTATGGTCCCTGAATCATGACGCGTACTTCAAGAATCTAAATCTGGGGACCTCTACAGTGAATGGGTGGTACTTCGCTGCTCGTCGGGGTTGTCTGAGATACAAGTTCAGTAAATTCGCCGAAGCATATTCCGTGGAAGTAAAACAAGCACAATATGCAACATTGTAATTATGATATAGAGACTAGAGATATAGACAGTGTAGGACCTATTAAGTTAGTAACCTTTTTAGTACCTTGTCTAATAGAGAGAGACTGGTGGTTGGTGCACCAGCCCAGATGTTGCAAAAATAATCCATGTATTGCGGAATAATGACTTTATATTTATGCTTAATTATTTTATTTTTATTATTTGGATTATTCCAACTATTGTTCTCATCTTGGGTGTTATTCTTACAAATTTTCGGCCGATGTAAACTCCGTCCTTCTTCATGTGCATCTTGTGCAAAATCTGTAATCTTTATATCGAACTCGGAATTTCGAACGGAACCTTTATTTAATCGACAAGGGTAACTTGCTCTCGTTCAATCAGTCGTGAATAAGTAGTAGTGTTCAGTAATTTGTAATTTTGAGTATCCCCTGCACTAAGGATTGAACCTTCAACCTCAAGAAGACTCTCCTTCAAAACTGATTATTACTTACTACTTATCTCCGTTACGCCACAGGACCTTGTGGGCAATTCAAAAATGAATTTTCCTAGCCGTAAACCTATTCTTGTTTTTAGACGTGTAGTCTAATTACTTACTACTATATATATTACTACTTATTCGTATATATATATTAATACATGTTACTATATATCAATATATATATATATATATATATATATATATAGAGAGAGAGAGAGAGAGAGAGAGAGAGAAGAGGGTATTGCAGTATTAGTGCAGTTCCAACGAGAGAAAAGTATATATGTAAAGGAGTAAGGCTATCAACATTTGTAAAATGTTTTTTTTCAACATTTATTTATTATTTTGTTGTTTTATCATTTTATAATTTTATAAGTTATGTAAATCCATTTGAAGAAATGTTGTTTCATTTCAAAATGAAACAACAATCTTTCAAATCGAAAGACATTTCTTCAAATAGATTTACATATCTGATTAAAGTGGACCACCGCTTGAAACGCGTTATATAAAATTATAAAATGATAAAATAACAAAATAATATTAAATGTTTAAAAAAATATTTTACAAATGTTGGTAGCCTTACTCCTTTATCTTTATATTTATATATATATATATATATATATATATATATATATATATATATATATATATATATATATATATATATATATATATATCAATAGTGTTATGATCTATTATTTATAATTAATGTTTCTCATATTATATTATATTTCATACTAGGTATACCTACGGGGTCATTGTCACCCAACATATACCCTGATTCTTTGAGTCACTTTAATCTCTGCCGTTTGTCTTTGTCGATAATTTTTACATCATCCCATATAGGGTAGATGGTTTCCATTTTCCCTTCATATGCAGAATTATCAATCCTCATCTAAAATATTCTGACAAAGTATATCAAATCAAACCGAACCGAAAATTATACAGAAACTAATTGGAAAGCAATAAAAAGACTGGAAAGAATGGTCAACTACGTGACTAGATGTCGTGATTAAAAGCTAGTTCCACCAGGGTTAACCTTGCTACTGCACGTCAGTTCTAGAAGAACACAAAGGATCACATGAAAAGTAGGGCATTAGCTTGTCCGAGATAGAATTCACAAGAAACGTCAATTACAGACCGAAATCTCATATAATCTGGGCCCCTTCCTGGAAGGTATATCACTGACTGATGAAATAACCCGCATCATACAATACCTGGGGGTGACATATAAGTAATAATTTCAGGAAGTGAAATCTCACCAAATAAAAAAAAATGAAAAACTAAAAGCTAAAGAAATAGGACTCCGAGTCCACCATTCACCAATAAAAACGATTGTAAACAAAAGGTTATTGTCAACTGACTACATCTACGGCATCAGTGCGAAACAAATGTCTGAACTTCGCCACAACCGTTTGATGTGGATTTCATACATAGAGATGATAGTTCTGATTGCGGAGGCATCCTTGAATAAACTCAAGGCTAAAGGAGATGACCTAAGATGGAAGGTTAGAAAAGCACTCAAGAATTACAACCTCCCAAAACGAACGTCTCTAAAGAAGAAATATTGTCTATCAAGTCTATACGAAGTGATGGTGATGATATCATAATACTACGAACATGCAAAAGCAATATCACAGTGTTATTGGATAGAGAGGAATATTAAAGTAAGTAAAGTAAATAAGAATCTGACATTGAAGACAGAGATGTTGCTGTCACAATTCTTTAAGTAAGGACAATGACCTAATATCACCTGTAAAATACACATATTTAGTACATCATTGCAGCAAGCTACTACACCTATAAGGCCTTCCTTAATGTCACCTAGACAGTATTCCATTACTGTCCATTGTCAAAACCTCACTGGTCGGGGTTTCAGGTTATCCGTATATCAAAAGAAAACTTTCACTGGACAATATCTAAATTCCAACTCTTAACAAAAAACTGGTAACTGCTCTACTTTCACTAAGCAATATATAAATTCCAACTCTTAACAAAAAACTGGTAACTGCTCAACTTTCACTAGACAATATCTAAATTCCAACTTTTAACCAAAAACTGGTAACTGCTCAACTTTCACTGGACAATATCTAAATTCTAATTCTTAACAAAAAACTGGTAACTGCTCAACGTTCACTGGAGAATATCTAAATTCCAACTCTTAACAAAAAACTGGTAACTGCTCAATATTAACTGGAGAATATCTAAATTCCAACTCTTAACAAAAAACTGGTAACTGCTCAACTTTCACTGGACAATATATGAATTCAAACTCTTAACAAAAAACTGGTAACTGCTCAACTTTCACTGGACAATATATAAATTCCAACTCTTAACAAAAAACTGGTAACTGCTCAACTTTCACTGGACAATATCTAAATTCCAACTTTTTACAAAAAACTGGTAACTGCTCAACTTTCACTGGACAATATCTAAATTCCAACTCTTAACAAAAAACTGGTAACTACTCGTTGCCTAAAGCATCGAACTATGGTAATATGTAGAGGAGATTGACAACTTTAGAGACACCATCCACCGAAACAACTATCCAGAAAGCGTGACATCAGCTCCTAGAAATCTAAACCAAACAGCAAAAGAACACCACCTGAAAACTAACTACAGTTTGTCTACCATATATAAAGGTATTGTCTGAAAACGTTCAAAGAATATGTAATCTATATGAAATCTGGGCTGTATTTAGTAGCAACTTAACTCTCTGAAAACATCTTGTGCGAGTCTTGTGATAATAACATCCAAGATGAGAAGAGTAGTCCAAATAATCCAAATGATCAATCCTCATCTCAAATATTCCAAAACATTATAACATTTACAATGTAACCATAGCACTTGGCCTTTTGGCTAAGAGCAAAACGTAGTATCTGTTCTGATATTAAATTTCATCTTTTTTATGTTGAGAAAATCCAACTACCCGAAAAATGACACTTTGGATTGGGACCAAAATAATTGCCTCAGTCTTATCTAATCGAAGACGGTTGTATCCCTAGCCAATCTCTGCCAATATCAACAATTGGACCGGTTAAATAACATTTGACAGTCACACACCTTAACGCGGCTATACGTCTTTTAGTATGTCGTCTACGAAATTTAAGCATGCTCAACATAGACTCTATTTTCTAGGATTCATCCGAAAGTGTATCTCAACTCATGTAACATCGACGAATTTATTTTCCTGAAAAATGTCGGAGCATATATATATAGTTGCCTAAATCAATACTGATGGTCAGAAGAAGTTTAGCATTAACGAAGTGCTAGATAAATTAGGGATTCAAAGATTTTAGTGAAGAGTGAGAGCAAATTGGATGGGCGGGTCAGTTCTATCTCCAGAATTATTGTAGACTGGTACCACAGAGCCAATTTTCCAGCTATCAGGGAAGCAAGATTCAGCAATGCATTTGTTGTAGAGTTTGGAGAGGAGAGAGCCCAGTTCATCAGAGCATTTTTGTTACTACTACTGGGATAAGTTCCGGAACACATGCTTTGGAGGTGTTAAGGTTTTTTATGATGTCTCTGAAATGAGATGGGGTGATGACCAGGTCATCAAGTGTGGCTTCAGTCCACAATAGGAATTTAGAGAGAGGGGGTTTGGATGAGTCCAAAGTAGAGTTTAAGTCGAACCGCTGGGAAAGTAGTTCAGCCTTATCAGTTGCCGTGTAAACAACATCGTTGTTGATTGTCCATTGTTCACCACACAATTGAAGATTTTCCAGTAAAATCCGAGTGAGTAGTTTCTGTAGTTGAATGCGTTTTCTGGTCATCTCTGTCCACCTTCCATTTGCTTGACCTATTACTGTCTTACAATTTTTTTCTTGACGCTATAAGTTTATGTCTATTCGTAGTTGACTTGTGGCGGTCGAAATTTCAGAATGTTTGCTGCATCTGTGCAATAGCAGCTGCACAATCTGAGGTGAACCATTGTGGAGAGCGGGGTTTGCTGTAGAATTTTCGCATGAGGAAATATGCTTCAATGCTTGATTTGACTCATTCGGTTACCTCATTTGCACACTGTTGATGGAGTAGCCGTTCTTAGCGTTACCTAAGAGTTTAGGGAGACATGTCAAGAAGAATAATACTTTTAACATATAATTCCGTATTCATTTGAAATATCAAATATTTTACAGTAAATTCTGTACATCTATGCTTAATTATTTCAATTCAGCAGTTGGTTTACACATAGATCCAGATATTGGGCAACTTGTGCGTAATAAAAATTGTATACATCCATGTAACCCCAATTAAAAGTTTTGTTTATAAAATATCTTAATTAAAATATTGAACATTGGTATCTGGATAATAATAATTGTATGCATAAAATTCAACTTAAAAAGAGAAAAAATTATTTGAATCGATTTTAATATATTTTCTATATCAACGTTTTCTATATTGTTGCTGTGCTTATGATAGGATGATGAACACGTATATACTAAAAATACAATGATCTTTATTGCACGAGTTGTGACAAATGGCTACAGTAAAAAAAAGTCTATATGTACCTGCCTCCCAACGAGGGTAAAATTAAACACAAGGTCGGTTTTAAGTGTGAGGAAACTTCAGCTACCCTAAAAAGGGGCACTCTGAATTGGGACAAAAATTGATTCCTTCATAAGACAGAAAAGATAAAGTGAAGTATCAGAACAGATATTACACTTTGCTCTTGGCTAAAAGGACAAAAAGACTAAGAGAGTGGAAAAGGTTCAGTTGAATGTTTAGTCAATATCTGCCCATATCAAGAATCGGACCGGTTAAATGACACTTTTCACAACTTAACGCGGCTACACTTCTTCCGGTATGTTGTCTATAAAATTTCATGTTGTCACACTTCTTTCGACATGCTCAACACGGACACTATTGTCTACGATTCATCGAAAATGTGTTATCTAAACGGAGAGATGTCTGTTTACATTAGTTTTACATTTTTGCATGTCGTTACAATCCGGGAAACGTGAAAGAGGGAGGTAGTTCCAGAGGCCGGCATGTGTTGCCGGCCTCTGGACAGAAGCTTTTAGAGTAGAAGAATCTCCGGCATTTGGGTACTTCCAAAGTTAATAGATAAGACTTAGCTGATTGTCGGATTGGTCTAGTGTATTTACGTCAAGGGTGCATTAAAGCAGCTAGTTCATCGGAGCGCAGCTCATTTAAGTACTTGTAAAACAGGCACACAGATGCAAATTGCGGTGATGGGACAGGGGCTGAAGCTAGCTGGATAGTCAGGGACCTATTAAGTTAGCGACTCTTTTTTTGGTCTTGTCTAAGAAGGAGAGACTTATTGATGATGCACCAGTCCAGATGTGGCAACAATACTCTATGCATGGGCGGATGGTGGCTTTGTAGAGATATATGATAATGCCAGGTGTGAGAAGTTTACTAGCTCGATAGAGGGAGACTACCTATTTTGCAGAAGCCTTGGCAATGTCTTCTATGTATTTTATTCCAATTCATGTTTCCTATAAATGTTAGGCCGAGGAGTTTTAATGTTAGACTCTCAAGTAGGGTGCTATTTGCTATGGTAATCGGTGGTTATCGTTTTTTTTTTTCTAGTGACCCGGTTTCCTTATATTGTGATAACATATCAGTTTGAAAATGAGGAAAATAGAGTTAAATTTTTACTCTTGTTTCGATTAGCCTCTTTTCTTTGAAGATAGGGGCTGTTATCGTCCGGAATTAATAAGGAATTAAAAATAAAGAGAATTTTTTTTAATAAATTTTAATAAAAATATTGCATCGTAAAACGTAGTCTCCAAAGGCATTTTGTTTGTCTGTTTTCAAAGTTCATATATATATATATATATATATATATATATATATATATATATATATATATATATATATAAATATATATATATTGTTATGGTGTAAGCTGATCTTCCTATTTAAAGAATAAATGGACTTACACAGACACAATAAATACAGTTACGACTAAACGTCGTGGCATCTATTAGTGGCAGTTATGGTCCCTGAATCATGACGCGTACTTCAAGAATCTAAATCTGGGGACCTCTACAGTGAATGGATGGTACTTCGCTGCTCGTCGGGGTCGTCTGAGATACAAGTTCAGTAAATTCGCCGACGCATATTCCGTGGAAGTAAAACAAGCACAATATGCAACATTGTAAATTTTTGGCCGATGTAAACTCCGCCCTTCTTCATGTGCATCTTGTGCAAAATCTGTAATCTTTATATCGAACTCGGAATTTCGAACGGAACCTTTATTTAATCCACAAGGGTAACTTGCTCTCGTTCCATCTGTCGTGAATAAGTAGTAGTAGTATTCAGTAATTTGTTATTTTTAGTATCCCCTGCACTAAGGATTGAACCTTCAACCTCAAGAAGACTCTCCTTCAAAACTGATTATTACTTACTACTTATCTCCGTTACGCCACAGGACCTTATAGGCAATTCAAAAATGAATTTTCGTAGCCGTAAACCTATTCTTGTTTTTAGACGTGTAGTCTAATTACTTACTACTATATATATTACTACTTATTAGTATATATATTAATACATGTTACTATATATCAATATATATATATATATATATATATATATATATATATATATACATAAAGATAGAGAGAGAGAGAGAGAGAGAGAGAGAAGAGGGTAGTGCAGTATTAGTGCAGTTCCAACGAGCGAAAAGTATATATGTAAAGGAGTAAGGCTATCAACATTTGTAAAATGTTTTATTTCAACATTTATTTATTATTTTGTTGTTTTATCATTTTATAATTTTATATAACGCGTTTCAAGCGGTGGTCCGCTTTCATCAGATATGTAAATCCATTTGAAGAAATGGTGTTTCATTTCAAAATGAAACAACAATCTTTCAAATCGAAAGACATTTCTTCAAATAGATTTACATATCTGATTAAAGTGGACCACCGCTTGAAACGCGTTATATAAAATTATAAAATGATAAAATAACAAAATAATATTAAATGTTTAAAAAAATATTTTACAAATGTTGGTAGCCTTACTCCTTTATATATATATATATATATATATATATATATATATATATATATATATATATATCAATGGTGTTATGATCTATTATATATAATTAATGTTTCCCATATTATATTATATTTCATACTAGGTATACCTACGGGGTCATTGTCACCCAACATATACCCTGATTCTTTGAGTCACTTTAATCTCTGCCGTTTGTCTTTGTCGATAATTTTTACATCATCCCATATAGGGTAGATGGTTTCCCTTTTCCCTTCATATGCAGAATTATCAATCCTCATCTACAATATTCCGACAAAGTATATCAAATCAAACCGAAAATTATACAGAAACTAATTGGAAAGCAATAAAAAGACTGGAAACAATGGTCAACTACGTGACTAGATGTCGTGATTAAAAGCTCGTTCCACCAGGTTTAACCTTGATACTGCACGTCACTTCTAGAAGAACACAAAGGATCACATGAAAAGTAGGGCATTAGCTTGTCCGAGATAGAATTCACAAGAAACGTCAATTACAGACCGAAATCTCATATAATCTGGGCCCCTTCCTGGAAGGTATATCACTGACTGATGAAAGAACCCGCATCAAACAATACCTGGAGATGACATATAAGTAATAATTTCAGGCTGTGAAATCTCACCAAATAAAAAAAAATGAAAAACTAAAAGCTAAAGACATAGGACTCTGAGTCCACCATTTACCTATAAAAACGATTGTAAACAAAAGGTTATTGTCAACTGACTACATCTACGGCATCAGTGCGAAACAAAAGTCTGAACTTCGCCACAACCGTTTGATGTGGAGTTCATACATAGAGATGATAGTTCTGATTGCGGAGGCATCCTTGAATAAACTCAAGGCTACAGGAGATGAGCTCAGATGGAAGGTTAGAAAAGTACTTAAGAATTCAAAACCTCCCAAAACGAACGTCTCTAAAGAAGAAATATTGTCTATCAAGTCAATACGAAGTGATGGTGATGATATCATAATACTACTAACATGCAAAAGCAATATCACAGTGTTATTGGATAGAGCGGGATATTAAAGTAAGTAAAGTAAATAGAATCTGACATTGAAGACAGAAATGTTGCTGTCACAATTCTTTAAGTAAGGACAATGACCTAATATCACCTGTAAAATACACATATTTAGTACATCATTGCAGCAAGCTACTACACCTATAAGGCCTTCCTAAATATCACCTAGACAGTATTCCATTCCTGTCCATTGTCAAAACCTCAGGTTTAGCATGCCATTGAGCCGATGTCTAATAGACACCCCCACTCACGGTAAAATGTTGATCGTTTGTCAAGAATTCAGCTCACTTCGTGTAAAAAATCAATAATACTCCCATTCATTCAAACTAGATGGGGAGTCTAGACGTAGACCACGAAAACAAACACTGTGACTGTAGGGTGTGAGTGAATCAATTACTCTGACAGCTTAAGAGACAGCATCTAGTAAATCAACAATCCAGAAAGACGTTGAAGCACAGCTGGACCATGTCAACTACATATGTCCATATATACAGTTCACCGTAGAGAAGGAACATAATAACAAATTGTATTTCTTAATTGAGTTGATAACAAGCACTGGTCGGGGTTTCAGGTTATCCGTATATCAAAAGAGAACTTTCACTGGACAATATATAAATTCCATCTCTTAACAAAAAACTGGTAACTGCTCAACTTTCACTGAACAATATCTAAATTCCAACTCTTAACCAAAAACTGGTAACTGCTCTACTTTCACTAGACAATATCTAAATTCCAACTCTTAACAAAAAACTGGTAACTGCTCTACTTTCACTGGACAATATATAAATTCCAACTCTTAACCAAAAACTGGTAACTGCTCAACTTTCACTGGACAATATATAAATTCCATCTCTTAACAAAAAACTGGTAACTGCTCAACTTTCACTAGACAATATCTAAATTCCAACTCTTAACAAAAACTGGTAACTGCTCAACTTTCACTGGACAATATCTAAATTCCAACTCTTAACAAAAAACTGGTAACTGCTCTACTTTCACTAGACAATATCTAAATTCCAACTCTTAACAAAAAACTGGTAACTGCTCTACTTTCACTAGACAATATCTAAATTCCAACTCTTAACCAAAAACTGGTAACTGCTCAACTTTCACTGGACAATATATAAATTCCATCTCTTAACAAAAAACTGGTAACTGCTCAACTTTCACTAGACAATATCTAAATTCCAACTCTTAACCAAAAACTGGTAACTGCTCAACTTTCACTGGACAATATCTAAATTCCAACTCTTAACAAAAAACTGGTAACTGCTCTACTTTCACTAGACAATATCTAAATTCCAACTCTTAACAAAAAACTGGTAACTGCTCTACTTTCACTAGACAATATCTAAATTCCAACTCTTAACCAAAAACTGGTAACTGCTCAACTTTCACTGGACAATATCTAAATTCCAACTCTTAACAAAAACTGGTAACTGCTCAACTTTCACTAGAAAATATCTTAATTCAAACTCTTAACCAAAAACTGGTAACTGCTCAACTTTCACTGGACAATATCTAAATTCCACCTCTTAACAAAAACCTGGTAACTGCTCTACTTTCACTAGACAATATCTAAATTCCAACTCTTAACCAAAAACTGGTAACTGCTCTACTTTCACTAGACAATATCTAAATTCCAACTCTTAAACAAAAACTGGTAACTGCTCAACGTTCACTGGACAATATCTAAATTCCAACTCTTAACAAAAAACTGGTAACTGCTCTACTTTCACTAGACAATATATAAATTCTAACTCTTAACAAAAAACTAGTAACTGCTCAACTTTCACTGGACGATATCTAAATTCCAACTGTTAACCAAAAACTGGTAACTGCTTCACTTTCACTGGACAATATCTAAATTCCAACTCTTAACAAAAAACTGGTAACTGCTCAACTTTCACTGGACAATATCTAAATTCCAACTCTTAACCAAAAACTGGTAACTGCTCAACTTTCACTAGACAATATCTAAATTCCAACTCTTAACAAAAAACTGGTAACTGCTCAACTTTCACTAGACAATATCTAAATTCAACTCTTAACAAAAAACTGGTAACTGCTCTAATTTCACTAGACAATATCTAAATTCCAACTCTTAACCAAAAACTGGTAACTGCTCAACTTTCACTGGACAATATCTAAATTCCAACTCTTAACAAAAACTGGTAACTGCTCAACTTTCACTAGAAAATATCTTAATTCCAACTCTTAACCAAAAACTGGTAACTGCTCAACTTTCACTGGACAATATCTAAATTCCAACTCTTAACAAAAACCTGGTAACTGCTCTACTTTCACTAGACAATATCTAAATTCCAACTCTTAACCAAAAACTGGTAACTGCTCTATGTTCACTAGACAATATCTAAATTCCAACTCTTAACAAAAAACTGGTAACTGCTCAACTTTCACTGGACAATATCTAAATTCCAACTCTTAACAAAAAACTGGTAACTGCTCTACTTTCACTAGACAATATCTAAATTCCAACTCTTAACAAAAAACTGGTAACTGCTCTACTTTCACTAGACAATATCTAAATTCCAACTCTTAACCAAAAACTGGTAACTGCTCAACTTTCACTGGACAATATATAAATTCCATCTCTTAACAAAAAACTGGTAACTGCTCAACTTTCACTAGACAATATCTAAATTCCAACTCTTAACCAAAAACTGGTAACTGCTCAACTTTCACTGGACAATATCTAAATTCCAACTCTTAACAAAAAACTGGTAACTGCTCTACTTTCACTAGACAATATCTAAATTCCAACTCTTAACAAAAAACTGGTAACTGCTCTACTTTCACTAGACAATATCTAAATTCCAACTCTTAACCAAAAACTGGTAACTGCTCAACTTTCACTGGACAATATCTAAATTCCAACTCTTAACAAAAACTGGTAACTGCTCAACTTTCACTAGAAAATATCTTAATTCAAACTCTTAACCAAAAACTGGTAACTGCTCAACTTTCACTGGACAATATCTAAATTCCACCTCTTAACAAAAACCTGGTAACTGCTCTACTTTCACTAGACAATATCTAAATTCCAACTCTTAACCAAAAACTGGTAACTGCTCTACTTTCACTAGACAATATCTAAATTCCAACTCTTAAACAAAAACTGGTAACTGCTCAACTTTCACTGGACAATATCTAAATTCCAACTCTTAACAAAAAACTGGTAACTGCTCTACTTTCACTAGACAATATATAAATTCTAACTCTTAACAAAAAACTAGTAACTGCTCAACTTTCACTGGACGATATCTAAATTCCAACTGTTAACCAAAAACTGGTAACTGCTTCACTTTCACTGGACAATATCTAAATTCCAACTCTTAACAAAAAACTGGTAACTGCTCAACTTTCACTGGACAATATCTAAATTCCAACTCTTAACCAAAAACTGGTAACTGCTCAACTTTCACTAGACAATATCTAAATTCCAACTCTTAACAAAAAACTGGTAACTGCTCAACTTTCACTAGACAATATCTAAATTCAACTCTTAACAAAAAACTGGTAACTGCTCTAATTTCACTAGACAATATCTAAATTCCAACTCTTAACCAAAAACTGGTAACTGCTCAACTTTCACTGGACAATATCTAAATTCCAACTCTTAACAAAAACTGGTAACTGCTCAACTTTCACTAGAAAATATCTTAATTCCAACTCTTAACCAAAAACTGGTAACTGCTCAACTTTCACTGGACAATATCTAAATTCCAACTCTTAACAAAAACCTGGTAACTGCTCTACTTTCACTAGACAATATCTAAATTCCAACTCTTAACCAAAAACTGGTAACTGCTCTATGTTCACTAGACAATATCTAAATTCCAACTCTTAACAAAAAACTGGTAACTGCTCAACTTTCACTGGACAATATCTAAATTCCAACTCTTAACAAAAAACTGGTAACTGCTCGTTGCCTAAAGCATCGAACTATGGTAATATGTAGGGGAGATAGACAGCTTTAGAGACAACGTCCACCGAAACAAATATCCAGGGAGCGTGACATCAGCTCCTAGAAATCTAAACCAAACAGCAAAAGAACACCACCTGAAAACTAACTACAGTTTGTCTACCATATATAAAGGTATTGTCTGAAAACGTTCAGAGAATATGTAAATTATATGAAGTCTTTTAGTATGTCGTCTACGAAATGTAAGCATGCTCAACATAGACTCTATTTTCTAGGATTCATCCGAAAGTGTATCTCAACTCATGTAAAATCGACGAATTTATTTTCCTGAAAAATGTCGGAGCATATATATATAGTTGCCTAAATCAATACTGATGGTCAGAAAGAAGTTTAGCATTAACGAGGTGCTAGATAAATTAGGGATTCAAAGATTTTAGTGAAGAGTGAGAGTAAATTGGATGGGCGGGTCAGTTCTATCTCTAGAATTCTTGAAGACTGGTACCACAGAGCCAATTTTCCAGCAATCAGGGAAGCAAGATTCAGCAATGCATTTGTTGTAGAGTTTGGAGAGGAGAGAGCCCAGTTCATCAGAGCATTTTTGTTACTACTACTGGTATATGGTTGGACCACATGCTTTGGAGATGTTAAGGTTTTTTATGATGTCTGTGAAATGAGATGGGGTGATGACCAGGTCATCAAGTGTGGCTTCAGTCCACAATAGGAATTTAGAGAGAGGGGGTTTGGATGAGCCCAAATAGAGTTTAAGTCGAACCGCTGGGAAAGTAGTTCAGCCTTATAAGTTGCCGTGTAAATTACATCGTTGTTGATTGTCCATTGTTCACCACACAATTGAAGATTGTCCAGTAAAATCCGAGTGAGTAGTTTCTGTAGTTGAATGCGTTTTCTGGTCATCTCTGTCCACCTTCCATTTGCTTGACCTACTACTGTCTTACAATTTTTTTCTTGACGCTATAAGTTTATGTCTATTCGTAGTTGACTTGTGGCGGTCGAATTTCCAGAATGTTTGCTGCCTCTGTGCAATAGCAACTGCACAATCTGAGGTGAACCATTGTGGAGAGCGGGGTTTGCTGTAGAATTTTCGCATGAGGAAATATGCTTCAATGCTTGCTTTGACTCATTCGGTTACCTCATTTGCACACTGATCAGCAGGAAGAGAAAAGGTTTCACTCCATGTGGCGTCACTGATGGGATATTTGATGGATTGCCAATCAGCATGCTTTTAGTATCTCGTTGTTTTGTAGCAACGGCCTATCAGCTTTGGGATTATATTTTAGGGTGATATCAATCATGATCACAAGATGATCAGCGTTCTCAACCGAGCTATAAGAATTCGTCGTACAAGCCTCAGGCAGTGAGGCCAAGTACAGGTCGAGAAGTAAGACTTGCTGGTCCACACGATCATGAAGACTGGTCGGGAAAGTGACTGTCTGTGAAAGAGAGTACGCTATAGAGAAATATACGTGGAGTTACCAGCTGCGTCTGTATACTGGAGAATCGAAGCCAGTCACAGTGAAGTGAATTAAAATCATAAAATACGTGTATTTGGGCACTCGAGTCAAGTGAGACTTCTGTATCTATGCTTTCAGAGAGAGAGAGTAAGGCAGGGTACAGTCTTGGGTCGAAAGAGTACGATATAAGAAATATAAGTAAGTAATAATGTGCTGTAAGGTAAATCTAAAGCACATGTATGATTGGTCATCTGATTCTAGCTTATGGTCTCTACGCAAGAGGTGGGTGTTCCGAACATAAACTCCTAGCCCGTGCATATGTTTGTCAGTGTGTTAACGGTAGTGTAGGAGGTATTCAGTCACGTCAAAATTGTGTGAAGAGATTGAGCATTGTAAGTTTTTTTCACTTAGCGCTTGGATATCCAGGGAGTTTAATAGAAGAAAGGATTCTACGTCATTGATGGTGGTTCTAAGCTCCCGGATATTTGTGAATGCTAGCCTCAATTGCAGAAGCACAGATGTGTTTTGGTGGGTGTATGATGTAAGTTTGTTTCTTCTTCCTTGTATTTTCATTTTTGTTTTAAGATAGAGTGGGTACCTGTTTAGTGCCAATAAGCTCACACATCCAGACAATTAGCCGAGACTTGAACCATGGGGTTTGTGTCTTCGGGAAAGTCCATCGGGGATAACTGTAGGGTCCCTTTCCATGCACGAAATGGCACACAGAGCTACACGCGATATTATACAGCTGTTGATGGAGTAGCCGTTCTTAGCGTTACCTAAGAGTTTAGGGAGACATGTCAAGAAGAATAATACTTTTAACATATAATTCCGTATTCATTTGAAATATCAAATATTTTACAGTAAATTCTTTACATCTATGCTTAATTATTTCAATTCAGCAGTTGGTTTATACATAGATCCAGATATTTAAAGAGACATTGCTTTAAATAACAAAAATACACTATTTCTTTCAAGCCGTCAAAGAGACATTTATCCAAAAGACGCTAAAAGACTTTCGTCAAATATGGAACATAATTTTTATGTGTAAAAATGCAAAATAAATTGTTGTTGTTCATATAAATGTTTGAATATTGGATATTTTATTTGCCCTTCATTTGTGTTGAATGTTGACGTTTTCTTGCTCGTTTTTCTTCAATATTTAAGAGGAATAGAATGCGTTAGCATCCCCCACATATGCTTAATTATTTCAATTCAGCAGTTGGTTTATACATAGATCCAGATATTGGGCAACTTGTGCGTAATAAAAATTGTATACATCCATGTAACCCCAATTGAAAATTTTGTTTATAAAATATCTTAATTAAAATATTGAACATTGGTATCTGGATAATAATAATTGTATGCATAAAATTCAACTTAAAAAGAGAAAAAATTATTTGAATCGATTTTAATATATTTTCTATATCAACGTTTTCTATATTGTTGCTGTGCTTATGAAAGGATGATGAACACGTATGTACTAAAAATACAATGATCTTTATTGCACGAGTTGTGACAAATGGCTACAGTAAAAAAAGTATCTATGTACATGCTTCCCAACGAGGGTAAAATTAAACACAAGGTCGGTTTTAAGTGTGAGGAAACTTCAGCTACCCTAAAAAGGGGCACTCTGCATTGGGACAAAAATTGATTTCTTCATAAGACAGAAAAGATAAAGTGCAGTATCAGAACAGATATTACACTTTGCTCTTGGCTAAAAGGACAAAAAGACTAAGAGAGTGGAAAAGGTTCAGTTGAATGTTTAGTCAATATCTGCCCATATCAAGAATCGGACCGGTTAAATGACACTTTTCACAACTTAACGCGGCTACACTTCTTCCGGTATGTTGTCTATAAAATTTCATGCTGTCACACTTCTTTCGACATGCTGAACACGGACACTATTGTCTACGATTCATCGAAAATGTGTTATCTAAACTCATGTAAAATCGATCATTTTTCTTTCAAATTACGTATTAGATTTATTTTTATCATAGTTCAATCCAAACAAGGCAGGCCGCCACTGTAGACGTAAGGGGCTACCGAGAATCAGGGTGCAAGTTTTAGTTGGGAGGTTTGCGGAGAGATGTCTGTTTACATTAGTTTTACATTTTTGCATGTCGCTACAATCCGGGAAACGTGGAGGAGAGAGGTAGTTCCAGAGGCCGGCAGGTGTTGCCGGTCTCTGGACAGAAGCTTTTAGAGTAGAAGAATCTCCGGCATTTGGGGACTACCAAAGTTAATAGATAAGACTTAGCTGATTGTCGGATTGGTCTAGTGTATTTACGTCAAGGGTGCATTAAAGCAGCTAGTTCATCGGAGCGCAGTCCATTTAAGTACTTGTAAAACAGGCACACAGATGCAAGTTGTGGTGATGGGACAGGGGCTGGAGCTTGCTGGATAGTCAGGGACCTATTAAGTTAGCGACTCTTTTTTGAGCTTGTCTAAGTAGGAGAGACTTATTGATGATGCACCAGCCCAGATGTGGCAACAATACTCTATGCATGGGCGGATGGTGGCTTTGTAGAGATATATGATAATGCCAGGTGTGAGAAGTTTACTAGCTCGATAGAGGGAGACTACCTATTTTGCAGAAGCCTTGGCAATGTCTTCTATGTATTTTATTCCAATTCATGTTACCTATAAATGTTAGGCCGAGGAGTTTTAATGTTAGACTCACAAGTAGGGTGCTATTTGCTATGGTGGTTATCGTTTTTTTTCCTAGTGACCCGGTTTCCTTATATTGTGATAACATATCAGTTTGAAAATGAGGGAAATAGAGTTAAATTTTTACTCTTGTTTCGATTAACCTATTTTCTTTGAAGATAGGGGCTGTTATCGTCCGAAATTAATAAGGAATGAAAAATAAAGAGAATTTTTTTTTAATAAATTTTAATAAAAATATTGCATCGTAAAACGTAGTCTCCAAAGGCATTTTGTTTGTCTGTTTTCAAAGTTCATATATATATATATACATATATATATATATATATATATATATATATATATATATATATATATATATATATATATATATATATATATATATATATATTGTTATGGTGTAAGCTGATCTTCCTATTTAAAGAATAAATGGACTTACACAGACACAATAAATACAGTTACGACTAAACGTCGTGGCATCTATTAGTGGCAGTTATGGTCCCTGAATCATGACGCGTATTTCAAGAATCTAAATCTGGGGACATCTACAGTGAATGGGTGGTACTTCGCTGCTCGTCGGGGTTGTCTGAGATACAAGTTCAGTAAATTCGCCGAAGCATATTCCGTGGAAGTAAAACAAGCACAATATGCAACATTATAATGATGGGATAGAGACTAGAGATATAGACAGTGTAGGACCTATTAAGTTAGAAACTCTTTTAGTACCTTGTCCAATAGAGAGAGACTGGTGGTTGGTGCACCAGCCCAGATGTTGCAAAAATAATCCATGTATTGCGGAATAATGACTTTATATTTAAGCTTAATTATTTTATTTTTATTATTTGGATTATTCCAACTATTGTTCTCATCTTGGGTGTTATTCTTACAAATTTTCGGCCGATGTAAACTCCGCCCTTTTTCATGTGCATCTTATGCAAAATCTGTAATCTTTATATCGAACTCGGAATTTCGAACGGAACCTTTATTTAATCCACAAGGGTAACTTGCTCTCGTTCCATCAGTCGTGAATAAGTAGTAGTATTCAGTAATTTGTTATTTTTAGTATCCCCTGCACTAAGGATTGAACATTCAACCTCAAGAAGACTCTCCTTCAAAACTGATTATCACTTACTACTTATCTCCGTTACGCCACAGGACCTTGTGGGCAATTCTAATATGAATTTTCGTAGCCGTAAACCTATTCTTGTTTTTAGACGTGTAGTCTAATTACTTACTACTATATATATTACTACTTATTAGTATATATATTAATACATGTTACTATATATCAATATATATATATATATATAGAGAGAGAGAGAGAGAGAGAGAGAGAGAGAGATTAGTGCAGTTCCAACGAGAGAAAAGTATATATGTAAAGGAGTAAGGCTATCAACATTTGTAAAATTTTTTTTTTCAACATTTATTTATTATTTTGTTGTTTTATGATTTTATAATTTTATATAACGCGTTTCAAGCGGTGGTCCGCTTTCATCAGATATGTAAATCCATTTGAAGAAATGTTGTTTCATTTCAAAATGAAACAACAATCTTCCAAATCGAAAGACATTTCTTCAAATGGATTTACATATCTGATGAAAGTGGACCACCGCTTGAAACGCGTTATATAAAATTATAAAATGATAAAATAACAAAATAATAAATAAATGTTTAAAAAAATATTTTACAAATGTTGGTAGCCTTACTCCTTTATATATATATATATATATATATATATATATATATATATATCAATGGTGTTATGATCTATTATTTATAATTAATGTTTCCCATATTATATTATATTTCATACTAGGTATACCTACGGGGTCATTGTCACACAACATATACCCTGATTCTTTGAGTCACTTTAATCTCTGCCGTTTGTCTTTGTCGATAATTTTTACTTCATCCCATATAGGGTAAATGGTTTCCCTTTTCCCTTCATATGCAAAATTATCAATCCTCATCTAAAATATTCCGACAAAGTATATCAAACCGAACCGAAAATTATACAGAAACTAATTGGAAAGCAATAAAAAGACTGGAAAGAATGGTCAACTACGTGACTAGATGTCGTGATTAAAAGCTAGTTCCACCAGGTTTAACCTTGATACTGCACGTCAGTTCTAGAAGAACACAAAGGATCACATGAAAAGTAGGGCATTAGCTTGTCCGAGATAGAATTCACAAGAAACGTCAATTACAGACCGAAATCTCATATAATCTGGGCCCATTCCTGGAAGGTATATCACTGACTGATGAAAGAACCCGCATCAAACAATACCTGGGGATGACATATAAGTAATAATTTCAGGCAGTGAAATCTCACCAAATAAAAAAAAATGAAAAACTAAAAGCTAAAGACATAGGACTCCGAGTCCACCATTCACCAATAAAAACGATTGTAAACAAAAGGTTATTGGCAACTGACTACATCTACGGCATCAGTGCGAAACAAAAGTCTGAACTTCGCCACAACCGTTTGATGTGGATTTCATACATAGAGATGATAGTTCTGATTGCGGAGGCATCCTTGAATAAACTCAAGGCTAAAGGAGATGACCTAAGATGGAAGGTTAGAAAAGCACTCAAGAATTACAACCTCCCAAAACGAACGTCTCTAAAGAAGAAATATTGTCTATCAAGTCTATACGAAGTGATGGTGATGATATCATAATACTACGAACATGCAAAAGCAATATCACAGTGTTATTGGATAGAGCGGAATATTAAAGTAAGTAAAGTAAATAAGAATCTGACATTGAAGACAGAGATGTTGCTGTCACAATTCTTTTAGTAATGACAATGACCTAATATCACCTGTAAAATACACATATTTAGTACATCATCGCAGCAAGCTACTACACCTATAAGGCCTTCCTAAATATCACCTAGACAGTATTCCATTACTGTCCATTGTCAAAACCTCAGGTTTAGCATGCCATTCATTGAGCCGATGTCTAATAGATATAATCACCCCCACTCACGGTAAAATGTTGATCGTTTGTCAAGAATTCAGCTCACTTCGTTAAAAAAATCAATAATACTCCCATTCATTCTAACTAGATGGGGAGTCTAGACGTAGACCACGAAAACAAACACTGTGGCTGTAGGATGTGAGTGAATCAATTACTCTGACAGTTTAAGAGACAGCATCTACCAAATCAACAATCCAGAAAGACGTTGAAGCACAGCTGGACCATGTAACCTACATATGTCCATATATACAGTTCACCGTAGAGAAGGAACATAATAACAAATTGTATTTCCTAATTGAGTTGATAACAAGCACTGGTCGGGGTTTCAGGTTATCCGTATATCAAAAGAAAACTTTCACTGGACAATATCTAAATTCAACTCTTAACCAAAAACTGTTAACTGCTGAACTTTCCCTAGACAATATCTAAATTCCAACTCTTAACCAAAAACTGTTAACTGCTCAACTTTCACTTAACAATATCTAAATTCCAACTCTTAACCAAAAACTGGTAACTGCTCAACTTTCACTGGACAATATCTAAATTCCAACTCTTAACAAAAAACTGGTAACTGCTCAACTTTCACTGGACAATATCTAAATTCACACTCTTAACAAAAACTGGTAACTGCTCAACTTTCACTGTAGAATATCTGAATTCCAACTCTTAAAAAAAACTGGTAACTGCTCAACTTTCACTGGACAATATCTAGATTCCAACTCTCATGAAAAACTGGTAACTGCTCTACTTTCACTAGACAATATCTAAATTCCAACTCTTAACCAAAAACTGGTAACTTCTCAACTTTCACTTAACAATATCTAAATTCCAACTCTTAACCAAAAACTGGTAACTGCTCTACTTTCACTAGACAATATCTAAATTCCAACTTTTAACAAAAAAATGGTAACTGCTCTACTTTCACTAGACAATATCTAAATTCCAACTCTTAACAAAAAACTGGTAACTACTCTACTTTCACTAGACAATATCTAAATTCCAACTTTTAACAAAAACATGGTAACTGCTCTACTTTCACTAGACAATATCTAAATTCTTGCTCTTAACAAAATACTGGTAACTGCTCAACGTTCACTGGACAATATCTAAATTCCAACTCTTAACACAATACTGGTAACTGCTCAACGTTTACTGGACAAATCTAAATTCCAACTCTTAACAAAAAACTGGTAACTGCTCAACTTTCACTGTAGAATATCTAAATTCCAACTCTTAACAAAAAACTGGTAACTGCTCAACTTTCACTGTAGAATATCTAAATTCCAACTCTTAACAAAAAACTGGTAACTTCTCAACTTTGACTGGACAATATCTAAATTCCAACTCTTAACAAAAAACTGGTAACTGCTCAACTTTCACTGGACAATATCTAAATTCCAACTCTTAACCAAAAACTGGTAACTGCTCAACTTTCACTGGACAATATCTAAATTCCAACTCTTAACCAAAAACTGGTAACTGCTCAACTTTCACTGGACAATATCTAAATTCCAACTCTTAACAAATAACTGGTAACTGCTCAACTTTCACTGTAGAATATCTGAATTCCAACTCTTAACAAAAAACTGGTAACTGCTCAACTTTGACTGGACAATATCTAAATTCCAACTCTTTACAAAAAACTGGTAACTGCTCAACTTTCACTGGACAATATCTAAATTCCAACTCTTAAATAAAAACTGGTAACTGCTCAACTTTCACTGGACAATATCTAAATTCACACTCTTAACAAAAAACTGGTAACTGCTCAACTTTCACTGGACAATATCTAAATTCACACTCTTAACAAAAACTGGTAACTGCTCAACTTTCACTGTAGAATATCTGAATTCCAACTCTTAAAAAAAACTGGTAACTGCTCAACTTTCACTGGACAATATCTAGATTCCAACTCTCATGAAAAACTGGTAACTGCTCTACTTTCACTAGACAATATCTAAATTCCAACTCTTAACCAAAAACTGGTAACTTCTCAACTTTCACTTAACAATATCTAAATTCCAACTCTTAACCAAAAACTGGTAACTGCTCTACTTTCACTAGACAATATCTAAATTCCAACTTTTAACAAAAAAATGGTAACTGCTCTACTTTCACTAGACAATATCTAAATTCCAACTCTTAACAAAAAACTGGTAACTACTCTACTTTCACTAGACAATATCTAAATTCCAACTTTTAACAAAAACATGGTAACTGCTCTACTTTCACTAGACAATATCTAAATTCTTGCTCTTAACAAAATACTGGTAACTGCTCAACGTTCACTGGACAATATCTAAATTCCAACTCTTAACACAATACTGGTAACTGCTCAACGTTTACTGGACAAATCTAAATTCCAACTCTTAACAAAAAACTGGTAACTGCTCAACTTTCACTGTAGAATATCTAAATTCCAACTCTTAACAAAAAACTGGTAACTGCTCAACTTTCACTGTAGAATATCTGAATTCCAACTCTTAACAAAAAACTGGTAACTGCTCAACTTTGACTGGACAATATCTAAATTCCAACTCTTAACAAAAAACTGGTAACTGCTCAACTTTCACTGGACAATATCTAAATTCCAACTCTTAACCAAAAACTGGTAACTGCTCAACTTTCACTGGACAATATCTAAATTCCAACTCTTAACCAAAAACTGGTAACTGCTCAACTTTCACTGGACAATATCTAAATTCCAACTCTTAACAAATAACTGGTAACTGCTCAACTTTCACTGTAGAATATCTGAATTCCAACTCTTAACAAAAAACTGGTAACTGCTCAACTTTCACTGGACAATATCTAAATTCCAACTCTTAAATAAAAACTGGTAACTGCTCAACTTTCACTGGACAATATCTAAATTCACACTCTTAACAAAAAACTGGTAATAGCTAATCTTTCACTGGACGATATCTAAATTCCAACTCTTAACAAAAAACTGGTAACTGCTCAACTTTCACTGGACAATATCTAAATTCCAACTCTTAACCAAAAACTGGTAACTGCTCAACTTTCACTGGACAATATCTAAATTCCAACTCTTAACCAAAAACTGGTAACTGCTCCACTTTCACTGGACAATATCTAAATTCCAACTCTTAACAAAAAACTGGTAACTGCTCAACTTTCACTGGACAATATCTAAATTCCAACTCTTAACAAAATACTGGTAACTACTCAACTTTGACTGGACAATATCTAAATTCCAACTCTTAACAAAAAACTGGTAACTGCTCAACTTTCACTGGAGAATATTTAAATTCTAACTCTTAACAAAAAACTGGTAACTGCTCAACTTTCACTAGACAATATCTAAATTCCAACTCTTAACAAGAAACAGGTAACTGCTCAACTTTGACTGGACAATATCTAAATTCTAACTCTTAACAAGAAACAGGTAACTGCTCAACTTTCACTGGACAATATCTAAATTCCAACTCTTAACCAAAAACTGGTAACTGCTCAACTTTGACTGGACAATATCTAAATTCCAACTCTTAACCAAAAACTAGTAACTGCTCAACTTTCACTGGACAATATCTAAATTCCAACTCTTAACAAAAAACTGGTAACTGCTCAACTTTCACTGGACAATATCTAAATTCCAACTCTTAACAAGAAACAGGTAACTGCTCAACTTTGACTGGACAATATCTAAATTCCAACTCTTAACAAAAAACTGGTAACTGCTCAACTTTCACTGGACAATATCTAAATTCCAACTCTTAACAAAAAACTGGTAACTGCTCAACTTTCACTGGACAATATCCAAATTCTAACTCTTAACAAAAAACTGGTAACTGCTCAACTTTGACTAGACAATATCTAAATTCCAACTCTTAACAAAAAACTGGTAACTGCTCAACTTTCACTGGACAATGTCTAAATTCCAACTCTTAACTAAAAACTGGTAACTACTCAACTTTCACTGGACAATATCTAAATTCCAACTCTTAACAAAAAACTGGTAACTGCTCAACTTTCACTGGAGAATATCTAAATTCCAACTCTTAACAAAAAACTGGTAACTGCTCAACTTTCACTGGACAATATCTAAATTCCAACTCTTAACAAAAACTGGTAACTGCTCGTTTCCTAAAACATCGAACTATGGTAATATGTTGAGGAGATAGACAGCTTTAGAGACACCGTCCACCGAAACAAATATCCAGGGAGTGTGACATCAGCTCCTGGAAATCTAAACCAAACAGCAAAAGAACACCACCTGAAACCTAACTACAGTTTGTCTACCATATATAAAGGTATTGTCTGAAAACATTCAAAGAATATGTAATCTATATGAAATCTGGGCAGTATTTAGAAGCAACTCAACTCTCTGAAAACATCTTGTGCGAGTCTTGTGATAATAACATCCAAGATGAGAAGAGTAGTCCAAATAATACAAATGATCAATCCTCATCTCAAATATTCCAAAACATTATAACATTTACAATGTAACCATAGCGCTTGGCCTTTTGGCTAAGAGCAAAACGTAGTATCTGTTCTGATATTAAATTTCATCTTTTTTATGTGGAGAAAATCCAACTACCCGAAAAATGACACTTTGGATTGGGACCAAAATAATTGCCTCAGTCTTATCTAATCGAAGACGGTTGTGTCCCTAGCCAATCTCTGCCAATATGAACAATTGGACCGGTTAAATAACATTTGACAGTAACACACCTTAACGCGGCTATACGTCTTTTAGTATGTCGTCTACGAAATTTAAGCATGCTAAACATAGACTCTATTTTCTAGGATTCATCCGAAAGTGTATCTCAACTCATGGAAAATCGACGAATTTATTTTCCTGAAAAATGTCGGAGCATATATATATAGTTGCCTAAATCAATACTGATGGTCAGAAAGAAGTTTAGCATTAACGAGGTGCTAGATAAATTAGGGATTCAAAGATTTTAGTGAAGAGTGAGAGTAAATTGGATGGGCGGGTCAGTTCTATCTCCAGAATTCTTGAAGACTGGTACCACAGAGCCAATTTTCCAGCTATCAGGGAAGCAAGATTCAGCAATGCATTTGTTGTAGAGTTTGGAGTGGAGAGAGCCCAGTTGATCAGAGCATTTTTGTTACTACTACTGGTATAAGTTCCGGACCACATGCTTTGGAGGTGTTAAGGTTTTTTATGATGTCTCTGAAATGAGATGGGGTGATGACCAGGTCATCAAGTGTGGCTTCAGTCCACAATAGGAATTTAGAGAGAGGGGGTTTGGATGAGCCCAAATAGAGTTTAAGTCGAACCGCTGGGAAAGTAGTACAGCCTTATAAGTTGCCGTGTAAATTACATCGTTGTTGATTGTCCATTGTTCACCACACAATTGAAGATTTTCCAGTAAAATCCGAGTGAGTAGTTTCTGTAGTTGAATGCGTTTTCTGGTCATCTCTGTCAACCTTCCATTTGCTTGACCTACTACTGTCTTACAATTTTTTTCTTGACGCTATAAGTTTATGTCTATTCGTAGTTGACTTGTGGCGGTCGAATTTCCAGAATGTTTGCTGCCTCTGTGCAATAGCAGCTGCACAATCTGAGGTGAACCATTGTGGAGAGCGGGGTTTGCTGTAGAATTTTCGCATGAGGAAATATTCTTCAATGCTTGCTTTGACTCATTCGGTTACCTCATTTGCACACTGATCAGCAGGAAGAGAAAAGGTTTCACTCCATGTGGCGTCACTGATGGGATATTTGATGGATTGCCAATCAGCATGCTTTTAGTATCTCGTTGTTTTGTAGCAACGGCCTATCAGCTTTGGGATTATATTTTAGGGTGATATCAATCATTATCACAAGATGATCAGCGTTCTCAACCGAGCTATAAGAATTCGTCGTACAAGCCTCAGGCAGTGAGGCCAAGTACAGGTCGAGAAGTGACACTTGCTGGTCCACACGATCATGAAGGCTGGTCGGGAAAGTGACTGTCTGTGAAAGGGAGTACGCTATAGAGAAATATACGTGGAGTTACCAGCTGCGTCTGTATACTGGAGAATCGAAGCCAGTCACGGTGAAGTGAATTAAAATCACTAAATACGTGTATTTGGGCACTCGAGTCAAGTGAGACTTCTGTATCTATGCTTTCAGAGAGAGAGAAAGAGTATAGGGCAGGGTACAGTCTTGGGTCGAAAGAGTGCGATATAAGACATATAAGTAAGTAATAATGTGCTGTTAGGTAAATCTAAAGCACATGTATGATTGGTCATCTGATTCTAGCGTATGGTCTCTACTCAAGAGGTGGGTGTTCCGAACATAAACTCCTAGCCCGTGCATATGTTTGTCAGTGTGTTAACGGTAGTGTGGGAGGTATTCAGTCACGTCAAAATTGTGTGAAGAGATTGAGCATTGTAAGTTTTTTTCACTTTTTTGCGCTTGGATATCCGCGGAGTTTAATAGAAAAAAGGATTCTACGTCATTGATGGTGGTTCTAAGCTCCCGGATATTTGTGAATGCTAGCCTCAATTGCAGAAGCACAGATGTGTTTTGGTGGGTGTATGATGTAAGTTTGTTTCTTCTTCCTTGTATTTTCATTTTTGTTTTAACATAGAGTGGGTACCCGTTTAGTGCCAATAAGCTCACACATCCAGACAATTAGCCGAGACTTGAACCATGGGGTTTGAGTCTTCGGGAAAGCCCATCGGGGATAACTGTAGGGTCCCTTTCCATGCACGACATGGCACGTAGAGCTACACGCGATATTATACAACTGTTGATGGAGTAGCCGTTCTTAGCGTTACCTAAGAGTTTAGGGAGACATGTCAAGAAGAAGAATACTTTTAACATATAATTCCGTATTCATTTGAAATATCAAATATTTTACAGTAAATTCTTTACATCTATGCTTTATTATTTCAATTCAGCAGTTGGTTTATACATAGATCCAGATATTGGGCAACTTGTGCGTAATAAAAATTGTATACATCCATGTAACCCCAATTAAAAGTTTTGTTTATAAAATATCTTAATTAAAATATTGAACATTGGTATCTGGATAATAATAATTGTATGCATAAAATTCAACTTAAAAAGAGAAAAAATTATTTGAATCGATTTTAATATATTTTCTATATCAACGTTTTCTATATTGTTGCTGTGCTTATAAAAGGATGATGAACACGTATATACAAAAAATACAATGATCTTTATTGCACGAGTTGTGACAAATGGCTAGAGTAAAAAAAGTCTCTATGTACCTGCCTCCCAACGAGGGTAAAATTAAACACAAGGTCGGTTTTAAGTGTGAGGAAACTTCAGCTACCCTAAAAAGGGGCACTTTGCATTGGGACAAAAATTGATTACTTCATAAGACAGAAAAGATAAAGTGTAGTACAGAACAGATATTACACTTTGCTCTTGGCTAAAAGGACAAAAAGACTAAGAGAGTGGAAAAGGTTCAGTTGAATGTTTAGTCAATATCTGCCCATATCAAGAATCGGACCGGTCAAATGACACTTTTCACAACTTAACGCGGCTACACTTCTTCCGGTATGTTGTCTATAAAATTTCATGTTGTCACACTTCTTTCGACATGCTCAACACGGACACTATTGTCTACGATTCATCGAAAATGTGTTATCTAAACTCATGTAAAATCGATCATTTTTCTTTCAAATTACGTATTAGATTTATTTTTATCATAGTTCAATCCAAACAAGGCAGGCCGCCACTGTAGACGTAAGGGGCTACCGAGAATCAGGGTGCAAGTTTTAGTTGGGAGGTTTGCGGAGAGATGTCTGTTTACATTAGTTTTACATTTTTGCATGTCGCTACAATCCGGGAAACGTGGACGAGGGAGGTAGTTCCAGAGGCCGGCAGGTGTTGCCGGCCTCTGGACAGAAGCTTTTAGAGTAGAAGAATCTCCGGCATTTGGGGACTTCCAAAGTTAATAGATAAGACTTAGCTGATTGTCGGATTGGTCTAGTGTATTTACGTCAAGGGTGCATTAAAGCAGCTAGTTCATCGGAGCGCAGTCCATTTAAGTACTTGTCAAACAGACACACAGATGCAAATTGCGGTGATAGGACAGGGGCTGGAGCTTGCTGGATAGTCAGGGACCTATTAAGTTAGCGACTCTTTTTTGGGTCTTGTCTAAGAAGGAGATACTTATTGATGATGCACCAGCCCAGATGTGGCAACAATACCTTATGCATGGGCGGATGGTGGCTTTGTAGATATAGAGGATATTGCCAGGTGTGAGATGTTTACTAGCTCGATAGAGGGAGACTACCTATTTTGCAGAAGCCTTGGCAATGTCTTCTATGTATTTTATTCCAATTCATGTTACCTATAAATGTTAGGCCGAGGAGTTTTAATGTTAGACTCTCAAGTAGGGTGCTATTTGCTATGGCAATCGGTGGTTATCGTTTTTTTTCCTAGTGACCCGGTTTCCTTATATTGTGATAACATATCAGTTTAAAAATGAGGAAAATAGAGTTAAATTTTTACTCTTGTTTCGATTAGCCCCTTTTCTTTGAAGATAGGGGCTGTTATCGTCCGAAATTAATAAGGAATAAATAATAAAGAGAATTGTTTTTTTAATAAATTTTAATAAAAATATTGCATCGTAAAACGTAGTCTCCAAAGGTATTTTGTTTGTTTGTTTTCAAAGTTCATATATATATATATATATATATATATATATATATATATATATATATATATATATATATATATATATATCTTACTATTGTTATGGTGTAAGCTGATCTTCCTATTTAAAGAATAAATGGACATACACAGACACAATAAATACAGTTACGACTAAACGTGGTGGCATCTATTAGTGGCAGTTATGGTCCCTGAATCATGACGCGTACTTCAAGAATCTAAATCTGGGGACCTCTACAGTGAATGGGTGGTACTTCGCTGCTCGTCGGGGTCGTCTGAGATACAAGTTCAGTAAATTCGCCGACGCATATTCTGTGGAAGTAAAACAAGCACAATCTGCAACATTGTAATGATGGGATAGAGACTAGAGATATAGACAGTGTAGGACCTATTAAGTTAGAAACTCTTTTAATACCTTGTCTAATAGAGAGAGACTGGTGGTTGGTGCACCAGCCCAGATGTTGCAAAAATTATCCATGTATTGCGGAATAATGACTTTATAGTTATGCTTAATTATTTTATTTTTATTATTTGGATTATTCCAACTATTGTTCTCATCTTGGGTGTTATTCTTACAAATTTTCGGCCGATGTAAACTCCGCCCTTCTTCATGTGCATCTTGTGCAAAATCTGTAATCTTTATATCGAACTCGGAATTTCGAACGGAACCTTTATTTAATCGACAAGGGTAACTTGCTCTCGTTCTATCAGTCGTGAATAGGTAGTAGTAGTATTCAGTAATTTGTTATTTTGAGTATCCCCTGCACTAAAGATTGAACCTTCAACCTCAAGAAGACTCTCCTTCAAAACTGATTATTACTTACTACTTATCTCCGTTACGCCACAGGACATTGTGGGCAATTCTAATATGAATTTTCGTAGCCGTAAACCTATTCTTGTTTTTAGATGTGTAGTCTAATTACTTACTACTATATATATTACTACTTATTTGTATATATATTAATACATGTTACTATATATCAATATATATATATATATATATATATATATAGAGAGAGAGAGAGAGAGAGATAGAGAGAGAGAGAGAGAAAGAGAGAGAGAGAGAGAGAGAGAGACAGAAGAGGGTAGTGCAGTATTAGTGCAGTTCCAACGAGAGAAAAGTATATATGTAAAGGAGTAAGGCTATCAACATTTGTAAAATGTTTTTTTTTAACATTTATTTATTATTTTGTTGTTTTATCATTTTATAATTTTATATAACGCGTTTCAAGCGGTGGTCCGCTTTCATCAGATATGTAAATCTATTTGAAGAAATGTTGTTTCATTTCAAAATGAAACAACAATCTTTCAAATCGAAAGACATTTCTTCAAATAGATTTACATATCTGATGAAAGTGGACCACCGCTCGAAACGCGTTATATAAAGTTATAAAATGATAGAATAACAAAATAATAAATAAATGTTTAAAAAAACATTTTACAAATGTTGGTAGCCTTACTCCTTTATATATATATATATATATATATATATATATATATATATATATATATATATATATATATATATCAATGGTGTTATGATCTATTATTTATAATTAACTAGCGGGGCTACCCGGCGTTGCTCGGGGTCATAAAAACATAATTGAAGAAAAATTGCGTGTGTAACATCTTTATATTAAAACTTCTATTTCTCTCCTTCTCTCTCTATAGCTGTCTCTTTATCTTTCTACTTTTCTCTACCCTGATCGCTACTTTTAAATTTTGCCTTTTGCGAAAGCTGTTTCTTCCCCACCATTTCATCCTACGTTTCACAGGGCAATAGTATGACTTATTTCTATAAAAAGTACCACCACTGTCTGCGCCTTCTATATAGGTACTTATAACCGCCCCGGTGTTCATACTATATATTTTGAATCCCCTCATGATATCCTTCATCATTTTAACTCCCCTCGTTGTATTCATCATTTTCAATCTCCTCATACTATTAATCATTTTCAATCCCCTCATAATATTCTTCATCATTTTCAATCCTCTCGTAATATTCCTCATCATTTTCAATCCGCTCATGATATTCTTAATAATTTTCAATCCTCTCATGATATTCTTCATTTTTTCAATCCTCTCATGATATTCTTCATTATTTTCAATCCCCTCATGATATTCTTCATCATTTTCAATCCCCTCATGATATTCTTCATCATTTTCAATCCTCTCATGGTATATTTCATCATTTTCGATCCCCTCATGATATTCTTCTCATTTTCAATCCCCTCATGATATTATTCATCATTTTCAATCCTCTCATGGTATTCTTCATCATATCCAATCCTGTCAGTCTATTCTTCATAATTTTCAATGCTCTCATGACATTCTTCATCATTTTCAATCCTCTCATGACATTCTTCATCATTTTCAATCCCCTCATGATAGTCTTCATCATTTTCAATTCCCTCATGATAGTCTTCATCATTTTCAGTCCTCTCATGATAGTCTTCATCATTTTCAATCCTCTCATGTCAGTCTTCATAATTTTCAATCCTCTCATGATAGTTTTCATCATTTTTAATCCTCTCATGATAGTCTTCATCACTTTTTATTCCTCTCAGGATAGTCTTCATTATTTTTAATCCTCTCATGATAGTCTTCATCATTTTCAATCCTCTCATGATATTCTTCATCATTTTCAATCCCCTCATGATATTATTCATCATTTTAAATCCCCTCATGGTATTCTTCATCATTTCCAATCCTGTCAGTCTATTCTTCATCATTTTCAATCCTCTCATGATAGTCTTTATCATAGCTCTATCTAGGATATTGAACACTTTTCTCCCGGACAACGCCGAGTACTTTGAAAATCAAGGAGGCCTCATGAGCACTACTGAAATCACTTAGGTATCCTCTTTCCTACTGATCTGCGAAATAGTCCAAAGGGGAACGAATATGGCGTTAAAATATTATCCAAACCTATAACTACAGTAGCTCTATCTAGGACATTGAGCACTTTTTTCCTGGACAACGCCGAGTACTTTGAAAAACAAAGAGGCCTCCTGGGGACTACTGAAATCAGTTAGGTATCCTCCCTCAATTTCAGCTGCAAAATTGTCCAAAGGGGAACGAAGATGGCGTTAAAATATTTTCTAAACCTATCACTACAGTAGCTCTATCTAGGATATTGAGCACTTTTCTCCCAGACAACACCGAGCACTTTGAAAATCGAGGAGGCTTCGTGAGCACTCCTGAAATCCCTTAGGTATGGTCTCTCTTTCTGATCTGCGAAATAGTCCAAAGGGGAACGAAGATGGCGTTAAAATATTTTCCAAACCTATCACTACAGTAGCTCTATCTAGGACATTGAGCACTTTTCTCCCGGACAACGCCGAGTACTTTGATAATCAAGGAGGCCTCCTAGGGACTACTGAAATCCCTTAGGTATCCTCTCTCGTTCTGATCTGCGAAATAGTCCAAAGGGGAACGAAGATGGCGTTAAAATATTTTCCAAACCTATAACTACATTAGCTCTATCTAGGATATTGAGCACTTTTCTCCCGGACAACGCCGAGTACTTTGAAAATCGAGGAGGCTTCATGAGCACTCCTGAAATCTCTTAGGTATCCTCTCTCCTTCTGATCTGCGAAATAGTCCAAAGGGGAACGAAGATGGCGTTAAAATATTTTCCAAACCTATCACTACAGTAGCTCTATCTAGGACATTGAGCACTTTTCTCCCGGACAACGCCGAGTACTTTGAAAATCGAGGAGGCTTCATGAGCACTCCTGAAATCGTTTAGGTATCCTCTCTTTTTCTGATCTGCGAAATAGTCTTAAGGAGAACGAAGATGGCGTTAAAATATTTTCCAAACCTATCACTACAGTAGCTCTATCTAGGACATTGAGCACTTTTCTCCCGGACAACGCCGAGTACTTTGATAATCAAGGAGGTTTCCTGGGGACTACTGAAATCACGTAGGTATCCTCTCTCCTTCTGATCTGCGAAATAGTCCAAAGGGGAACGAAGATGGCGTTAAAATATTTTCCAAACCTATCACTACAGTAGCTCTATCTAGGATATTGAGCACTTTTCTCCCGGACAACGCCGAGTACTTTGATAATCCAGGAGGCCTCCTGGGGCCTCCTGAAATCCCTTAGGTATCCTCTCTCCTTCTGATCTGCGAAATAGTCCAAAGGAGAACGAAGATGGCGTTAAAATATTTTCCAAACCTATCACTACAGTAGCTCTATCTAGGACATTGAGCACTTTTCTCCCGGACAACGCCGAGTACTTTGATAATCCAGGAGGCCTCCTGGGGCCTCCTGAAATCCCTTAGGTATCCTCTCTCCTTCTGATCTGCGAAATAGTCCAAAGGAGAACGAAGATGGCGTTAAAATATTTTCCAAACCTATCACTACAGTAGCTCTATCTAGGACATTGAGCACTTTTTTCCTGGACAACGCCGAGTACTTTGATAATCAAGGAGGCCTCCTAGGGACTACTGAAATCCCTTAGGTATCCTCTCTCGTTCTGATCTGCGAAATAGTCCAAAGGGGAACGAAGATGGCGTTAAAATATTTTCCAAACCTATAACTACATTAGCTCTATCTAGGATATTGAGCACTTTTCTCCCGGACAACGCCGAGTACTTTGAAAATCGAGGAGGCTTCATGAGCACTCCTGAAATCCCTTAGGTATCCTCTCTCCTTCTGATCTGCGAAATAGTCCAAAGGGGAACGAAGATGGCGTTAAAATATTTTCCAAACCTATCACTACAGTAGCTCTATCTAGGACATTGAGCACTTTTCTCCCGGACAACGCCGAGTACTTTGAAAATCGAGGAGGCTTCATGAGCACTCCTGAAATCCTTTAGGTATCCTCTCTTCTTCGGATCTGCGAAATAGTCCAAAGGGGAACGAAGATGGCGTTAAAATATTTTCCAAACCTATCACTACAGTAGCTCTATCTAGGACATTGAGCACTTTTCTCCCGGACAACGCCGAGTACTTTGAAAATCGAGGAGGCTTCATGAGCACTCCTGAAATCCCTTAGGTATCCTCTCTCCTTCTGATCTGCGAAATAGTCTAAAGGGGAACGAAGATGGCGTTAAAATATTTTCCAAACCTATCACTACAGTAGCTTTATCTAGGACATTGAGCACTTTTCTCCCGGACAACGCCGAGTACTTTGATAATCAAGGAGGCCTCGGGGGGACTACTGAAATCACTTAGGTATCCTCTCTCCTTCTGATCTGCGAAATAGTCCAAAGGGGAACGATGATGGCGTTAAAATATTTTCCAAACCTATCACTACAGTAGCTCTATCTAGGATATTGAGCACTTTTCTCCCGGACAACGCCGAGTATTGCAAAATCACAGAGGCCTCCTGAGCACTACTGAAATAACTCTTATCGATTACCCAATCCTTTTCAGCGTAGATACTGTTAAAATATTATCCAAACCTATCACTACAGTAGCTCTATCTAGGACATTGAGCACTTTTTTCCTGGACAACGCCGAGTACTTTGAAAAACAAAGAGGCCTCCTGGGGACTACTGAAATCAGTTAGGTATCCTCCCTCAATTTCAGCTGCAAAATTGTCCAAAGGGGAACGAAGATGGCGTTAAAATATTTTCTAAACCTATCACTACAGTAGCTCTATCTAGGATATTGAGCACTTTTCTCCCAGACAACACCGAGCACTTTGAAAATCGAGGAGGCTTCGTGAGCACTCCTGAAATCCCTTAGGTATGGTCTCTCTTTCTGATCTGCGAAATAGTCCAAAGGGGAACGAAGATGGCGTTAAAATATTTTCCAAACCTATCACTACAGTAGCTCTATCTAGGACATTGAGCACTTTTCTCCCGGACAACGCCGAGTACTTTGATAATCAAGGAGGCCTCCTAGGGACTACTGAAATCCCTTAGGTATCCTCTCTCGTTCTGATCTGCGAAATAGTCCAAAGGGGAACGAAGATGGCGTTAAAATATTTTCCAAACCTATAACTACAGTAGCTCTATCTAGGATATTGAGCACTTTTCTCCCGGACAACGCCGAGTACTTTGAAAATCGAGGAGGCTTCATGAGCACTCCTGAAATCCCTTAGGTATCCTCTCTCCTTCTGATCTGCGAAATAGTCCAAAGGGGAACGAAGATGGCGTTAAAATATTTTCCAAACCTATCACTACAGTAGCTCTATCTAGGACATTGAGCACTTTTCTCCCGGACAACGCCGAGTACTTTGAAAATCGAGGAGGCTTCATGAGCACTCCTGAAATCCTTTAGGTATCCTCTCTTCTTCGGATCTGCGAAATAGTCCAAAGGGGAACGAAGATGGCGTTAAAATATTTTCCAAACCTATCACTACAGTAGCTCTATCTAGGACATTGAGCACTTTTCTCCCGGACAACGCCGAGTACTTTGAAAATCGAGGAGGCTTCATGAGCACTCCTGAAATCCCTTAGGTATCCTCTCTCCTTCTGATCTGCGAAATAGTCTAAAGGGGAACGAAGATGGCGTTAAAATATTTTCCAAACCTATCACTACAGTAGCTTTATCTAGGACATTGAGCACTTTTCTCCCGGACAACGCCGAGTACTTTGATAATCAAGGAGGCCTCATGACAACGGAACCGATACGACCCTACCTCAATACTTCTCAAAAAAGGAGCAGATAATGCATGGGATTATGGCATCATGACAACGGAACCGATACGACCCTACCTCAACACTTCTCAAAAAAGGAGGAGATAATGCATGGGATGAGTGCATCATGACATCGAAACCGATAAGACCCTACCTCAACACTTCTCAAAAAAGGAGGAGATAATGCATGGGAATAGTGCATCATGACAACGGAACCGATACGACCCTACCTCAACACTTCTCAAAAAAGGAGGAGATAATGCATGGGATGAGGGCATCATGACAACGGAACCGATACGACCCTACCTCAACACTTCTCAAAAAAGGAGGAGGTAATTCATGGGATGAGCACATCATGACAACGGAACCGATACTATTCTACATCTACCCTTCTCAAAAAAGGAGGAGGTAATGCATGGGATCAGTGCATCATGACAACGGAACCGATACTACCCTACCTCTACACTTCTCAAAAAAGGAGGAGGTAATGCTCACACCGGCGAATACCGTAACCCCCCCCCCCCCCCAATTTGGCCTGAAAGGAGGAGGTAATTCCTATCATGATAACAGAACGGCCACAGGGAGGGAGGGGGGGAAGAATATTAGCGTCTATTAATAATTAAGAAAGAAAGTGTGAGAGGGAAAAATGACAGAAAGGAAAACTGCCACTCTCTGACGTCATGATGACCTGATATAACCGGACACAATTTAGGGCAAGACCGGGTACATCCGGCAAGGGATTATGGGACAGGTGCGGATGTGATTGAGCAACCCTTGTTTCACTACACACTCTTAACGTAGGATTCCTATGTTGTTATTGATGCATCCGGACAGAAGTTATTGGATGATCTGATAGAACCGGACACAATTTAGGGCAAGACCGGGTACATCCGGCAAGGGATTATGGGATGTTTACAATGACTCTGCATTTTTATCGGATTAGTACATAAATACATTAGATTATTTCGAATTTAGTACATAATAACGTTGAAAAAGTCGTGTAAATTACGAAAAAACTGCTACCTTTTGTCGGAAAGTGGTCCGGTTGACTGTCAGCGAGTGAATCGTTATTTGCGATTTTGAGATATTATGATCCCAGGATATGTACGGTGGTGAAGATATAAACTTTTTGACATGTCGCCGCTTAGTTTTTGAGGAGAAGCTTCACATACAGACATACATACATACAGACAACTGCCCTTTATATAAGAGATGTTTCCCATATTATATTATATTTCATATTAGGTATACCGACGGGGTCATTGTCACCCAACATATACCCTGATTCTTTGAGTAACTTTAATCTCTGCCGTTTGTCTTTGTCGATAATTTTTACATCATCCCATATAGGGTAGATGGTTTCCATTTTCCCTTCATATGCAGAATTATCAATCCTCATCTAAAATATTCCGACAAAGTATATCAAACCGAACCAAAAATTATACAGAAACTAATTGGAAAGCAATAAAAAGACTGGAAACAATGGTCAACTACGTGACTAGATGTCGTGATTAAAAGCTAGTTCCACCAGGTTTAACCTTGATACTGCACGTCACTTCTAGAAGAACACAAAGGATCACATGAAAAGTAGGGCATTAGCTTGTCCCAGATAGAATTCACAAGAAACGTCAATTACAGACCGAAATCTCAAATAATCTGGGCCTTATCCTGGAAGGTATATCACTGACTGATGAAAGAACCCGCATCAAACAATACCTGGGGGTGACATATAAGTAATAATTTCAGGCAGTGAAATCTCACCAAATAAAAAAAAATGAAAAACTAAAAGCTAAAGACATAGGACTCCGAGTCCACTATTCACCAATAAAAACGATTGTAAACAAAAGGTTATTGTCAACTGACTACATCTAAGGCATCAGTGCGAAACAAAAGTCTGAACTTCGCCACAACCGTTTGATGTGGATTTCATACATAGAGATGATAGTTCTGATTGGTGAGGCATCCTTGAATAAACTCAAGGCTAAAGGAGATGAGCTCAGATGGAAGGTTAGAAAAGCACTCAAGAATTACAACCTCCCAAAACGAACGTCTCTAAAGAAGAAATATTGTCTATCAAGTCTATACGAAGTGATGGTGATGATATCATAATACTACGAACATGCAAAAGCAATATCACAGTGTTATTGGATAGAGAGGAATATTAAAGTAAGTAAAGTAAATAAGAATCTGACATTGAAGACAGAGGTGTTGCTGTCACAATTCTTTAAGTAAGGACAATGACCTGATACCACCTGCAAAATACGCATATTTAGTACATCATTGCAGCAAGCTACTACACCTATAAGGTCTTCCTTAATATCACCTAGACAGTATTCCATTACTGTCCATTGTCAAAACCTCAGGTTTAGCATGCCATTCATTGAGCCAATGTCTAATAGATATAATCACCCCCACTCACGGTAAAATGTTGATCGTTTGTCAAGAATTCAGCTCACTTCGTGTAAAAAATCAATAATACTCCCATTATTTCCAACTAGATGGGGAGTCTAGACGTAGACCACGAGAACAAACACTGTGGCTGTAGGATGTGAGTGAATCAATTACTCTGACAGCTTAAAAGACAGCATCTACCAAATCAACAATCCAGAAAGACGTTGAAGCACAGCTGAACCATGTCAACTACATATGTCCATATATACAGTTCACCGTAGAGAAGGAACATAATAACAAATTGTATTTCCTAATTGAGTTAGTAACAAGCACTTGTCGGGGTTTCAGGTTATCCGTATATCAAAAGAAAACTTTCACTGGACAATATATAAATTCCATCTCTTAACAAAAAACTGGTGACTGCTCAACTTTCACTAGACAATATCTAAATTCCAACTCTTAACCAAAAACTATTAACTGCTCAACTTTCATTGGACAATATCTAAAGTCCAACTCTTAACCAAAAACTGGTAACTGCTCTACTTTCACTAGACAATATCTAAATTCAATTCTTAAAAAAAAACTGGTAACTGCTCAACTTTCACTAGACAATATCTTAATTCCAACTCTTAACAAAAAACTGATAACTGCTGAACTTTCATTGGACAAATCAAAATTTCAACTCTTAACCAAAAACTGGTAACTGCTGAACTTTCACTGGACAAATCTAAATTCCAACTCTTAACCAAAAACTGGTAACTGCTCAACTTTCACTGGACAATATCAAAATTCCAACTCATAACAAAAAAACTGGTAACTGCTCAACTTTCACTGGACAAATCTAAATTCCAACTCTTAACAAAAAACTGGTAACTGCTCAACTTTCACTGGACAAATCTAAATTCCAACTCTTAACAAAAAACTGATAACTACTGAACTTTCATTGGACAAATCTAAATTTCAACTCTTAACCAAAAACTGGTAACTGCTGAACTTTCACTGGACAAATCTAAATTCCAACTCTTAACCAAAAACTGGTAACTGCTCAACTTTCACTGGACAATATCAAAATTCCAACTCATAACAAAAAAACTGGTAACTGCTCAACTTTCACTGGACAAATCTAAATTCAATTCTTAAAAATAAACTGGTAACTGCTCAACTTTCACTAGACAATATCTTAATTCCAACTCTTAACAAAAAACTGATAACTGCTGAACTTTCATTGGACAAATCTAAATTTCAACTCTTAACCAAAAACTGGTAACTGCTGAACTTTCACTGGACAAATCTAAATTCCAACTCTTAACCAAAAACTGGTAACTGCTCAACTTTCACTGGACAATATCAAAATTCCAACTCATAACAAAAAAACTGGTAACTGCTCAACTTTCACTGGACAAATCTAAATTCCAACTCTTAACAAAAAACTGGTAACTGCTCAACTTTCACTGGACAAATCTAAATTCCAACTCTTAACAAAAAACTGGTAACTGCTCGTTGCCTAAAGCATCGAACTATGGTAATATGTAGAGGAGATAGACAGGTTTAGAGACACCGTCTACCGAAACAACTATCCAGAAACGTGACATCAGCTCCTAGAAATCTAAACAAAACAGCAAAAGAACACCACCTGAAAACTAACTACAGTTTGTCTACCATATATAAAGGTATTGTCTGAAAACGTTCAAAGAATATGTAATCTATATGAAATCTGGGCAGTATTTAGAAGCAACTAAACTCTCTGAAAACATCTTGTGCGAGTCTTGTGATAATAACATCCAAGATGAGAAGAGTAGTCCAAATAATCCAAATGATCAATCCTCATCTCAAATATTCCAAAACATTAGAACATTTACAATGTAACCATAGCACTTGGCCTTTTTGCTAAGAGCAAACGTAGTATATGTTCTGATATTAAATTTCATCTTTTTTATGTGGAGAAAATCCAACTACCCGAAAAATGACACTTTGGATTGGGACCAAAATAATTGCCTCAGTCTTATCTAATCGAAGACGGTTGTGTCCCTAGCCAATCTCTGCCAATATCAACAATTGGACCGGTTAAATAACATTTGACAGTAACACACCTTAACGCGGCTATACGTCTTTTAGTATGTCGTCTACGAAATTTAAGCATGCTCAAAAATGACTCTATTTTCTAGGATTCATCCGAAAGTGTATCTCAACTCATGTAAAATCGACGAATTTATTTTCCTGAAAAATGTCGGAGCATATATATAGTTGCCTAAATCAATACTGATGGTCAGAAAGAAGTTTAGCATAAACGAGGTGCTAGATAAATTAGGGATTCAAAGATTTTAGTGAAGAGTGAGAGTAAATTGGATGGGCGGGTCAGTTCTCTCTCCAGAATTCTTGAAGACTGGTACCACAGAGCCAATTTTCCAGCTATCAGGGAAGCAAGATTCAGCAATGCATTTGTTGTAGAGTTTGGAGAGGAGAGAGCCCAGTTGATCAGAGCATTTTTGTTACTACTACTGGTATAAGTTCCGGACCACATGCTTTGGAGGTTTTATGGTTTTTTATGATGTCTCTGAAATGAGATGGGATGATGACCAGGTCATCAAGTGTGGCTTCAGTCCACAATAGGAATTTAGAGAGAGGGGGTTTGGATGAGCCCAAAGTAGAGTTTAAGTCGAACCGCTGGGAAAGTAGTTCAGCCTTATCAGTTGCCGTGTAAACAACATCGTTGTTGATTGTCCATTGTTTACCACACAATTGAAGATTTTCCAGTAAAATCCGAGTTAGTAGTTTCTGTAGTTGAATGCGTTTTCTGGTCATCTCTGTCCACCTTCCATTTGCTTTACCTACTACTGTCTTACAATTTTTTCTTGGCGCTATAAGTTTATGTCCATTCGTAGTTGACTTGTGGCGGTCGAATTTCCAGAATGTTTGCTGCCTCTGTGCAATAGCAGCTGCACAATCTGAGGTGAACCATTGTGGAGAGCGGGGTTTACTGTAGAATTTTCGCATGAGGAAATATGCTTCAATGCTTGCTTTGACTCATTCGGTTACCTCATTTGCACACTGATAAGCAGGAAGAGAAAAGGTTTCACTCCATGGGGCGTCACTGATGTGATCTTTGATGGATTACCAATCAGCCTGCTTTTAGTATCTCGTTGTTTTGTAGCAACGGCCTATCAGCTTTGGGATTATATTTTAGGGTGATATCAATCATTATCACAAGATGATCAGCGTTCTCAACTGAGCTATAAGAATTCGTCGTACAAGCCTCAGGCAGTGAGGCCAAGTACAGGTCGAGAAGTAAGACTTGCTGGTCCACACGATCATGAAGGCTGGTCAAGAAAGTGACTGTCTGTGAAAGGGGGTACGCTATAGAGAAATGTACGTGGAGTTACCAGCTGCGTCTGTATACTGGAGAATCGAAGCCAGTCACGGTGAAGTGAATTAAAATCACTAAATACGTGTATTTGGGCACTCGAGTCAAGTGAGACTTCTGTATCTATGCTTTCAGAGAGAGAGAGAGTAAGGCAGGGTACAGTCTTGGGTCGAAAGAGTACGATATAAGAAATATAAGTAAGTAATAATGTGCTGTAAGGTAAATCTAAAGCACATGTATGATTGGTCATCTGATTCTAGCTTATGGTCTCTACTCAAGAGGTGGGTGTTCCGAACATAAACTCCTAGCCCGTGCATATGTTTGTCAGTGTGTTAACGGTAGTGTGGGAGGTATTCAGTCACGTCAAAATTGTGTGAAGAGATTGAGCATTGTAAGTTTTTTTCACTTAGCGCTTGGATATCCGGGGAGTTTAATAGAAGAAAGGATTCTACGTCATTGATGGTGGTTCTAAGCTCCCGGATATTTGTGAATGCTAGCCCCAATTGCAGAAGCACAGATGTGTTTTGGTGGGTGTATGATGTAAGTTTGTTTCTTCTTCCTTGTATTTTCATTTTTGTTTTAAGATAGAGTGGGTACCTGTTTAGTGCCAATAAGCTCACACATCCAGACAATTAGCCGAGACTTGAACCATGGGGTTTGAGTCTTCGGGAAAGCCCATCGGGGATAACTGTAGGGTCCCTTTCCATGCACGACATGGCACGTAGAGCTACACGCGATATTATACAACTGTTGATGGAGTAGCCGTTCTTAGCCTTACCTAAGAGTTTAGGGAGACATGTAAAGAAGAAGAATACTTTTAACATATAATTCCGTATTCATTTGAAATATCAAATATTTTACAGTAAATTCTTTACATCTATGCTTAATTATTTCAATTCAGCAGTTGGTTTATACATAGATCCAGATATTGGGCAACTTGTGCGTAATAAAAATTGTGTACATCCATGTAACCCCAATTAAAAGTTTTGTTTATAAAATATCTTAATTAAAATATTGAACATTGGTATCTGGATAATAATAATTGTATGCATAAAATTCAACTTAAAAAGAGAAAAAATTATTTGAATCGATTTTAATATATTTTCTATATCAACGTTTTCTATGTTGTTGCTGTGCTTATGAAAGGATGATGAACACGTATATACTAAAATTACAATGATCTTTATTGCACGAGTTGTGACAAATGGCTACAGTAAAAAAAAGTCTCTATGTACCTGCCTCCCAACGAGGGTAAACTTAAACACAAGGTCGGTTTTAAGTGTGAGGAAACTTCAGCTACCCTAAAAAGGGGCACTCTGCATTGGGACAAAAATTGATTCCTTCATAAGACAGAAAAGATAAAGTGCAGTATCAGAACAGATATTTCACTTTGCTCTTGGCTAAAAGGACAAAAAGACTAAGAAAGTGGAAAAGGTTCAGTTGAATGTTTAGTCAATATCTGCCCATATCAAGAATCGGACCGGTTAAATGACACTTTTCACTACTTAACGCGGCTACACTTCTTCCGGTATGTTGTCTATAAAATTTCATGTTGTCACACTTCTTTCGACAGGCTCAACACGGACACTATTCTCTACGATTCATCGAAAATGTGTTATCTAAACTCAGGTTTGCGGAGAGATGTCTGTTTACATTAGTTTTATATTTTTGCATGTCGCTACAATCCGGGAAACGTGAAGGATCATTTTTCTTTCAAATTACGTATTAGATTTATTTTTATCATAGTTCAATCCAAACAAGGCAGGCCGCCACTGTAGACGTAAGGGGCTACCGAGAATCAGGGTGCAAGTTTTAGTTGGGAGGTTTGCGGAGAGATGTCTGTTTACATTAGTTTTACATTTTTGCATGTCGCTACAATCCGGGAAACGTGGAGGAGGGAGGTAGTTCCAGAGGCCGGCATGTGTTGCCGGCCTCTGGACAGAAGCTTTTAGAGTAGAAGAATCTCCGGCATTTGGCGACTTCCAAAGTTAATAGATAAGACTTAGCTGATTGTCGGATTGGTCTAGTGTATTTACGTCAAGGGTGCATTAAAGCAGCTAGTTCATCGGAGCGCAGTCCATTTAAGTACTTGTAAAACAGGCACAAGGATGCAAATTGCGGTGATGGGACAGGGGCTGGAGCTTGCTGGATAGTCAGGGACCTATTAAGTTAGCGACTCTTTTTTGGGTCTTGTCTAAGAAGGAGAGATTTATTGATGATGCACCAGTCCAGATGTGGCAACAATACTCTATGCATGGGCGGATGGTGGCTTTGTAGAGATATATGATACTGCCAGGTGTGAGAAGTTTACTAGCTCGATAGAGGGAGACTACCTATTTTGCAGAAGCCTTGGCAATGTCTTCTATGTATTTTATTCCAATTCATGTTACCTATAAATGTTAGGCCGAGGAGTTTTAATGTTAGACTCTCAAGTAGGGTGCTATTTGCTATGGCAATCGGTGGTTATCGTTTTTTTTTCTAGTGATCCGGTTTCCTTATATTGTGATAACATATCAATTTGAAAATGAGGAAAATAGAGTTAAATTTTTACTCTTGTTTCGATTAACCTCTTTTCTTTGAAGATAAGGGCTGTTATCGTCCGAAATTAATAAGGAATTAAAAATAAAGAGAATTTTTTTTTAATAAATTTTAATAAAAATATTGCATCGTAAAACGTAGTCTCCAAAGGCATTTTGTTTGTCTGTTTTCAAAGTTCATATATATATATATATATATATATATATATATATATATATATATATATATATATATATATATATATATATATTGTTATGGTGTAAGCTGATCTTCCTATTTAAAGAATAAATGGACTTACACAGACACAATAAATACAGTTACGACTAAACGTCGTGGCATCTATTAGTGGCAGTTATGGTCCCTGAATCATGACGCGTACTTCACGAATCTTAATCTGGGGACCTCTACAGTGAATGGGTGGTACTTCGCTGCTCGTCGGGGTTGTCTGAGATACAAGTTCAGTAAATTCGCCGAAGCATATTCCGTGGAAGTAAAACAAGCACAATATGCAACATTATAATAGTGGGATAGAGACTAGAGATATAGACAGTGTAGGACCTATTAAGTTAGAAACTCTTTTAGTACCTTGTCCAATAGAGAGAGACTGGTGGTTGGTGCACCAGCCCAGATGTTGCAAAAATAATCCATGTATTGCGGAATAATGACTTTATATTTAAGCTTAATTATTTTATTTTTATTATTTGGATTATTCCAACTATTGTTCTCATCTTGGGTGTTATTCTAACAAATTTTCGGCCGATGTAAACTCAGCCCTTCTTCATGTGCATCTTGTGCAAAATCTGTAATCTTTATATCGAACTCGGAATTTCGAACAGAAACTTTATTTAATCGACAAGGGTAACTTGCTCTTGTTCCATCAGTCGTGAATAAGTAGTAGTAGTAGTATTCAGTAATTTGTTATTTTTAGTATCCCCTGCACTAAGGATTGAACCTTCAACCTCAAGAAGACTCTCCTTCAAAACTGATTATTACTTATTACTTATCTCCGTTACGCCACAGGACCTTGTGGGCAATTCTAATATGAATTTTCGTAACCGTAAACCTATTCTTGTTTTTAGACGTGTAGTCTAATTACTTACTACTATATATATTACTACTTATTCGTATATATATATTAATACATGTTACTATATATCAATATATATATATATATATATAGAGAGAGAGAGAGAGAGAGAGAGAGAGAGAGAAAGAGATAGAGAGGGAGAAGAGGGTAGTGCAGTATTAGTGCAGTTCCAACGAGAGAAAAGTATATATGTAAAGGAGTAAGGCTATCAACATTTGTAAAATGTTTTTTTCAACATTTATTTATCATTTTGTTGTTTTATCATTTTATAATTTTATATAACGCGTTTCAAGCGGTGGTCCGCTTTCATCAGATATGTAAATCCATTTGAAGAAATGTTGTTTCATTTTAAAATGAAACAACACTCTTTGAAATCGAAAAACATTTCTTCAAATAGATTTACATATCTGATGAAAGTGGACCACCGCTTGAAACGCGTTATATAAAATTATAAAATGATAAAATAACAAAATAATGAATAAATGTTTAAAAAAACATTTTACAAATGTTGGTAGCCTTACTCCTTTATATATATATATATATATATATATATATATATATAAACATATATATATATATATATATAAAAATATATATATATATATATATATATATATCAATGGTGTTATGATCTATTATTTATAATTAATGTTTCCCATATTATATTATATTTCATACTAGGTATACCTACGGGGTCATTGTCACCCAACATATACCCTGATTCTTTGAGTCACTTTAATCTCTGCCGTTCGTCTTTGTCGATAATTTTTACTTCATCCCATATAGGGTAAATGGTTTCCCTTTTCCCTTCATATGCAAAATTATCAATCCTCATCTAAAATATTCCGACAAAGTATATCAAATCAAACCGAACCGAAAATTATACAGAAACTAATTGGAACGCAATAAAAAGACTGGAAAGAATGGTCAACTACGTGACTAGATGTCGTGATTAAAAGCTAGTTCCACCAGGTTTTACCTTGATACTGCACGTCAGTTCTAGAAGAACACAAAGGATCACATGAAAAGTAGGGCATTAGCTTGTCCCAGATAGAATTCACAAGAAACGTCAATTACAGACCGAAATCTCAAATAATCTCGGCCCCTTCCGGGAAGGTATATCACTGACTGATTAAAGAACCCGCATCATAAAATACCTGGGGGTGACATATAAGTAATAATTTCAGGCAGTGAAATCTCACCAAATAAAAAAAAAATGAAAAACTAAAAGCTAAAGACATAGGACTCCGAGTCCACCATTCACCTATAAAAACGATTGTAAACAAAAGTTTATTGTCAACTGACTACATCTACGGCATCAGTGCGAAACAAAAGTCTGAACTTCGCCACAACCGTTTGATGTGGATTTCATACATAGAGATAATAGTTCTGATAGGCATCCTTGAATAAACTCAGAGCTAAAGGAGATGAGCTCAGATGGAAGGCTAGAAAAGCACTCAAGAATTCAAAACCTCCCAAAACGAACGTCTCTAAAGAAGAAATATTATCTATCAAGTCAATACGAAGTGATGGTGATGATATCATAATACTACGAACATGCAAATGCAATATCACAGTGTTATTGGATAGAGCGGAATATTAAAGTAAGTAAAGTAAATAAGAATCTGACATTGAAGACAGAGATGTTGCTGTCACAATTCTTTAAGTAAGGACAATGACCTGATACCACCTGCAAAATACACATATTTAGTACATCATTGCAGCAAGTTACTACACCTATAAGGTCTTCCTAAATATCACCTAGACAGTATTCCATTACTGTCCATTGTAAAAACCTCAGGTTTAGCATGCCATTCATTGAGCCAATGTCTAATAGATATAATCACCCCCACTCACGGTAAAATGTTGATCGTTTGTCAAGAATTCAGCTCACTTCGTGTAAAAAATCAATAATACTCCCATTATTTCCAACTAGATGGGGAGTCTAGACGTAGACCACGAAAACAAACACTGTGGCTGTAGGATGTGAGTAAATCAATTACTCTGACAGCTTAAGAGACAGCATCTACCAAATCAACAATCCAGAAAGACGTTGAAGCACAGCTGAACCATGTCAACTACATATGTCCATATATACAGTTCACCGTAGAGAAGGAACATAATAACAAATTGTATTTCCTAATTGAGTTAGTAACAAGCACTGGTCGGGGTTTCAGGTTATCCGTATATCAAAAGAAAACTTTCACTGGACAATATCTAAATTCCATCTCTTAACAAAAAACTGGTGACTGCTCAACTTTCACTAGACAATATCTAAATTCCAACTCTTAACCAAAAACTGGTAACTGCTCAATTTTCACTGGACAATATCTAAATTCCAACTCTTAACCAAAAACTGGTAACTGCTCTACTTTCACTAGACAATATCTAAATTCAATTCTTAACAAAAAACTGGTAACTGCTCTACTTTCACTAGACAATATCTAAATTCCAATTCTTAACCAAAAACTGATAACTGCTCAACTTTCACTAGACAAATCTAAATTCCAACTCTTAACAAAAAACTGGTAACTGCTCAACTTTCACTGGAGAATATCTAAATTCCAACTCTTAACAAAAAACTGGTAACTGCTCGTTGCCTAAAGCATGGAACTATGGTGATATGTAGAGGAGATAGACAGCTTTTGAGACACCATCCACCGAAACAACTATCCAGAAAGCGTGACATCAGCTCCTAGAAATCTAAACCAAACAGCAAAAGAACACCACCTGAAAACTAACTACAGTTTGTCTACCATATATAAAGGTATTGTCTGAAAACGTTCAAACAATATGTAATCTATATGAAATCTGGGCAGTATTTAGAAGCAACTAAACTCTCAAAACATCTTGTGCGAGTCTTGTGATAATAAAATCCAAGATGAGAAGAGTAGTCCAAATAATCTAAATGATCAATCCTCATCTCAAATATTCCAAAACATTATAACATTTACAATGTAACCATAGCGCTTGGCCTTTTGGCTCAGAGCAAAACGTAGTATCTGTTGTGATATTAAATTTCATCTTTTTTATGTGTAGAAAATCCAACTACGCGAAAAATGACACTTTGGAGTGGGACCAAAATAATTGCCTCAGTCTTATCTAATCAGAGGCGGTTGTATCCCTAGCCAATCTCTGCTAATATCAACAATTGAACCGGTTAAATAACATTTGACAGTAACACACCTTAACGACGCGGCTATACGTCTTTTAGTATGTCGTCTACGAAATTTAAGCATGCTACACATAGACTCTATTTTCTAGGATCCATCCGAAAGTGTATCTCAACTCATGTAAAATCGACGAATTTATTTTCCTGAAAAATGTCGGAGCATATATATAGTTGCCTAAATCAATACTGATGGTCAGAAAGAAGTTTAGCATTAACGAGGTGCTAGATAAATTAGGGATTCAAAGATTTTAGTGAAGAGTGAGAGTAAATTGGATGGGCGGGTCAGTTCTATCTCTAGAATTCTTGAAAACTGGTACCACAGAGCCAATTTTCCAGCTATCAGGGAAGCAAGATTCAGCAATGCAATTGTTGTAGAGTTTGGAGAGAAGAGAGCCCAGTTCATCAGAGCATTTTTGTTACTACTACTGGTATAAGTTCCGGACCACATGCTTTGGAGGTGTTAAGGTTTTTTATGATGTCTCTGATGTGAGATGGGGTGATGACCAGGTCATCAAGTGTGGCTTCAGTCCACAATAGGAATTTAGAGAGAGGGGGTTTGGATGAGCCCAAATAGAGTTTAAGTCGAACCGCTGGAAAAGTAGTTCAGCCTTATCAGTTGCCGTGTAAACAACATCGTTGCTGATTGTCCATTGTTTACCACACAATTGAAGATTTTCCAGTAAAATCCGCGTGAGTAGTTTCTGTAGTTGAATGCGTGTTCTGGTCATCTCTGTCCACCTTCCATTTGCTTGACCTACTACTGTCTTACAATTTTTTTCCTGACGCTATAAGTTTATGTCTATTCGTAGTTGACTTGCGGCGGTCGAATTTTCAGAATGTTTGCTGCCTCTGTGCAATAGCAGCTGCACAATCTGAGGTGAACCATTGTGGAGAGCGGGGTTTTCTGTAGAATTTTCGCATGAGGAAATATGCTTCAATGCTTGCTTTGACTCATTCGGTTACCTCATTTGCACACTGATCAGCAGGAAGAGAAAAGGTTTCACTCCATGGGGCGTCACTGATGTGATCTTTGATGGATTACCAATCAGCCTGCTTTTAGTATCTCGTTGTTTTGTAGCAACGGCCTATCAGCTATGGGATTATATTTTAGGGTGATATCAATCATTATCACAAGATGATCAGCGTTCTCAACCGAGCTATAAGAATTCATCGTACAAGCCTCAGGCAGTGAGGCCAAGTACAGGTCGAGAAGTAAGACTTGCTGGTCCATACGATCATGGAGGCTGGTCGGGAAAATGACTGTCTGTGAAAGGGAGTACGCTATAGAGAAATATACGTGGAGTTACCAGCTGCGTCTGTATACTGGAGAATCGAAGCCAGCACGGTGAAGTGAATTAAAATCACTAAATACGTGTATTTGGGCACTCTAGTCAAGTGAGACTTCTGTATCTATGCTTTCAGAGAGAGAGAGAGAGAGAGAGTAAGGCAGGGTACAGTCTTGGGTCGAAAGAGTACGATATAAGAAATATAAGTAAGTAATAATGTGCTGTAAGGTAAATCTAAAGCACATGTATGATTGGTCATCTGATTCTAGCTCATGGTCTTTACTCAAGAGATGGGTGTTCCGAACATAAACTCCTAGCCCGTGCATATGTTTGTCAGTGTGTTAACGATAGTGTGGGAGGTATTCAGTCACGTCAAAATTGTGTGAAGAAATTGAGCATTGTAAGTGTTTTTCACTTAGCGCTTGGATATCCGGGGAGTTTAATAGAAGAAAGGATTCTACGTCATTGATGGTGGTTCTAAGCTCCCGGATATTTGTGAATGCTAGCCTCAATTGCAGAAGCACAGATGTGTTTTGGTGGGTGTATGATGTAAGTTTGTTTCTTCTTCCTTGTATTTTCATTTTTGTTTTAAGATAGAGTGGGTACCTGTTTAGTGCCAATAAGCTCACACATCCAGACAATTAGCCAAGACTTGAACCATGGGGTTTGAGTCTTCGGGAAAGCCCATCGGGTATAACTGTAGGGTCCCTTTCCATGCACGAAATGGCACACAGAGCTACACGCGATATTATACAGCTGTTGATGGAGTGGCCGTTCTTAGCGTTACCTAAGAGTTTAGGGAGACATGTCAAGAAGAATAATACTTTTAACATATAATTCCGTATTGATTTGAAATATCAAATATTTTACAGTAAATTCTTTACATCCATGCTTAATTATTTCAATTCAGCAATTGGTTTATACATAGATCCAGATATGGGGCAACTTGTGCGTAATAAAAATTGTATACATCCATGTAACCCCAATTAAAAGTTTTGTTTATAAAATATCTTAATTAAAATATTGAACATTGGTATCTGGATAATAATAATTGTATGCATAAAATTCAACTTAAAAAGAGAAAAAATTATTTGAATCGATTTTAATATATTTTCTATATCATGTTTTCTATATTGTTGCTGTGCTTATGAAAGGATGATGAACACGTATATACTAAAAATACAATGATCTTTATTGCACGAGTTGTGACAAATGGCTAGAGTAAAAAAAGTCTCTATGTACCTGCCTCCCAACGAGGGTAAAATTAAACACAAGGTCGGTTTTAAGTGTGAGGAAACTTCAGCTACCCTAAAAAGGGGCACTCTGCATTGGGACAAAAATTGATTCCTTTATAAGACAGAAAAGATAAAGTGCAGTATCAGAACAGATATTACACTTTGCTCTTGGCTAAAAGGACAAAAAGACTAAGAGAGTGGAAAATGTTCAGTTTAATCTTTAGTCAATATCTGCCCATATCAAGAATCGGACCGGTTAAATGACACTTTTCACAACTTAACGCGGCTACACTTCTTCCGGTATGTCGTCTATAAAATTTCATGTTGTCACACTTCTTTCGACATGCTCAACACGGACACTATTGTCTACGATTCATCGAAAATGTGTTATCTTAACTCATGTAAAATCGATCATTTTTCTTTCAAATTACGTATTAGATTTATTTTTATCATAGTTCAATCCAAACAAGGCAGGCCGCCACTGTAGACGTAAGGGGCTACCGATAATCAGGGTGCAAGTTTTAGTTGGGAGGTTTGCGGAGAGATGTCTGTTTACATTAGTTTTACATTTTTGCATGTCGCTACAATCCGGGAAACGTGGAGGAGGGAGGTAGTTCCAGAGGCCGGCATGTGTTGCCGGCCTCTGGACAGAAGCTTTTAGAGTAGAAGAATCTCCGGCATTTGGGGACTTCCAAAGTTAATAGATAAGACTTAGCTGATTGTCGGATTGGTCTAGTGTATTTACGTCAAGGGTGCATTAAAGCAGCTAGTTCATCGGAGCGCAGTCCATTTAAGTACTTGTAAAACAGGCACACAGATGCAAATTGCGGTGATGGGACAGGGGCTGAAGCTTGCTAGATAGTCAGGGACCTATTAAGTTAGCGACTCTTTTTTGGGTCTTGTCTAAGAAGGAGAGACTTATTGATGATGCACTAGCCCAGATGTGGCAACAATACTCTATGCATGGTGGCTTTGTAGAGATAGATGATAATGCCAGGTGTGAGAAGTTTACTAGCTCGATAGAGGGAGACTACCTATTTTGCAGAAGCCTTGGCAATGTCTTCTATGTATTTTTATTCCAATTCATGTTACCTATAAATGTTAGGCCGAGGAGTTTTAATGTTAGACTCTCAAGTAGGGTGCTATTTGCTATGGCAATCGGTGGTTATCGTTTTTTTTTTCTAGTGACCCGGTTTCCTTATATTGTGGTAACATATCAGTTTGAAAATGATGAAAATAGAGTTAAATTTGTACTCTTGTTTCGATTAGCCTCTACTAAAATCTGATCGTAAATATTAATAGGAATTTAGCTGTTAATATCTGAAAGAAAAAAATCAATACTATGTTAGGAATAAGTTCATGTAACTTCTTTAAAAAGTAGGTTCACCTTTAGGTTACAACGTAGATAATAGCATACACAAGGAAAAAACACTTTCCGGTTTACATTGATAGCTAAGCTGAAATACGTGTGATTTAATTGCACATCTGTGAAAAGAACTGTTGAAACTTAGATTTTGCTGATGCCAACGGAAATGGCGTGTTTAAGTGAAAAGAAAAGAAAAATTAGCGCATGCGCGAAGGACTAGCATTATGAAGGCTTTAATGAGTGACACACTTTTTGTCCATGACAGAAACATTAGCATCTAGGCGCATAAACACTGAACCCGGTGTTTCTACGCATGCGCATCTCACTAACTAAATCTTTATCAAATGAGTGGAGTTAAAATGGATTCACACAACCGGATGTCTTGCCTTGCACGTGTTATAATAATCTGCTCATTTATTTCTTTATTCCTTTGAAAGTATCTTTAGTAAAAAGAAAACAAATTATTACTCAATGTACTGTTACAACTTGATAGGTTAGTATATATATATATACATATATATGTATATATATATATATTTATATATATATATATATATATATATATATATATAAAGTGGTGTACTAAAAGCGAACTTTTAGGAGAGTAAAACCTATTGTGAAGAGTATACAGCAGGATAGAGCAGGTAGATATGAAGAAGAATGGAAAGGAATTAGAGAAGTAAAAGCAAAATCAAAATTCAATTCAATTGCTCAGAGCAAGGTATATTCCGCAAAAAGGCAATTTATTCAAGTTAAATTTTTCCTTAAGCCAGGCTTTTCAAAGATCAAAATCTTATCATCAGAGGAAGTCGCTGGGATAGATAAGTTGGCAATGGCCAAAATTTAAAATTTGGAAAAATGAAATAAAAGTTGTAGGGAAAGAAATACAGGGCAAAACATCTGCCCGAATGCAAGCAAATGTCCGATTGCTAAAAAGTCCGGTGTCGAAAAGTCCAGCGGAGAGAATAAGATGTAGATAGGTAGGTCGTTAAAGGCACGAGATGTAATGAGAGAGGATTCAAAGTTAAATTCCAAGAAGCCACAACTTCAGGTGCGGCGAAAATAGAAAATCCAAAAGGGTAAAAAGTCCAATAAGAGGTACGCTCGTGGATGCAGGCAGGCTCAGAGAAGATTGAGGTGGAAAATATTCGCCATTAAAAATACTTTTCCTTGTTATCTCTGCCCAGGAAGTATTTTTAATGGCGAATATTTTTCACCTCAATCTTCTCTGAGCCTGCCTCTTCCAGTTGGCAGATAAAATAAAGTAATTTTGGGATATTCATCATTAGAAAAATTATATAGTCAACAGAAGATATCAAGGAATGTTATATGCGCCGACCGCTTCCCATATTTTGGCTAGAAAACAGCAAAGACATGTCTCGATATGACAGAAAACAGCAGAGTGAATGTATATTTAGCGACCAGAAGTCACCTACCGGGACAATAACATTTAAAAAATACGAAACGAAATACAGAAAGCGAAATGTCAACATGTAAGAGATTAAAACTCATTCAATTGAGCAAATAAAATAAATAATTTCTATATTCAATTGTGAATAATATACGTATGTTTTTCTATATGTACTGTTTATAGATTTCCTATCTTTATAAATGCTCTATTTATATATAGCGAAACGGTCTGTATGCGTATGACTGTATAAGTCCCCTTTTTTCTGGTAGAGAACTGTCGTTAGGTAAGATATCATGCTACTTCTTAACGTAATGCACAACTCTTTGTAAATAAATAAATTGAGCCCTGTGAAGCTGTGGTTAATGTGTATATAAATAGACATTATAGATTTCTTTTCCAAGCGCTTTTCCTGTTGGCTTAATGGATAGAGCTGAAAACTATTAACTCTGTGGTTGAATGTTCGATTCCTGGCTAGGGAGATATGCTTTTTAAGCCGAACTGTGATGCAGCGAAACAGTCTGTATGTGAATAACTATATATATATTTTTTTCTTTTTGTTGTCCAACACGGTCATCAGTAGATTACTTGAAGGACGTGGATGGGGCCACAACCATCACCAATAGCGAGAGCATTCTAGCAAGATTGAGATCGCACTTTGAGAACCTCTTTAACCGTCACGTTGACACCCCAGATGATCTCTTGAGAATTGTCCTTCAACATCCTGTCTGTCACTGGATGAAACTTCAACCCTCCATTTAGGACTTTAGCAAAGCCCTAATGTGAATGCAAGAGTTTTGTATGTTAGCCGGTCAAAATTCAGGAAGGGGACATTTTGTCTTCAGCACCGTCCTCTTCCGGAATACATGCTCACAGGGAACTGTCTTACCTCAACACCGCCTGCTTGCTCAGAAGCGGTATTTTTCAAATCAGGCAGCATGGGATTCGAACGTCCGATGAGCTTGCGTTGGACGTTGGTCATTCTTGGACAAGTAGCTTGGTAAAATAGAGGTAAGCACCGCAGAGTTCTCTAAACTATTTAAGTTGTCGCTTTCCTCCAATTTTCTTTGTTTGTAAGACTGATTTATTTCCTGTATTTAAAGTTTCACGGTGAGAAAAAATGTGTTATATTCAGCGTTGGCCACGTGCGCGCATAATAAATACATTCGCCTGTACTACTCGTCTTCCGGGATTTTTTGCCCCAGATTGCTTGCTGTTACACCTAAATTGGATGAAAGCCGGCAAACCCCTGTACCTAACAACGTCCCACTGGAGCTCTTCACTCATGAAGCTGAGGAACCGTTTTATACTCCTCATATTGAAGAGGTGGGAGACGAAGACTTTCCCAGTGACTTCCCCGATGCAAGCATTGTAACAATTTTCAAAAAGGAAGAGCGGAAGAATTGTAAGAACTACCTGGGAATATCACGACTGAGCTCGCCAATAAGATCTTTGCCTGCATTCTCGTTGAACGCCGCCTCGTCCTCTCAGAAGACATTCTACCAGAGACCCAATGCGGCTTTCGACCTTCCCACGAGAATATAGATTTTCTATGCGCGGCAATTACAAGAGAAGAGCCTCGAACAAAAACAGCCCGTCATGTTTATCTTTTCGGTCTTAAAAAGGCCTTCGATAAAGTACCCAGACCAGCCATATGAGCAGCTTTTTCCAAGTTTTGCGGCCAACCTGATGTCGTTACCCTGGTGCGCGCCCTCCGTGACAGAATGGTAGGGAAAATATGTCATCAAAACCGTCTCTCTCTCTCTCTCTCTCTCTTTCTCTCTCTCTCTCTCTCTCTGTCACATTCCTTCTCAATGGTAGCTTGAAACAGGGTGTGTTCTGGCTCCAACGTGTTTCTCTACACAGCAGCAATACTTAATGAGATGCTCCCAGACACGCATTCATTCGACATTCATTCGACATTCGTTTTCACACCGAGAAAGCTTGCTCGACTTTGCACCAGAACTAAGACAGCCATGTGTTCGGTGCAGAAACTGCAGTATGCTGACGACAATGCCACCACAGGTAAGATTACAGAGGACGTCCAGGCTTTAGCGGGCACATACAACAAAGCCTACGAACGTTTTGAGGTGCAAGTGAACATATACTCCTAGCCGTGCATATGTTTGTCAGAGTCCTTACGGTAAAGTGGAAGGTAATCAGTCAGGTCAAAGTGGTGAGAGGAGATTCAGGATTGAAGGTTCGTTTCACTTAGTGCTATGATATCCGGGGAGTTTGTCAGGACAAGTTTTTACGTCGTTAATGTTGGTTCTAAGTCCCCAGATATTTTTGAATGCTAGCCTCAACGGCGGAGGCGAAGATGTTGAGTGTCTGGTTTAGGTTTGTTTTATTTTATTTTGTAAATTCATGTTTGTTTTGAGATATAGTGGGATGGGTAAAGTGGGTGCTTGTTTAGCGTCATTAAACTCGCACACCCAGTCCATTAGTCGTTACTTGGTCCATGTGGGTTGTGGCCTTGGGAAAGCCCACCGGGGAAACTGTAGGGTCCCTTTCCATGCGCATCATGGCTCGTACAGTTATCTACGATATTATGCAACTGCTGATGGAGCAGCCGTTCTTAGCGCTACCTAAGAGTTAAGGCTCCTAACTACCAGTCGCAAACAGCAGCCAGACAAGTTGTCTAACCTGTACCCTCAACCTGTCGGAACAAGAGCGACCCAGACTAGTCATGTAGGACTTAATGACGAAAAGACTTTCCCCAAGTTCCCAGATAGAGAGAAAGAAGGACAGCGTTCATTGCCCTAGTCAGGAAACAGAGCAAGCACTAGGTGTTTTTAGAGGCGTCCCAGTGCTTGTACCTCTACGCCTGGCAAATAGACAGGGAAGGAGTGCGTTTCTAGAGGCGCCACCGTGCTTGTACTTCTACGCCTGGCTAATAGAAAAGGAAGGCCGGGCGATAGGCAGATCCCATCTACTCCTTAAACAATTATAGATTTGCAAACCCGATACTTAGTTCGAGATTCAAGCTCTAGTAAAGTTGTCGATCAAGACTAAATATGCCTCCCTCCCCAACGGTTTGCTGCCAAGATGTAAGTGGGTAATAGCAAGGTTTTTCTTGTCAGAGTATCCCTTCTCTTAGATGGATGATATGACAAGGTCTACGGGTCATACACTCCGAGAGAGAATATCTTGCGCCCGTGTACTAATCGAGTATTTCCGAACCCCGAGCCTTTGATTGATTAACGTGGACCTTATACAGAAGCGATATAAAATACATAGAGCGCTTCCAGCAATAAAACGGAGGCTGATTCTAAAAATCTCTTTGGAGAACTACATACTAAACAGAAAAAGTTTGCATCGAGCCACAGTGCCCAGCGTTGAGGCCACCATCACCCAACACCGCGCCCACTAAGCATGCTACGCACACAGAATGGATCTATCCAGGTACCCCAAGAAAACGCTCTATGGCGAGCTTGCCAACAGGACCAGACCACAAATAGCCCTGAAAATGCGCTATAAAGACCAGCTTAATTGCCCCCTGGCGATCTTAACACACATAGACTCATCCTCGACAGAACAAACTACCAGAGACCGGTACACGTGGAGAAAAACCACACGGCAAAGGATCGCGAACTTTGAGGAGGAGAGGGGCGAAAATGAAGAGGCAAGACAGGGGAGAAGAAAAAACCTCGTCCGCCCCAACCCTTCTTTGTGAACGCTGTCCGCGGCTCTTCAACCCGCCATTGGGCCTTCGAAGCCAAATCACTCATAAACATTAATAAAGAGAATAGCAGACGGAGACGAACACACACACACACATATATATATATATATATATATATATATGTATATATATATATGCGTTAAATTGTAGTTATTACTTCAGCTAATGTATAAGAGCGCTTTTATTCTCGAGAAATGCAGAGTGTCTCTTATAGCTATATATAATTATATTAACTTGTTTTAAAATCAAGACTTAAATAACAAAATAAATATGTATGTATGTCTTAATTCATGCTTATTGTTTCATAATTAAATTGCGTTTTTTTTTACTAAAAACATAATTTACAGATTTTACTATTTATTTTACCAGAAATTTTTATAGATAATATATATTTCAATATACTATATTTTAATATTAGACATAGAATATTGAACATCATTTGAAGTGATTGTCTATTGTTGTTTTGGATTTTTCAAAACCATACACTCTCAACCAGTCACACAGCCCTGTTTTGATCGAGAAGTGACACGCCAAACAACTAAATAACTTCTGTGACTAACATGAAGAGGAACGGAAGCTTGAAAGGGCAGAGCTTGCTTTGGTTATCCTGGGCCTCTTACATCATCGGTGTTAATGTATCTCCTATTTTTAATGCAATATCTTATAGATGTTACTGATAAAGCTTTCTCCGCTGGTGAAACTATGGGGTACTTTATTCGCTTTTATTGTCTAAGATTATGGAAATTGAAGCTTGGTTGGGGGGGGGGGCTGGACAATATATAGTCTTTCCTGGTTTCCGTTTTATCAGGTTGTACACCTATACGTTGTTCCTAATTCCCCGTTAATATAAATTTCATTCGCCTTTGATAGATGTTAAGCAACGCGTATTTTTGCATGGCGTCACATGACCTATAATGCGTTATAGATGAGCGCAATTACAAACGAGGTTCTCTGTAAAAAGTTAACGCTCCGGAGTACTAACTCAGATTACCCTGATCGTAGTTCAATGTTGTTAATTGCCTCACGAGAAGTCACCCTGTCCTTTCTCAAGATGTTATCTTGACTTTTTCCAGAGGCAAATTTTAGGCAATATTTAAGTGAATGGGCATTTGCAAATAACATATTCCGTTAAGTTTGCTGTAACGGCACTTTTAAAAGAAAGCTCCTAAATAACACTCGCTATTTTCCACTCACTCTAGCATTGCTTTAACTCGTCTTGTATTTTTACGTTGCTGCTTGACGTTTGGTTTACGAAACCCTTGTTTCCATATGAACTTCATATCGAGCAAGTACCCTATTAAGCGGTAGGTATTGCTTCTTAAGGCAGAAAGAGATTATTCAATGAATCTATTAATATAGCACGTGTGCAATACCAGCGTGCTTTGAGTAAATCTCACATGAACAATGTTACAATTGGTTCGCACAAAGTCGGCTCTAATCTTTTTTTTAAACTTAGTTCACCCCAAACAAGGCAAGTTGGCATTGTAGACGTGAGGGGTTACTGAGAATTAGGATGAAAGTTTAAAGGGTCATCCTAAATTGCGAGCTGTGCCGCGATATATTTGTTCACATTAGTTTTTAATTTCTGAATGTACAGTCGGGGAAACAATGAGCAGGGAGGAAAGTTCCAAAGGCCGGCAGCTCGAGGAAATAAGCTATTGGAGTAGAAGGCTCTCTGGCATCTGGGAACCTCCACAGTGAATGGATGAGATTTAGCTGATTGTTTGGTTGATCGAGTGTATTTACGCCAAGGGGGCACCAGAACAGCAAGTTCATCCGAGCACATTCCATTGAAATACTTGTAAAACGAGCACAAGGATGCAACATTTCGGCGATAGGACAGGGGCTGGAGCTTGGTGGATAGTAAGGGACCTATCAGATTAGACCTTCGTTTATTTGGGCTTTGTATAAGAGGGAGAGACAAGTAGATGGTGCACCAGTACAAATGGGACTACAATACTCCATGCATGGGCGAATAGGGGCTTCATACAGATATAGAATACTATCAGAGTTAAGAAGTTTTCTAGCACGGTAGAGGGATCCCATTTTCTTTGTAGGAGCCTTGACAATGTTTTCTATTATTTGTTCCAATTCATGTTACCTGTGAATGTTGAAGATGTTTATTGTAGTTGTTGAATCACAGGAGCTTTATCATAGCAGCATTAAATGTTACCATCCGTTTATGACCTCATTCCATTAGAGACTGGAGGTCTCTTTCTAAGGATTCAGCCATTTCCTCGGATACCAACCTTACGAGAGTAGAGCGTGGTGTCGTCAACAAATATACCCATCTCAGACAATGTCATCAGAGAGGTCGTTTATGAAAATCAGGAACAATTAAGGTCCAAGGATCGATCCTTGGGGTACAGCTAAATTTATGTCATATTGTTGTAATGAACAGATAACCTGCATCATTCCGTTAGATAAGAAAGACCTAATGATATTAAATATTCGTCCAGTAATATCATATGAATTAAGTTTTATAAGAAGACCTTTATGCAAGAACTTGTCAAAGGCTGTGGATATATCAAGGGCTACCGCCCTAGCTTCACCTGCCTGTTCCGCTGTATGGTATATGCGTTAAGAGATGACTGTAAGGATATCCGTACTGATGGTCAAAATAAAGTTTAACATTAACAAGCTGACAGACTATCGCAAGATTGATTAAGGATTCAAAGATTTTAGCGAAGAGCGGGAGTACACTCATGGAGCGATAATTTTGAGGGTAAGGTCTATCTCCAGAATTCCTGAAAACTGGTAGTACACTCATGGGCGATAATTCTGAGGGTCAGGTCTATCTCCAGAATTCCTGAAGACTGGTTCCACAGAGGCAATTTTCAGTGTTAAATGACACATTTTAGAGTGATTTTTTTTTCCAAAGGGGGGTTTTAGGTGAAAGTAGTTCAGTCTTGTCAGTAGCTGTGCAAACGACATCATTGTGATTGGATAGCGGAGCTATTTTATTTATTTCTCATTATTCAACACATTATTGAAGAAATCACGAGTACCTAGTTTCTGTTACACAATTCGTTTTCTGGTCATCTCTGTATAAGTTCTGTTTTCTACTGGGGGGCTGGAGCTTTGGAAAATATGGTTTCTTATCTTTTTACCCTCTTTCGTACGTAAAGGTTGACACAAAAATAGAAATTGTGGTTTACAACAGAAGCAAAATATTTTTCAGACAAGTAACTTCACACCTATACGTTAATCTTGCCTTAACCTTAATTCTTAAAAACTTCACACCTGCACTTTAATCTTGCAGTAACCTAAATTCTTAAAAACTTCCAATCCATACTTTAATCTTGCCTAAACTTTAATTCTTGAAAACTTCACACGTATACGTTAATTTTGCCTTAACCTTAATTCCTGAAAACTTTACACCCATACGTTAATCTTGCTTAAACCTTAATTCCCGCAAACGTCACACCTATATGTAATCTGTCCTAAACCTTAATTCCCGCAAACGTCACACCTATATGTAATCTGTCCTAAACCTTAATTCCCGCAAACGTCACACCTATATGTAATCTGTCCTAAACCTTAATTATTGCAAACCACACACCTATATGTTAGCTTTGATTATTTTTTGCAAACGTCACATATAGTTTATCTTAATAAAACTTTAATTCCTGCAAACTTCACATGTATACGTTATCTGGCCTGAACCTTAATTCCTGAAAACAACACACGTATATGTTAATTTTGCCTAAACCTGAATTATTGCAAACCTCACACCTACACGTGAATTTTAGTTTAACCTTTCATTATTGCAACCTTACACATATACGTTGTTCGTTATAAAACCTTAATTCCTGCTAGTTGTACACTTATACGTCAATCTTGTTTAAACCATAATACCTGCAAACTTCACACCTCTATGTAAATGTTTCCTAAACCTATATTCCTGCAAACTTTACACCTATACGTTAATCTTGCCTAAGTTTTAATACCTACAAACTTCACACCGATACATTAATCTTGCATGAACTTTAATTCTTGGAAATATTTCACCCATACGTTAATCTTGCCTAAACTTTAATTCCTTCAAATATCACCTTTTTGCTCATAGCTATGATTTTAAATTTTAACATTCTATTCCTAACATCAAACAGATTTTCCATGAAATGTTTTTATTCCCAAGAACTTCACATCCGTGGATGTTTTTTGCAAGCTACAACTTGGTTGACTTTAATCTCAATGTCAACAGATATTTTTTATTAGCCGCCTTCATGAGTAATAACATTTTGTCAAGTCTATTCATTATTTTCAATCATTATATTCATCATAATTAAACTGACAGTATATTTATTTTAATTAATTATCCTTGAGTGCCTTATAACCTTAATAAGTTGTGACTCTTTAGTAAACAAATCCCTTTTTTTAATCTAAAAATAAAATGCTGAAAATTGCATTAAAATTGGAGGTGATATATAAACTGAATTGCCCACTTCCTCCGGTAGTGACGGCCCTCCTCGCCAGGCGAAACGACATCGTCTGTTGTGTTGTGTCTGCGATAAAAGTGTGCGGAGGCGCTTTTTGAAAGCAAGTGACATTGTTACGAACCTTGGAATACTTGGGTATAAACAAATATTCGGGACAATCAACTAATAGTGTCACCGGCTATGCAGATGAGTCTTTTCTAATGCCAATCACTGGCGACATTCCTGTAATTAAACATAATATAAACGGAGCAAATGTGCTAGTTGAACTATTTTTTCCTCTGCATATGACGCGGTGACGTGCTGGCGATTATCCCGCGTAACTTCCCGTGCATGTGTTCAGTGGTCCTGTTATTTTCGTCCCTAACATATATTGTTCCTGTTGTTCATGTCTAGTTATTATTCGTTTATTTAAGTTCTAAAACATCTCTAGTTTATTCAAGGTTCTTTGTGTAACCATCCTCTTTAAATAACTTGATCGTAAGGTCCAGATTCATCCTCTAATTTGTGATATATAACGTCCTATTAGTCTCCTCTGCATAGGTTTTTAAAGTGATATGGATTTTTAAAAATGCCCGTGTACTGGTAATGTCTTAACACACTTGTAAGAATAACTTGTTTTACGCATGCGTAAGACGCCGATGCTTATTTTGTGTTTCTTTATATTTTTTCAACAAATCCTTATTTTAGTAAGATGAATTGAGAAAAATACATTCAATACACATATACGTGTTTTTTTTTAAATTATTATTGTTCCTAGAAAAGTATGTTCACGTAATGTTTTTATGTGATAAATAGACTTCAAACATAGGTACATTTAATTAAAGCTTTTTCTTATGGAAACCGGATTCATATCGACTCACGCATGCGCAAAAGGGATTATAGCATTTTATAGAACTACGCTGTCATCATCGTCATTACTGCGTATGCTTACATGATCTATATATCTTCGAGCTAACATAAGTGTGGAGTATGATTAGCAGATCATTTCCCAGGCATTACCTCTTCATTGGGAGGGGAACGCCGACGTAACTTTTGCAACCATCGAGAGTACCCCTATCTGGGGAGAAATGGATTTCCCACATTATACCGACCTCAGGTCGCATCAATTTTCTGTGAAAAGAATAAGGTAAATATTACCTGGTCTTTAGGACAGGATCAATAATTTATCTATACAGTAAATGTGGTATTGTGGCGACTACTGGACTGAAAGTGATGGGCAAATAGTGAAAGAATGATAGGAATAATGCGTGGACTAATAGGGTCAAAATACATCTAGTTTAGAGAAAAGTAGAGAGAGGATGACTAAGTATCCCTATCCCACACTTTTGAGGGCCTTGTGTCTAATTTGTAGAACTTGTTTATCTTTCTTTTTTTTTTGCAAATAATTTTTTTCAAAGTGTTGTATCTGTTCTGTCCTGTTCGGGGCAGAAAATCCTTATTAATTTGGACAATTATTATTTTGTCTCTTCCAGAATGCCCCTTTGGTGGAGATGGATATCAACTCTATTAAATCGACTTTTCCTTACATCTCGCCCTTGTGGGGAGACTGTTAATAGAGACTCAACTACCACCAGATGTATAACTTTGTTTTGCACGATATTCAAACCATAGAACTTGTTTATACATGGATTACAAACTGTTAAACTTGTATAACAACCAACTTAATCAATATGAAGTATTGATAATCGATTTACATTAAATATAGTATTTGTGATATACCTAGCTGTGATGCACCCGATATTTATGTAGTTAATATACGCATAAGTATGTAAATGACGATAAGTTTGTCTAGCCATGTCATTTGATAAGCGATTAGTTGCTGGTATAATTGGCCAACTAGCTCTTACGTATCACTGTTTATCATAAAATACGCTTACAATATTCGCGACCATTAATTTCCATGAAGAACAAAGTACACTTTCTAAAACTACGGACTTTTGGTAGAAACACAGAAATTAGATGCGTGCAAATAAGATCGCTTGATCTGCCAATCTTATGATCAAGACCTCTCGGAGACCGTAGACTTCCGCCGAAGTAAAACAATGATACACTTTATTTGATAATATTTCTGTTATGAGGCACTCTTGTTATCTAGAGTATTTTAATTATCGGACGTCTGTCCTATTTTCTTATGTAATTAGGTTAAATTAATAAACGGTAACAACCACTGTGAGATTTAGAAACCCAACAAATCAGCGCATATGATAGGCTACAGTGGCCTTTTAATTAAACCATGTATAAGGTTTAATATATGTGAACAAATACTTTAGAAAGAATGAGCAGAAGTAATCCAGAAAGAGAAAGGTAAAATAACCTTAGAATTAGAAGTAATAATGCTAATAATAAAAACAAACTACTTACAATATGAGCATTGGTAAATAACCATACAATATATTAGTTTAATAAATCTCTTAACATCATCCTAGATAGCTCTATTTATATAAAGTTAGGTATGTGTATATGTTCATATATTTGTGTACATAGGACTTACTCCTAAACTTATTAACTGATCATTATCAAATTTGAGACACAGATGCTGGGCTATATTTAGTTAAATTTAGTTTGTGCAAAAGGAGCACAGAGGAAATAGACGCCTTCTGTGAAAATTCAGATGCTCTATCACTTAATAGACTTCAAAAACGGCCTATGCTAGAAATCTCATTTCTTTGACTTATCATAACTCAAAAACCAATAAACCAAATTAGTTAAAACTTTGCACAAATTTTTATTTGATAGGTTCTAAAAGTGTGTAGAATTTCAGCATCATTAGTCAAGGCAACCCAGATATCCAGAAAGTTCAATCATGAAATCAGGTTATCCGTGTGTACGTACGTACGTATGTGCCACCCTGTATCTCATCAGCTATTTGATGGATTCAGCTGATTTTGGGCAGAGATAGAGGTTCTAGGGTCTAGTTGATGGCATTTTAATTTCAGTTTACCATATACCTTAGTTTTCCAGAAAATTCTAAAAAAAACTTTAAAATGACCATTATATTGAGGCATAGCCTTTACAAAAGTAGTGACATTCCATGATAAATGCCAGTATACTGAAATCATATGCTCTTAATAGGGTTAAGATGAAAATTCATATACACTAAATGTACAAAAGCAAGGAAATTCCCAAATTTTTACACTTTTGTTGTCATTAAGGGTATTTGAGCACAACAGGGCTATGTATTTTACTGGTAGGAAATTTTCTTCAGCGCACCTCACACACTTTATCCACTCATGCATAGAGGTTTATACTGTAGTGATGTGATAAAGAAATGGTTTGGTTGATATGTAGTCATACCCTTAATTAATGACAATAAAAGTGTAAAAATTGGGGAATTTCCTTGCTTTTGTACATTTAGTTTATATGAATTTTCATCTTAACCCTATTAAGGGCATATGATTTCAGTATACTGGCATTTATCATGGAATATTAATAAAACTTATTAGACATCATTTTGTTAACTTTTGTTCACCTCAAACAAGGTCTATTGCCACTGAGACGTAAGGGCTATCTGTGGTTAACGTCCAGATTTATAGGGGCCATCCTAAGTAGGGAGTTGTGTAGCAAGATGTTGGTTCACATTACATTTCTGCATTTAGGTATAGTTGGAGAAAAGGGAGCAGGGGAGGAATTCCAGAAGAAAGCGGTCCGAAAAAAAGGACTATCAGAGTAGAAAGTTTTCCGGCATCTTACAACCTCTACAGTGAAAAGGGATCGGATTTTTCTCTTAGTTGGGATGGTCCGAGATGTTTTCGTTTATGGAGTATCAATGCAGTCAATTCGTCGGAGCATATTAAGTGGAAGTACTTTTAAAACATGCATAGGGATGTAGCATTGCGATGATGGGGCAGGGGTTGGAACTTGGTAGACAGTGCGTGACCCATTAGGTAAGAGACTTTTTTTAGACATTGTCAAAGAGGGGAGACGAGTGGATGGTACACCAACCCAGATGTGTCAACAATACTCTATGCATGAGCGAATAATGACTTTATAGAGATACAGGATATTTGCAGGTGTGAGAAGTTTTCTAACTCGGTAGAGTGAGCCCAACTGTTTCTTGCAGCAGATTTGGCAGTATCTTTTATATACTTACTAGCGGGGCTACCCAGCGTTGCTTGGGGTCATAAAAACATATAATTGAAGAAAAATCGTGTGTGTAACATCTTTATATACAAACTTCTATTTCTTCCCCCCTTTCTTTATAGCCGTCTCTTTATCTTTCTACCTTTCTCTTCCTTGGTCGCCCCATTTCACCGCTACTTTCTAATTTTGCCTTTTGCGAAAGCTGTTTCTTCCCCACCATTTCTCCTACGTTGCCCAGGGCAATAGTATGATATATTTCTAAAAAAGGAAAACCTCTATCTGCGCCTTCAATATAGGTACTTATCTGCGCCCCGGTGTTCATACTATATACGTATCTATCGTCACCCCGGTGCGCATACTATATACGTACCTATTGCCGCCCCAGTGCACATACTATATACGTACCTATTGCCGCCCTAGTTCAGATACTATTTAAGTACCTATCGCCGCCCCGGTGCGAATGCTAAATAGTACCTATCGCCGCCCTGGTGTGAATGCTAAATACGTACCTATTGCGCCCCGGTGTGCATGCTACATAAGTACCTATCGCTGCCCTAGTGGGAATAATTAATATGTACATATTGCCGCTTTGGTGCGAATGCTAAATACGTACCTATCGCCGCTTTGGTGCGAATGCTAAATACGTACCTATCGCCGCCCTGGTGCGAATGCTAAATACGTACATATACCGCCCCGGTGCGAATGCTAAATACGTACCTACACCACCCCGGTGCGAATGCGAAATACATACCTATCGCCGCACAGGTGCGCGTGCTATATATGTACTGATCGCCGCCGCGGGGCGCATGCTATGTACGTACTTATTGCTGCCCATGTGTACATGCTATATACGTAGCTATCGCCACCCCTGAATTCTGAATCCGTACCTATCGCCGCCCCGGTGCGGAAGCTAAATACGTACATATCGCCGCCCCGGTGCGAATGCTAAATACATACCTATTGCCGCCCCGGTGTGAATTCTAAATACGTACCTATCGCCGCCCCAGTCTGAATTCTTAATACGTACCTATCGCCGCCCCTGTGCGGAAGCTAAATGCGTACATATCGCCACCCCGGTGCGAATGCTAAATACATACCTATCGCCGCCCCGGTGTGAATGCTAAATACATACCTATCGCCGCTGCGGTGTGAATGCTAAATACATACCTATCGCCGCCCCGGTGTGAATGCTAAATACGTACTTTTCGCCCCCCGGTGCGCGTGCTATATACGTACCTATCGCCGCCCTGATGCGCGTGCTATATATGAACCGATCGCTGCCCCAGTGCGAATGCATAATACATACCTATCACGTACTTATTGCCGCCCATGTGCACATGCTATGTACGTACCTATCCCCACCGCTGAATGCTAAATAAGTACCTATCTCCACCCAGGGGTGAATGCTAAATACATACATATTGCCGCCCCGGTGTGCATACACCATATGTACCTATCACTGCCCCAGTGCGAATACTCTGGTGCGCATACTACATACTTACCTATCCCTGCAAGGGTACACATACTATATATGTACCAATCTCCAGCCCAGTTCGCATACGTAAGAACTCATATTAATTCGCCCCTGTCGTGTTAGAAAAACAAAATAGTGTTCATTCATGTATTGTCACTATCATAAATATAAATATTTTTAGTTAAAAACAGAAAAAAATACATTTTTTTGCCTCCCCACAAGAAAATTTTTTTTCTATCCTCCCACATACTTAGAAATATTTTTAATTTAACGGAAAAAAAAAGAAAAATTTTTGACCGTCCCTACCCCTAAAAAATGTTATGTTCCCCCCATACATAGAAATATTTTTATTTTAAGAAAGAAAAAAAAAAAAATTTTTAGCCCCCCCCGAAAAAATTTTTTTTTTCATCCTCCCCCATACATATAAATATTTTCAATGAAAAAGATATAAGAAAAAAAAATGTTTTGCCTCCCCCCAATTTTTTTTTTACACTCCCGATGCGCATGCTATATACGTATTTATTGCCGCCTATGTGCACATGCTATATACGTTCCTATCGCCACCGCTGAATGCTAAATACGTACCTATTGCTGCCGCGGTGCGAATGCTAAATAGGTTTTCAGTGTAGATGCTGTTAAAATATTTTCCAAACCTATCACTACAGTAGCTCTATCTAGGACATTGAGCAATTTTCTCCCGGACAACGCCGAGTACTTTGATAATCAAGGAAGCCTCTTGATGACTACTGAAATCGCTTAGGTATTCTCTCTCTTTCTGATCTGCCAAATAGTCCAAAGGGGAACGAAGATGGCGTTAAAATATTTTCCAAACCTATCACTATAGTAACTCTATCTAGGATATTGAGCACTTTTCTGCCGGACAACGCCGAGTACTTTGAAAATCAAGGAGGCCTCCTGAGCACTACTGAAATCACTCTTATCGATTCCCCCATCCTTTTCAGCGTAGAGTCTGTTAAAATAGTATCCAAACCTATCACTACAGTAGCTCTATCTAGGATATTGAGCACTTTTCTCCTGGACAACGCCGAGTAATTTGAAAATCAAGGAGGCCTCCTGAGCACTACTGAAATCACTCTTATCGATTACCCCATCCTTTTCAGCGTAGATGCTGTTAAAATAGTATCCTAACCTATTACTACAGTAGCTCTATCTAGGACATTGAACACTTTTCTCTCGGACAACGCCGAATACTTTGCAAATCAAGGAGGCCTCATGAGCACTACTGAAATCACTTAGGTATCCTTCCTTGTTTTCATCTGCAAAATAGTCCAAAAGGGGAACGACGATGGCGTTAAAATATTTTCCAAACCTGTCACTACAGTACCTCTATCTACCATATTTAGCACTTTTCTCCCGGACAACGCCGAGTAATTTGAAAATCAAGGAGGCCTCCTGAGCACTACTGAAATCATTAAGGTATCCACCCTTCTTTTCATCTGCAAAATAGTCCAAAGGGGAACGAAGATGGCGTTGAAATATTTTCCAAACCTATCACTACAGTAGCTCTATCTTGGATATTGAGCACTTTTCTCCCGGACAACGCCGAGTACATTGAAAATCAAGGACGCCTCCTGACCACTACTGAAATCACTCTTATCGATGATTCCATCCTTTTCAGCGTAGATGCTGTTAAAATATTATCCAAACCTGTCACTACAGTAGCTCTATCTAGGACATTGAGCAATTTTCTCCCGGACAACGCCGAGTACTTTGAAAATCAAAGAGGCCTCATGAGCACTACTGAAATCACTTAGGTATCCCTTCTCCTTCTGATCTGCCAAATAGTCCAAAGGGGAACGAAGATGGCGTTAAAATATTTTCCAAACCTATCACTACAGTAGCTCTATCTAGGACATTGAGCACTTTTCTCCCGGACAACGCCGAGTACTTTGATAATCAAGGAGGCCTCCTGAGGACTACTGAAATCACTTAGGTATCCACCCCTCTTTTCATCTGCAAAATAGTCCAAAGGGGAACGAAGATGTGAATTTTACATTAGAATACGCTTTTATATGTTATGTATATTCTCTAACCTTGTTTTAAAAAACAAATTGTGTTTTTAAACGTGAGTTAACGCTCTTCCTTAGCTATCCCCTAACAAATAAATTCAAGTTTGACTTGTAAAGCCAGCGCCCGAGAAGGTGAGCACTCTGGCCATTAAAAATTCCCTGGGCAGCCCCGTCGGGATTCCCCCGGTGGAGGCGCCTCAGGCAGTAAGCAATAAACTTACTCCTCCCCAAAGAGGGGAGGCAAAGCCTGGGAGTGTGGACCTCCTAGAACTGCACAGGACAAACCCATAGACCGGAGGAATGAAGCCCCGAAGGCCAAGACGATACCAGTCTATGGAGTGCAGTATCCATCGTAAATCAAAACAGATACTACACTAAACAGATACTACATTAATGTCATTTTCATTTAAAAAATGTCGTATAAAAGCTATGTTGAATTAGAGAAAAACGGCCTAGGTAGTCTAAAATTCATTGTTGATCACCAAAACTCATGTAAGAACTTGTTAAATAGTATTATACAATGTTTGTTCAAAGAAAATCATAGTTATTATTACTCGTTAGTTTATTAATGTAATTTGAACAGTGTCTAGTGGATAGACCGCTGTTCAGGTGTAGATTAGTTATAAATACTCCATTAAATCACATAAAACTTCGGTAAAAAATCGGTCGTTGGCTTTTTGCCTATCATGATAACGGCCATAGGAAGGGAGGGGGGAATATTAGCGTCTATTAATAATTAATAAAGAAAGTGTGGGAGTGAGAGGGAAAAAAGAAAGAAAGAAAAAAATGGTTGTAGTGTGAGTGAATTTCGACCTGCCACTCTCTGACGTCATTTCCTGTTAAAAGCGTGATTTTGCATATTTCTAAAATTATACATGATAGCATTGTTTTTTTCTCAAATTAGTACTAAACAACGTTGAAAATGGAGAAAAAAGGCACCCCCCATTGGAGAAAAGTGCTCAGTCGACCCCCGAAGAGTCCATTTTTTTCCGGTTCTGAGATATTACACGTCCCAGGGCTGGCCGGTCATAATGATGTCAACCGTGTGACTGTTTGTCGGGTACTTTCGGAGGAGAAGCTTCACATACATACATACATACATACATACATACATACATACATACATACATATAGACAACTGCCCTTTATATAAGAGATTCCAATTCATGTTGCCGGTAAATGTAAGGCCGATGAGTTTTAACGTCGGACTTTTGGGAAAGTTGCTATCAGCTATATCAATCAGTGATTGGAAAAATTTCTTATAATAGTTAAAAGAAAAGGAGCTTTGTCTCGGTAGAAATAAATGTGACAATTGATTTTTGGCCCCATACTACTACAGTCTCGGGCTCATTTTCTAATGAGTCCGAAATTGACTTGGATATGTGTGTATTCGATTTGCCCATTTGTCGAAAATAGAGCGTGGTATCAACAATGAATAATACTTTTCTAATGAGTCCGAAACTGACTTGGATATGTGTGTATTCGATTTGCCCATTTGTCGAAAATAGAGCGTGGTATTAACAATAAATAATCATTTTCTAATGAGTCCGAAACTGACTTGGATATGTGTGTATTCGATTTGCCCATTTGTCGAAAATAGAGCGTGGTATCAACAATAAATAATCATTTTCTAATGAGTTCGAAACTGACTTGGATATGTGTGTATTCGATTTGCCCATTTGTCGAAAATAGAGCGTGGTATCAACAATAAATATATGGAAAATGAAAAAGGAAAAAACCAAGAGATATGTTTTTATTATATATTCATCAACGTTTCGTCTTTATTGTAATACTTCCTGAGGATGATAATTTTAAGAAAAATGTCATGCAAGTACATCGGAATTTTGGGTTGACATGATGGAGTGATAAAGGAAAAGTAGTAGCCGTGGCTACTGTGAGCGCTGGAGAGTCTAGACTGAGAAGTCAGTGGTGGCGAATAATGAAATGAATATGGAAATATTTGAGTGGGTACCATTAAGGTAGCCGTGAAATAGGGAGGGTGAGAATATTGGTGAATTTGCCTTAGGGTGGGAGAAATGAAAGGGGGCTGAGATTTTTGTTGTGGTGAGGTGTGGCATGGATTTTGAGAGGCTGGGGAAAGAGGAGGGAAGGGGGAAACTCTGTGTGTTTAGCATGTAGGTGGTCTCGGACGCGATTGCACTAGGGATGTCGTTTATGGAAATAGGAATAATAATACTTCAAGTATCAATCCCTGCATTAATGTGATGTTGTTTGAATTTATTAGCATCGAGAACCATCGTGAATTTTTGTTTAGCTATAGAAGATCTGATTGTATTTAATATTCGTTTAATAATAGCATACGAACTAATTTTCCTGAGAAGACCTTCGTATCAGACTTTGTCCAACCAGGGGTTTTAACCCCGCCTAATAAACTGGTATTGTCCGGGCCTTTGGGTCTGGGTTTATGCCGGTCTATTGGGGGTTGTCTGGTCCTGTGCAGTTCTAGGAGGTGCACCCTCCCAGGCTTTGCCTCCCCTCTTTGGGGAGGAGAAAGTTTATTGCTTACTGTCTGAGGCGCCCTACCGGGAATGCCGACGGGGCTGCCCAGGCAATTTTTAAATGGCCAGAGTGCTCACCACGCGAGCGCTGGCTTATCTAATCCTACTTTCCCGACCTGGTGTCACATCTTACCTTGTGGGAGGTAAATAAATAACATCAAACGCTACAGCCCTAGCCTCACATGCCTTTTCCAGTGTATGGTATATGCGTTACGTGATGACAGTTAGTATATCTGCGGTTCAACGAGATTGCCTAAATCTATACTGTTGGTTAAAAAAAGTTTAGCATATTTGAGGTAGTAGACTATTGCTAAATTGATTAAGGATTCAAAGATTTTAACGAAGAGCGAGAAGAATTTTATGGGGAGATAATTTTTCGGGGCAGTACTTTCACTAGAGTACTTCAAAACTGGTACCAAGGGACAATTTTCCTACTATCAGGGAAGCAAGATTCAGTAAGGCATTTGTTAGAGAATTTGAAGAGGGCAAGGGCTTGTTTAGCAGAGCATTTCTTTATTACTATAGAAGGGATAAGATTTTTTCTACATGTATTCGAGGTTTCAAGGTATTTTTTATGATATCTAAGACATTGGAAGAGGTGATAGTCAATCATCAAGCGTGGTTTCCGTCCGTAGTGGGGAATTGGGTAGAGAGTGGGTTGTGAAGTCCAATATAGAGTTTAAGGCGAATTGCTTGTCAAACAGTTCAGTTTTATTCCTTGCAATGCATGCGACATCACGGTGGTTGGATAGTGAATAAATGGGTGTGTGACCATTGTTCACTACACTATTTCCAGAAATTGCGAGTTCTTAATTTCTGCAACCTGGTTCCTTTTACTGGTGATCTCAATATACCTACTCTTAGTTACAGCTATTACATTCTTACAGTAGTGTTTCATACTATAAATCGTTGTCTATCTATAGCTGACTTATGGCAGTTGAGAATAGCAGCTGCACAGGCCAAAGTGAACCATTGGGATTACTATGAAATTCCTGCGTCGGGGTAAATGCTTCTATGCCTGCTTTGAACCTATTCACTTACCTTATTTGCGCACTGTTCAGCAGAGACAGAAAAAGCTTTACTCGCTGGTCAAATCTCTGAGAGAATTTTAATTAGCACGTTGAGAATATCTCGTTGTTTTGAGCAACATCGCTTTTCTTTGGGGGCAGATGGTTTATGGGGGTAATTACTAGATGATCAGCATTCCCGGGTGGGTTAGAGGCATCTGCCAATCTCTGGGTTGATATTAAAATCCCCAAATACGTGGATTTGGGCGCGTGGGTCAAAGGAAGTTGCTTCGCCTATATTATCGGAGAAAGTAGGAGAAAGATTACCTAATTTTTTAACGGGTTTAGGGGGCATAATATGGGTACAACACCTCATTTAAAAATTCAAATATTTCAGATTTGCATTGAATTTGATCCATCGTCATTAGACACCAATTAAGCAAGATTGCCTGAATAAATTTGTTTTCTCAAGACTCTTAAAGCTTAAGCCTTAAATTTTAAACATTTACTTTCACAATAATGTAATGATTTTAATCCAAATTTAAATAAAAATTCTAGACATACTTTATAGTAAAATCATATGTTTATTTATTTATTTGTTTGTTATGCCACCTTGGGCATCTCCCCTTTAACTATCTTCTCAATTCAACTGTTAAAAAAATTAAACTCTTAGTACAGTATCGATATCCAGATCAAATCCTGTTAAATATTTCATTTGATAACTCCCAAAAGTGCCCCCTCAATATGTCCCTCCTACCACTTTCTCTGAATTCATCCAAGCTCAGCTTAAACTGATCCACGCTATTGCTATTCTTAATCTGATCTGGCAACTTATTCCAAAAACATATTATTCTGTGAGCAAAAAAAACATAACTGGTTAACAGATCTAGTTTTTGAAAACTGCCTTGACAATAACCTTCCAGATCTAGGAGAAATACTAAAAAAAAGGCCACCATAGTTAGAAATGACATTAATTATCTTGAAAGTCTCAATCAGATCACCTCCCATTCTTCTCTCCAGCAAAGTAGTCAATCCCAATTTATCCAATCTCTACCTGTAACTGCACTCCTTTACTTTACTTATTAGTTTTGTCACCCTTCTTTGTACGCCTTCCAGTTTCAACATTGCATTCCAATTTCCATATCTAGTCGCTGGATCCAAGGCCTGGGTGCAGTATTCTATATGAGGTCTTATTAGAGCTTTATATATCCTTAACACAATATTTGTCGTCCTCGAGAAAATATTTCTAACCATCCACCCGATCATTCTATTTGCCCTCGATACAATGGTCACAATATCATTATTTGCCTCAAATGTATTATCAAACCCAACTCCCATATCGCACTCTGCATCTACTTCGTTGATTTCTCTGTTGTTTAGTACATATTCAACTCCAACATTCCTGGATCCTAGATGTAGTACTTTACATTTGTCTAGGTTAAATCATAATTTCCAAATGTTCTCCCAATATGATAATTTATTTAGATCCATCTGTGTTATTTCCTTTGATAAAGATCTCACAAGTAGTTTAACATCATCAACAAACAGTTCTATATTGATTTGTATCTTTGTAATAGGGGATAAAAGTGGTTCCAAACTATTCTGTCGAGAAATTCATTTTACTCATCCGGGGTGGGGAATGTTTTTATAATACACTTAAAAGTTACCAATGTACAAACGGGCGTGCAATGTATTTATGGCAGCATGGCTATCTAAGTAAAACATTTTGTGAAGAAAATACACAATCCCGTAAAAGCAGTAAAAATTCAAAATTCAAAATTAAATTTGTTTCTTCAAATTTTCTTTCTTTAACACAGTAAGTTTAGATTGTCTCTTTATTATGACTTTTGTTTCATTGATTTACAAATACATCGCAATATAAAGATTTATCAGATGGCCTTTAAAAAGAAGTAAATCCACTTGGCATCGTTTGTAAGCATCTGGTTGGCGCAGATCACAAGTAACGGCCCAGATCTGTCCGTTGTAGTTGGAGCTTGGTAGCGAGCCCTCGGCTTTCAAGAACATTAAGACTTGATTTTACATACAGAACCTGGTATCTTCAAATGCTAACCCATCAAAGTACTGACCAGCTTCATATCGCTCATCTTTGGTGATCTTGTGTCACTATTATTATAGCTTTAATTTAAAAAACTTGAGTACATTAAGTACTAGATGGCTTCGCTAATTCGCTATCGTTTCGCAAAGTTATCTACTTAAAATACTTGGTAAAAATACTTTTAAATAATAAACATTTACATTTTGTAAACATAAGACAATCACTTTCGCATTAATTCATAAAGAGATAGAAGCATTAATATTTTAGTAATATTGATACAAATGTATTTATCTTTTAAATATGCTCATAAAGACGAAGAAATCGATTAGCCTAACCAATCGTGATTGAGCGGGGTCTGGATACAAAAAGCAGGCTGGAGTGAAACACAACAGTGCTGCGTAAACAACTCTTCTGCCATCATAAACAAGAAGGACAACCATCATTATTGGCATTTCTGAATTCGATTAATTTGCTAAACATTTATCCATGAAATAACATTATATTACTAAACAGAACTGTATGTTATATTAAAATCGAAACAATCGTTGAATTAAAAAAAAACAAAGTATAGATAGATAGTAAAATATCTCTTTGCACAGCAGTATCACATTAGTTATCTCTACGACTGAGATGACGTATACAAGATATGTAAAACAGTGCTGCTCTTGTGTAAATTTGAATTAACTTGAAATAAGTGTGTTGACCTTATCGTTAGTGCAAAGAATTTTTCGCATTTAATCATTTAGATGAAAAATGGGCGTAACTTTCCGATTCAGTGCAAAATCGCACAAGCCAATGTTATCTTGTGAATTTTCTAAATACTATCCAAGCTTATCTTTCATTTTCCATGATAACAGATTTTTAAAGAAATGAATTGTTGTCGTTTCAGATAGATCATTATCGAATTGCATCAAGTGACATTTCACAATTACAACGCAAACTTTTCCAGTTCTGTGTGTTATCATGTTGCTTATACCTCTGGTAGAAGTGCCGTGATGCTTATCGCAAACTCATCATTCGACAATACGAAGCATATTAAAGGAATGGTTAATGTATTTTCTTTTATATTTTATAGACAAATAATTAGATACTGTGTAGTTGTATTGACCAATGGGATCGGCTCAAAATATGCCAAAATTAATGCACAACAGAAACTAACAGTTTAAACTTGGTAAGTACAAAACAATGAAATTATCTTCATAATCAGGGTCGAAACTCCAACTTCCAACAAACTAAAACGAAAACACAATCTTTTTAATAAACACACACACACACACACACACACACACACATATATATATATATATATATATATATATATATATATATATCGAGGCAGCATTTTTTCTTTAAGACACCTATTATTAAAAATAACCGACAATTTTTGTCTGGTTATATTCCTTTCAATTTTCCGGATTCAAATCTTAATCTCGGAAGAAATTGGCTGATGAAACTGCCGTAATGTACATGTTGGTCCAGAGTATTTTCTGCCCCGTCTGGGTCCATCGTCAGTGGATGTTTATTAGGTATTATAAGCATTTAAGTATATTAGTACTAGTGTTAAAATTAATCTTGTTAATAGCAGGTTTTTTAGTTTTAATGGGTAAAGCTTCTAGTATGTGGAGTTTTTGTGTATTAGTATTATGTTCTAGGATTTTAGTATTGTCTACGAGAAGTTTTCGGACTTGCGAGCGGGGACAGGAATGTGCATTAGTAAGGTGTCTATATATATATATATATATATATATATATATATATATATATATATATATATATTCTTAATCGCCAGACGGATAACTTGAGCTCCCGGCTTTCAGAGACGTTTTGAGGGAGCTGGGGGTTGGGCGGTTGAGGGGAACCTAGACAGGCTGACCCCGTTTAGGATACCTCAACTTCCTTCCCCACTCTCTACATACCTTCCGTGGTAAATCATACAATTTCCCCCTCCCTATATATATTGCTCTCTTTCCCCATCACTGTATTGCTTTCCGTTATTAATCGTGAAATCTCCCCCTCTCTCTCTATATATATAGTAAATATGTAGTCACTCTCCTCCCCCTCAATTATCGTCTTAAATAGTGCATTTCACCCTCTCTCAAGATATGTATTAAATATGTTGTCGCTTTCTCTATATGTATAATGAAAGGGTGAGTGTGAATTTCTCTTTTTTCAAAAATGTAATCACCTCGCTTGGATGCTTGAAGAGACCGTAGGGTCGAAATAAATTATTGTACCCGTTATTATGTAATTCCGAGTTACTTTATTTTATTTTATTCTTGCTCTGTTTATTACATTGAGCTCTCATACCCGGATTTCCTTCTTGAATTTATTTCACTCTAACATACGCACACACACACACACACATATATATATATATATATATATATATATATATATATATATATATATATATATATATATATATATATATAATATATATATATATATATAAAAGTGTAATATTTTGAAAATCAACAATCGTTCAAATTTTAAATGAAAAATTCATTTATATAATTTTTTTTCGCGAATTTTCGTTGTAAAATACAACCTTCTCAAGCGAGACTGTCATATAGTGTTTTTTTGTCTTCTTTTATATATATATATATATATATATATATATATATATATATATATATATATATATATATATATATATATATTATCTATATATTGTTTTGAAAACTTCGCTTCAATTGTGTTATATGTATGTGTATTTATATCGACTGAAACTGCGGTTGCTGGTCATTTTTCTGTCGCCCTCCTCATGATCCAATGCTTAAACAATGCTCACACGTTTAAGAAAGGAGACGATGAAAATTTAATTCAACTTAACACATTCATCCATTTCCTTAACATTTTCAGTGGTCGAAAAAGAAGTATTTCATTTTGCTCTACTTAACCAGCATGCCTCTCTAGGTTATAAGCTTTAAATATTTCAAATATCTAAAGTGACTTAATGGACCAATAAACTAACGATGTAGGCATATCGGGCAACTTCACATTGGCGTTAAACCCTATCACCCAAACGCACTGTCCTTGTGCACTCACCTTCCAAATAAATGGTATCTTAAGTTGCTATGTAACATACGTATCAAATACTTTTCTTTAATGTAATATTTAAAAAAATTAATTAATTAATTAATAAAAAAAATAACATACACCTAAAAACGAATCCAAACTTTCTCTTCTATTATTCAAACGATTAAAGGACTTTTCTTTAAGGTAATATTTTTAAAAAATTAATTAATTAATGAAAAATAACATACACTTAAAAACGAATCCAAACTTTCTCCTCGATGATTCAAACGATTAAACGACTTTTCTTTAATGTAATATCAAAAAAATTTATTAATTAATGAAAAATAACATACACTTAAAAAACGAATCAAAACTTTCTCTTCTATTATTCAAACGATTAAACGACTTTTCTTTAATGTAATATTAAAAAAATTAATTAATTAATGAAAAATAACATACACTTAAAAACGAATCCAAACTTTCTTTTCTATTATTCAAACGATTAAACGACTTTTCTTTAATGTAATATTTAAAAAGATTAATTTATTAATTAATAAAAAAATAACATACACTTAAAAAACGAATGAAAACTTTCTCTTCTATTATCCAAACGATTAAACGACTTTTCTTTAATGTAATATTTAAATCAATTAATTAATTAATGAAAAATAACATACACTTAAAAACGAATCCAAACTTTCTCTTCTATTATTCAAACGATTAAATGACTTTTTTAATGTAATATTTAATAATTAATTAATTAATTAATGAAAAATAACATACACTTAATAACAAATCCAAACTTTCTATTCGATTATTCAAACGATTAAACGACTTTTCTTTAATGTAATATTTAAAAAAATTAATTAATTAATAAAAAAATAACATACACCTAAAAACGAATCCAAACTTTCTCTTCTATTATTCAAACGATTAAACGACTTTTCTTTAATGTAATATTTAAAAAATTAATTAATTTATGAAAAATAACATACACTTAAAAACGAATCCAAACTTTCTCTTCTATTATTCAAACGATTAAACGAATTTTCTTTAATGTAATATTAAAAAAATTAATTAATTAATAAAAAAATAACATACACTTAAAAACGAATCCAAACTTTCTCTTCTATTATTCAAAGGATTAAACGACTTTTCTTTAATGTCATATTAAAAAAATTAATTAATTAACAAAAAATAACATACACTTAAAAACGAATCCAAACTTTCTCTTCTATTATTCAAACGATTAAACGACTTTTCTTTAACGTAATATTTAAAAAATTAATTAATTTATGAAAAATAACATACACTTAAAAACGAATCCAAACTTTCTCTTCTATTATTCAAACGATTAAACGAATTTTCTTTAATGTAATATTAAAAAAATTAATTAATTAATAAAAAAATAACATACACTTAAAAACGAACTCAAACTTTCTCTTCTATTATTCAAACGATTAAACGACTTTTCTTTAATGTCATATTAAAAAAATTAATTAATTAATAAAAAATAACATACACTTAAAAACGAATCCAAACTTTCTCTTCTATTATTCAAACGATTAAACGACTTTTCTTTAATGTAATATTAAAAAAATTAATTAATTAATAAAAAATAACATACACTTAAAAACGAATCCAAACTTTTCTCCTACTATCTCTCATAATCCGTGTCACCAACCTTGACCTTCCATAAACAAGCCGCAGCGTCTGCTCGACGTAAACAGCCAGAGATTGCATTAATATATAGAAAAACTTCTAACATAAAACATCAAATCTCGTGCCACATATAATAATACAATTGACGTGACAATAAAATGATAACACGAGTGAGATCGATGCGTAATTTAGTGATAAAAGTTTATAGACGACGAAAAGAAGACTGAAACAATATGTTTTTTTAAAGAATCAGTAAAACGCAGTTAGTTAGGGATTTTCATTACGTCGATCAGCGGACAATGGAATTAGTTCATTAGGATTAGGTAAACAAATAAAATTCCAAAGTTGATCGACGCAAAAATATCTAAATTCCGACCTGAATTATCGTTTGGGTTAGAAACAAAAGAAAAATCGCGAAATGTCGGCAACGAAAGCGATATGGATAAAGATACAGAGAGGTTATGGGGCAGATATGGAAACCCAGGAGACAGAGCAAAGAAATGACAGACGAAAAAATTACGTGAAGTTATGTGCACACCTAAGCACGCAGATAAGCACGCCTGCAGACACGCATAAGCATTCGCAGAGATTCGCGTAGCAAGCTAACTGCTAGGCAACAACAAACAGATACGGACAGACTCTACATGAAAAGAAACGAAGGGGGAAGAGGACTGGTAAGTATAGAAGATTGTGTGAAAGACTCAAAATAAGAGCTGGGAAATACATAACTCAGAACACGGAAAGGCATATCACTGCAGCAAGAGACACCTTTACAACGAGCCCCTCGGGAAGCACCGAAACCAGAAATAAAGTGACAAGAAAAGTAGGAAGAAAAACAACTACATTGACGCTTTAGAAGACTGCCAAGCGATTAAACCAACGTAAATAGCTAGGAATCGCTAAAAAAAAGGACACTTGAACAGAGAAACGGAATCTTTACTGATGGCTGCACAGAACAATGCGATTAGGACAAACTACATTAAAGCGAAAATAGATAGAACCCAGGAAAACAGTAAATGCAGACTGTGTGGACAAAGAGACGAAACAGTAAATCATATAATAAATGAATGTAGCAAACTAGCCCAAAAAGAATACAAGAACAGACATCACTGTGTGGGGAAAGCAGTATACCGGGAATTACAAACAATTGAATTTCGAATACGCAGTCAAGTGGTACAAACATAAACCGGAAACAGTACTGGAAAACGGAAAAACAAAAAATCATCTGGGATATGGATATATAAACATACAAACGCATACAAGCAAGGAGACCTTGTGTTATAATAATCAACAAGAAGGAAAAATCTTGCAAAATTGTAGACTTCGCCGTTCCAGCAGGCCACAGAGTTAAGATCACAGAAACTAAAAAAGGAAGCAAATACACGGAACTAGCCAAAGGACTGAAAAGAATATAGAGCATGATGAAAGTCAGTATAATACCAATCGTAGGAGCACTAGGAACAGTCCCAAAAAAACTGGAGGAAAGACTGGGAGAAATTGGAATCAAAGGGATCACTGAGACTATAAAATGGACGGCAATGATCAAAACAACTGCAATCTTAAGGAAAATCATCGAATGCGGAAACCAACCCACATAAGCTACGAAGGGCCACATGGAATCTACAACAGTAAGAAAACAAAACCACAGAAAAACACCACATCACAAACCAAAGAACAGAAAATGCAAGAAACATCACTTCATGAACTACTCCCTCCCCCCGCTCAATATAATACAACGGTCTCAGCTGAGACCACACAAAATGAACTAATAAACAGAAATAGCCAGAAACACCATACGCGCTCCTCCACCGCTCTCCTCCCGCGCTTTCCTCCATTCCCTTCCCCTTCTCCCCCTAAAAAAATGGTGACAACTTAGGCTGACACCACACAAAATATTTGCATAGGGTCAAGGAGGATGAGAAAACCGAGGAGGGACAGCACAAACCAGACCTCCACTTGAAGTGCAGAGAGTGCTGGGACCTTGAGGAGGCTTATTGCCACCCAAATCCCAGAGAAGACCAATGGTCCTTACCAGCGAGAAATCAATGATAAACGGCTGCTGCGATACTGCAAGGTAATTAGAAAGTGACATCCAATCTGTAGTGGATTGGGGTCATAAATGAATGGTAACATTTAATGCTGCTCCGACGAAGCACCTTTTCGTTCAATAACTACAATAATCCTCTTCAACCACCGATTGACATGGCAAATGACACCCAACGTTCAAACTCCTCGGCCTAAGATTCACAGGGAGCATGAATTGGAACAAATACATTAAATGCATTGCCAAGGCTGCTGCAAAGGAGGTGGACTCCCTCAACCGTGCTAGAAAACTTCTTACACATGACAGTATCCTATATCTATACAAAGCCACCATCCGCAAATATTTTTCTTCGTACTAGCTATAAAGTGGTAGAACTAGATACAGATGGAAACTGACATACCCAGGTATTGTAGCAACACCCATCAAGGAGATGGAAATAAATTAGTATAACTTTATCATTTATGTGTAAAAAAACAGTTTATAATATTCTATTAACTTATTTTATTACAACGAGGCTGCACACGAAAAGGTAAATATTGTATAAATTCATGACAATAAACTAATAAGTATACTGCTGTTCGAAATAAAAAAAAGATATATATATATATATATATATATAGCCGTCTTAGTATATTCATGTATTCTTTTTTTTCCTCTCGTCTTAACACTTTTCAATTTAATTCCACCCAAAAAATGTCACAAACGTCTATATTCCTTGCTTTAATATATATATATATATATATATATATATATATATATATATATATATATATATATATATATATATATATATATTAAGTAAAGAAAGACTGTCTAATAATTGTTCCGAAAGAAAATTATTTTTAAAGTTTGAATTATTGAAAAACAGAACAGAATGTTGTTTTCGTCATGAGTAATCTCCCTTGATAAAGGTCAGTCTTTCTCTCCTTTCCTAGAAATATTTTTACCTTTATATCTATCTTTCGCCGTACTACTGTCAAAACTGTTTTTTTATTATAAAATCCTCCTTTTCCCAAAAAAAATTACAGAATGTTTTTTTCGGTCCTGATAATTGTCATTTTCCCTCTTTTTCCTAGAAATAGTTTTATTTGTGTTCTTAAATTCTTCTCCTCGCGCTACTGTCCACACCGTCCTTTTTTTTTATTATTAAATCATTCTTTTCTAGACGCCATGTTTTTCGTGCCTTTTGTATCTAAATTCTTTTTTTTTATTTCGCACGTGTGATCGAGATAAAAAGTCGTATTTTTCTGCAAACTTTTTGCACGTATAAAAAAAAAACATCTTTTTTTTACAACCGTCCATTTCATGAGTGTTCGTATGTTTTTTTTATTTAATTCACAAAACTATCAACGCCATTTATTTTCTTTTAAACTGACGACGTCACGTGCGTGAGGACATTTTACTTTTTGTTAATCATATCTTTTGTCTTCCTGTTTATTTTTTGTCTCTAAAATTTTGTTCGCGTGGGCCGAATTATATAATTTTTTGGGTCGTTATCTAACGTGTTCTTTTCGCCGTATGCTGTATACTTTGCCCCGGTGAGTACGAGGACATTCTATTTCTCTACTTTGTGAGTATTTTCACGCATCTATGAGTCTGCGGAATCGTCAAAGTCAACCGCTCACCTCTTCTGACGACTGCGTACTAGTCTTCCCTCGGAGTGATTTCAAAACAGGGCCGGCTGATTGAGCTTTTGACACGCGCATAATCTCCAAAGTTAAGTCGATCCGTAAACAATATTTGGACGATATTAAACACGCCAATTTTAAAAGATTATAATTTAATTATTCCCATTAATTAATATAGCTTAATAACTCATTGTGTTACAACAAAATCACCGCTAAAATTACTTTTTAAGCACAAACTTTATAAAATAGTACGCACAATGTTAAAATATTTCTTGTTAAGCATGAGTGGTTAGTGTGGACAATTCTACTTTGTCATTCTCCTTTTTGTATTTCTTTTACTGATTCGTTTCTTTTATTGTCCCTACAACTTATTCACGTGGCACAAATTCGACGTATGTTGTATTCCTAGTCAGTTAGGCTTTCTATTCTGCTACTTTTTGTACTAACTTCTTTTGATATTGTATGAATATTTAGCCGAGTCTGCGAGAAGGCTCAATTGGTGAATGCAACACTAAAATCAATATAATATTGTATATTCCCACGCTTAGGGTGTTCGTTTATCGATCGTTTCTCTCGTGTCCTCGTGGTCCTTGGATGGCGACATAATTCTCGAGCGGTTGCGGGAACGATTCTCACACATACAAAATAGAAGACGACGACACTTTAACTTAAACTATATCTTCTAGTTTACATAACTACCAGTTCAATTTTCATAACATTCCCTACGAGCTCTATTTTAAGGGGTCTAATCACCTCTTATCTCGTATGCGTCTACATAACCACCCTTTTCCTCTAGAGTATAATCTGCAATATAACTATCTAAAATATCTCACTAAACCGGCCAGTCGTTAATTGTCCCTCGCACATGAAGCCACCTTAACTTGAAGCCATACCTTTTCACTAAATCTTACTAATCTTATACACTTAGATTCGAAAACATAATACTGCTAACTAAATACGTAAAATAATATTATAGGAATGTATATATGTTTCCTTTTATTAAACACAGAATCGAATCCTGTGGGCGTCTCATTTATCTCTGTGGATTTATTCCTTTTTCTATGCTTATCTTTGTAGAAAGGGGTATTTTGTGTTGAAATTTGGGTACTACTCTAGATGAAGCGCTTAATTTCCGTGACTGCTCGGCGGCAACGATCGGGCAGGTCGCGGAAGCGCCCGAGAGCTGCCGAGACGAAAACGAGGCTGAAGCAAAGCTGACCGATCAGGTTGCTGCCAATCATCTGCGCTCAGCACAAAAAAAACAAGCGGTAGGAAGACCTTTTGAACCGGCCGCCAACGTATCCGTAAACCCTGACCCTCGACGCGAAAATATGTGAAATTCCCCTCCCCCCCCCAAAAAAAAATATACAAAAAAAAGTTGCCTAAGTAAAATAACATACTTCTTTGTTTTATGTAAAAGAAAAATTGCCTAAATATCGTAAAAGAAATAGCATTTACTTTTTTGATTTATGTAAAAAAAAGACAAAAAGAAAATTAAAACGGTTCATTTGGCCCACGAAAAAAAAAAGAAAAAAGTTTATTTATAGTTCTTCAGTTATGGTTTGTTCATTTTTTTTTTTTCATTTTTTTCAAATATATGTATTTTTTTCTTTTGTATTCTTCGTCTTATATTGTCGTCTGCCACTCTTCCATTTTACGACTTTCAGCCTGCGAGCAGTCACGGAAATTAGGCGCTTCATCTGGAGTAGTACCGAAATTTGACCGTGGGTGGTACGAAATGGTACGGAGTCAATCCTACCTTTTTTTCACTGGTGATGAGTCCAATAATATTATATATAAACTAAAGTCAGAATTTCACATATTTCTTAATAATCTAAAGCGTCATACACAAATTCCGCTTCATATGCGTTTTAACGCTTATTGGTACCTGATTCCAGAGAAAAAATGTGTTTCGTTCGAATTTATATTTTATCCGCTCAGGCGTTTTCTCTTTATTTAGTAATTTAATCGAATGAGCAGGAGTAACAACCCCTGTCCGTAATATGTCCTCTTCGGTCGAATTTGACCATCGTAAAATAATTAAGGTAGAAATCTAATTAGGGTACGTTTTGATATTACACCGTCGGTCTATTCAGCTCGTATTAATCGCTATCAACAACGACGTGGCTAATAAAAAGTATTTCCAAAGTTAAGTTTCCAGATTAAAAATAATACACAAATATTCGCAATCTTCTTTCCCATGACGTTCTTAGAATATACATAACAAAACATCCCCTAAAATTCTTTATTTTCAGCTAAACGTTAATAAAACTAGACAGACTATTTTCTATATCGATTGATAAACATTAATTATTAGAGTTTGGAAATGTTAATTATTTTTTTATTATCTGTTTTGTTTTACCATTAATTTTTCGGTGCTTTCTTCTCGGTACAACATTTTTGCCGAATTTTATTATTTTTTCCATATTCCGCGTGTTGTCTTCGTCATATATTGTATTCTTTTTACTAGTTATTTGGAAATCCAATTCTATTAAACGTTTACCAATTTCTTCTGATTGTGTGCGAACATTTTCTAGAGTCTATGAAGAAAATTCAACTGGTGAATATGGCAGTAAATTGATATAATGTTGCATATTTTTTTTTTTTTTGCTGGGAGATATTTTAATTGATTGGTTTTCTCTTGCCCTCGTGATCCCGAGATGACGACATACTTCTCGACTGGTAGCTGAGACGATGCTCACACGTAGAGGGCAGAAGACAACAACACTTTAGCATCAACTATATATTCTATACTACTGGATCAATTTCCCATAGATTTCGTTCGGGCCATCTTCTCGGTAGTCACCGCCCTTTCCTTTGTTCTAGTTACACATGAAGTCCTTTTTGCTATCAGCGGTACCAGTCTACAATAATTCTGGGAATAGAACCGATCCTCAGAACTACCGCCCAATTAGTCTACTGCCGATCTTTGCTAAAATCTTTGAATCCTTTATGAAGCTAGCGATAGTACGGCACTTAGTTAATCATCTCTGAACGCATGTATCATAAGTTAACTATTTAAAATATCTCCCATAACAAAACCGGCCAATCAACTATTGCCCCTTGTACATGAGACCACCTTACCTTGAGGTCAAACTTCTTCACTCCAAATTTTACATTCTACATTTACCTACAAAACAAATGTTATATGTAGCATCCTTTTTAATAAGCAAGTATATTAGTTTTAAGCAAGAAACTATTAGGCACGTTGTCAAATTTGTCTTCGTTGCTGTTACTTCTATGTGGATTTGTTTGTTTCTGTTTCGAACTCGGGTCAGGGTGCATATTCTTAGTCAACTAAGAATATAGTGCAAAATACGGTAGAAATTAAATTGGTGTAACTTTTTTCGCATTAAACCGTCTGTAAGCTTAATCGTGTAAATCACTACGCTTATCAACAATTACGCTGCTAATAAAAATCGTTTCAGCGTCAGATTAAAAATTATACACAAATACCCACAATCTTCTTTCCCATTTCGTTCTTTGACTATACATAAGCAAACGTTAATTACAATTCTTCGTTTTAAGCTCAACCTTGATAAAACACTATGCATTATGTTTTATTATCGATTGTTCAGCATGACTGATTAGTGTGTGGAAATTTTACTCTTTTTTTCGACTCAATTTTCTGTCTTCTCTTATTTTTTGTTTTTGTTTTGGTTGCTACAAATATATTTTCGAGTGGTCCGAATTCTTTTAGGTTTTTGTCGTTCTTCTGCGTTTTTTCTTCGCCGTAATTTGTATTCTTTGTCCCAGTTAGTTGGACATTAGATTCCGCTACTTTCATTTGCCAATTTCTTTTGATATTGTACGAGTCTTTTCACGAGTCTGTGAGGCGTCCAAACTGGTGAGTGTAGCACTAAATTAATATAATGTTGCATATTCCCGCGTTGAGGGATTGCTTTTTGATGATTGCTTCTCTCGTGCCCTCGTAGCTTTCGGATGTCGGCATATTTCCCGGTGGTTGCTGGAACGATTATCACACGTTGAAGATAGAAAACGACGACACTTTAACATAAAGTATATATTATATTTTACTTAACTACTGGATTGATTTCCCGTAAGATTAGACTAACCTATCTCTTTAGGACTCAAACCCCCTCTATGTCTCTTCTGGATCTACATAACAACCGTTACTCTCTCGGGTATGAGCTGTAACTGATTATTTAATTATTTAAAATATTTCACATGACTAAACCGACCAATCATCAATTGTTTCTCGCCCATGAGGCCGCTTTATCATGGAGTCATACCCTTTCACGTAAACTGAGTAACCGTCTAAACTCATAAGTTAACATAAGTCAAAACATAAAACTGCAAACTTAATACGTAAGATATTTATAGTAATGTATATTTGCATTTATCTCATATGTATATATCTATCTGTGTATATATATATATTAAAAAACAGCCTTTAGTTATTTTTACATGGAGAAAAATACAAAATATACATTCAACATTAATAATAGAATGCAAACGTGAAAATCTATTTATATGTGTCATACACTAGAAACCATCCACAGAAACAGCACCTACTGCTAACAATACGGAAGCATTCCCCTCTTCGTATTGCTGGTAATAACGGTACTCCCCTAATACTAATATACAACCTCACTGTGGTTTGTATCCTTAGCCTACTAACTAAATCCGCATATTGCCGAATTAGAACGTGTATACGTCGATTTTACCACTGGCAAACTCACAAAATTCAAAAGGGGGGCCATTTATATCAGCTCTAACAGATAAGCAAGAGACGTAAGTCTAAAACGTGATGTGACAAAATATCCGTTGCCCCATGGGGATCGGGTACCCTGGTGACGCGCTAGTATGCATCTTGGTAGTGATGCTACGCCGACTGAGGGACCTGCGACGAGACGAAGTGGAGATATAAAACTAGTATATATTTGACGTAGAAATGAACTTATTCGAACGACAGAACGAGACGTCAGCTAATCTCGCGGAATCGTGTAAGATATTCAAAATCAATTACCACCAGAGGCGAGGAGACAGTTGCCAAATGGAAGGTAGAGATTAGAGGAGTTCATATTGCAAATTTAATTCTGAAATATCAATAAAGCGATATTATTATATAGGTGAATGGTGCGTTTTAGAACCACGATTCTGTGACGGTTGTTTGGAAGACGTCACGACCTGGGAAAGACGAGTCCACTTGACGGAGATTTATTTGGGCCTTTCATCGTTAATTACAAGCCGGGCACAGAGCACTTCCAGTTGTGTAACAGAATGAGAAAGCCACGGCTGTCGCGTTTGTTTTGTGATAATGATGGGTTAAAAAGAAAATCCCATTTATTTTAATAAAAAAAGAGTGAGGCGCCCGTCCCAACCCTCCTTGAGAGAGGAAGACACGCAGGAAGTAAGATGTCGGAGAAGGGAGTGTACGGCCATAGACATCTTCAATAAAATAATTTTTTTTCACGCACGAGATAGAGTTGGACTGATGCCCGGGAGAGTTGAACTGACGCCCGGGCGTGCGCCGAAGTGGACGACATTCTCGCCACCGCCTTCGCTCATTGAGTTTGTTACTTAAACAATAATACTTGTGTAAATAATTCGCACACATAGAGAACTAGCGAAATAACGTAGCAAAAAAAAAACAACCCTTTGCTTCAAATATTAATGAGCACGATAGACATTAATCTTACCATTGACCAATATAAAATCAATTCTTTTATGTTATTAATAATTACTCTTCTATACAAAAATAAACCAGACCGAGTTGTTTAATATTATTATTTTCCTTTAATTCTGCTTTGAATGAACCTCCGCCCCGCAGAGATAACGGTTGTTGTTCGCCAGTGATCGCTCGCTGATACAAACAGTTTCAACGTGGGAGTGTGTTTGTAGCTGGACGAGACGATCAGATCGGCGACGTCATCATCATCATCGCCATCCCGGCCTAGAGGGTTTTCTTTTATTGCCACGACGATTTGCACGGCTGTGGGGTTTACAGTAAAATAGAAAAGGAGTTTATCAGCTGTTTACCATGTAACCGTTTTGGAGATTTATAACAAAAGTTATAACATTTATATCATTCCTTCAGTACTGAGCAAAATACTATTTCCGCCATGACCAAATGCCGACACAGTTCAGTTATTATTTCACCCAAAGCAGCACTACGGTTAACCATCATGCGATATGACAGAATTACAAACATACAGGGAAACAATCTCATGGCAGAACGAGGACAGAAACAAAAGAAGACAAACGATTGAGTAATGAAGTAATAACTAAACAATACCCAACATGACGACACAATTTACTTAGTTAAAAATAGAAAGTGACCTCCAGTCTGTAGTGGAATGGGGTCATAAATGGATGGTAACATTTAATGCTGCACACTTTCCTTCAACGGCTACAAGAAACCTCTTCAACCATTGATTGCCATCACAAATACCACCCTACTTTAGAGTTCAACGTTAAAACTCCTCGGCCTAAGATTCACAGGGAGCATGAATTGGAAAAAATACATTAAAGACATTGCCAAGGCTGCTGCAAAAGAGGTGAGCTCCCTCTACTGTGATAGTAAACTTCTTACACATGACAGTATCCTATATCTATACAAAGCCACCATCCGCCCATGCATGAAGTATTGTTGTCACATCTGGGCTGGTGCATCATCCACTAGTTTCTCCCTCTAAGACAAGGTCCAAAAAAGAGTCGCCAACTTAATAGGTACCTCACTAGCCACCAAGCTACATCCCCTGTCTCATCGCCACAATATTGCAACCTGGTGCTTGTTTTACAAGTACTTCAATGGATTTTGCTCCGATGAACTAGCTGCTCTGGTGCCCCCTTGAGATAAATTCACTCGACCGAGCCAAAAATCAGCTAAATCCCATCCATTTACTCTGGATGTCCCCAGATGCCGGAGAGCCTTCACCCCAATAGCTTCTTTCTTCGTCCTGTCGGCCTATATAACTTTTTCCTTGCCCCCTGCTTTTCTGACTGTATCAACATGCAAAAATTTAAAACTAATGTGAACAAGCATCTCGCTGCACAGCTCCTAATTTAGGATGACTAATACTTTCACCCTAATTCTCAGTAGCCCCTTTTATCTACAGTGGCAGCATGCCTTGTTTCGGGTAAACTTTATTTAAAAAAATGTTCGGCGCTGATTCTTCTGGTCAATCAACGTGTGTAGCATCCATGAAGCAAATTACTAAACCTTACAAATTGCATGAAAGTGAGTTATCGCAATTTTTAATTTTCGTGATTTAATCAAATCGTTCCTCTCTTTACTTAACTCGTCGAATGGGGTGCTTCCCATCATACAGCTTAAAATTATTTTTCAAGCGCAAAAAGCAACGTCACATGGTATGAACTTTAAGGTATTGTGCAATCTCCATGCACGCTGCAAACCTAACACATTACTTTAGTGGCGTTAACGCCTGTGTTATATGCCAAAAGTGAAAAGTGCTGAAAATTAACAGCTATATTGAATTGTCATTAAATCTGAGACTTGAAATAAACCCAAACCTGAATGAAATTAACAAAACTCATAAATATTCGTAACTCTTAGAACGGAAAAAAAAAATTATTGTTTTTACACATTTGCAAATTGTTCGAATTCCCAAGAATTTTTAAATTTAAAGGACAACTCACACCACTTATTCCTCAATCAATATTAATTTATTTTTCAAATATCAACAATATATTCATACGGTTATTACGAATGTAAAGATTATTTCTTAGGTTATCGTTGAATTATTCATGTGTGTCAGATTGTTCATTCTGGAAATTCTTATTTTGTAATATATTTAATGTTCTTGAAGGCACTAAAGACTAAACCGAAAAATATATGACCTAGAGATGTTGGATATTGCGTATGGTCGATACGCGGACTCAGACGATGTCAATGATAAATATGTTTCTGCAAGGTGATGAAATGAATACCACGAGAAGCATTTTCTCAGGGATTCGCTACTACCAAAATAGAAGATTCAGAGCCAGCACTCCTGTGACCAGAGACAGTCGTGTGGCAATAGCTCTCCATTTAATTAAGCTGCAAGCAAACAAATGCTCACTACCCTGTATGATATTGCGTTGAGAGTGTCTTTTCCCACTAACTTACTACAATGGTCACAAACTGAGGAAGAACGTTTTATTACAGGACTTATGTGACAACGAATAAAGAAACGTTTGTATATATTACAAAGCTGTGTTAAATGTGATCAATCTTGCTGATGACCTGACAATATAACAAAAGTACCATACTTCTACCCATCTGACTAGCAGTAAAATCCCACCCATCACTGTAGACGTCCTTAGATGCAGGGAAATTCTCTACTCAAATAGCTTCTTTCCTCGAAACGCTTGCCTTTGGAATTCCCTTCCTGCTCACTGTTTCTCCATCCGTACCATCAGACATAAATTTAAATAGCGTATGAATAAACATCTTGTTACACAACTCCCCACATAGATTGTCCACCTATAAATCTGGCCCTTTTCACAGTAGTCCCTTATGCATCAGTGGCAATATACATTGTTTGGGTGAATTAAAAGTTGTTTTTTTTTAATTTCGAGTTAAGCTCCGATCGTAAAAGACGTGATTCTTTACCAAAAGAAAATAGTAATCCGGTCGATCCGTAGTAATTAAAGAACATTCTTATAAATAAAGATTCTCCGCTTCTTTCTGTATAAAGGCACTTTCAAAGGCACTTATTTGCGTATAGATTGCTTGGATGCCTCAGCGTCATTTCCTAGCTATCATCCGAGGCAATATCATGTCAATTATGATGAAATTAAAAAAATGCCTTCGTACACAGAAAATAAGGGCATTGAAATATTTAACAAGTTAATAGAAGTTATAACTGCCTATGATGGTGGAATCTCCTTGTTAATTATTATGGCAGGACAGTTGTTTATACACCGGATTGTGTTCTGTTCTGACCCATCCTTAGCCCCCACACACTCATCATCACCCAGATAAATTGATTTCTTTTTTCTTTTCTTTTCTTTACAATCATATTTGTTTTAATTAATTTGTATCAAGAGTAAAGGAAAATTATTTTCTTGTTAGAATCTAATTTTGTTTATTGTAAATATAGTGGCACTACTCCGCAAGTACATGTTTCCTCTATCTCTCTTATAATTAAATAAAGGGTAACGATCATCAATGATGAGTCCTAAAAAGTCAGAGCGACTGCACTGTAACTCCTCATCCTGGTGAGTCGCGATTCAAACTTAAGAAAGGACCCTTAATGTATTTATCTTCCAAGAGGTTAGACACAAGGTCATGTATGGGTTTGAAAAACCAGCGCACAAAGATCAGCACACTCTGACTTACAAAAAAATACCGGAAAAGCCCAGTTGGCATACCCCGGTAAGGGAGCCTCATGCGATGAGAAATGAACTAACCCCTTCTCAGAGAGAAGGTAAAGCCTGGGATGGTAGACCTTCTAGGACTGAACAGAACAGCCGTTCAAACGCAATTTTATTTCAGCAAAAGTATACATTTACAAGAATTTTTTGGGTTTGTTAGAAAAAAATAGTCATAATGTTTACCCTATGTTATAGACATGAAGCCCGAATTGTTTTGGCAGAGAGAGGGGGTCGATGGTCATACAATTTGTCAGATACTTTTAAGCTTAACTTTTGCTAGACACTCTCACCAAAATACCACAGTCACTCTATAGGTTGATCCTACTTAGATTTTACCCAATTTGTTTATTTAAATATTTAAAAAAAAAGGGATTCGTCATTTTAGAATCTCACTTTAATTCACACACTCTTCCAGTTTTCCTTATTTGCATATTTAGTAAGTAAAAATTACACAATTAATTTCATTGTCAACAAACATCATACTTTTTTTATTTACATATGTCTTCATTGTTATTATCGATTGTGATAATAAATAGATTAAAAATGCGATGTAGTACCTTTGTATTCATCACGTAATTTTCTTTTTAGATGATTATAAAAATTTTTACTTTTGATAGCGGATTTACTTTCATATACGGCATGATAGCGTTGACACACCGGTTCCCGCTAGATCAAGAAGTAAAGCGACGTTGTGCCTGGTCAGTACTAGATGGGTGACCATTTGGGAATCACAAAGTTAAGCGACGTTGAGTCTGGTCAGTACTAGATGGGTGACCATTTAGGAATCACAAAGTTAAGCGACGTTGAGCCTGGTCAGTACTAGATGGGTGACTATTTAGGAATCACAAAGTTAAGCGACGTTGAGTCTGGTCAGTACTAGATGGGTGACTATTTGGGAATCACGAAGTTAAGCGACGTTGAGCCTGTTCAGTACTAGATGGGTGACTATTTAGGAATCACAAAGTTAAGCGACGTTGAGCCTGGTCAGTACTAGATGGGTGACCATTTGGGAATCACAAAGTTAAGCGACGTTGAGCCTGGTCAGTACTAGATGGGTGACTATTTAGGAATCACAAAGTTAAGCGACGTTGAGTCTGGTCAGTACTAGATGGGTGACTATTTAGGAATCACAAAGTTAAGCGACGTTGAGCCTGGTCAGTACTAGATGGGTGACCATTTGGGAATCACAAAGTTAAGCGATGTTGAGTCTGGTCAGTACTAGATGGGTGACTATTTAGGAATCACAAAGTTAAGCGACGTTGAGCCTGGTCAGTACAAGATGGGTTACCATTTGGGAATCACAAAGTTAAGCGACGTTGAGTCTGGTCAGTACTAGATGGGTGACTATTTGGGAATCACAAAGTTAAGCGACGTTGAGTCTGGTCAGTACTAGATGGGTGACTATTTAGGAATCACAAAGTTAAGCGACGTTGAGCCTGGTCAGTACTAGATGGGTGACCATTTGGGAATCACAAAGTTAAGCGACATTGAGCCTGGTCAGTACTAGATGGGTGACTATTTGGGAATCACGAAGTCAAGCGACGTTGAGCCTGGTCAGTACTAGATGGGTGACCATTTAGAAATCACGAAGTTAAGCAACGTAAAGCCTGGTCAGTACTAGATGGGTGACCATTTGGGAATCACAAAGTTAAGCGACGTTGAGCCTGGTCAGTACTAGATGGGTGACTATTTAGGAATCACAAAGTTAAGCGACGTTGAGCCTGGTCAGTACTAGATGGGTGACCATTTGGGAATCACAAAGTTAAGCGACGTTGAGTCTGGTCAGTACTAGATGGGTGACCATTTGGGAATCACAAAGTTAAGCGACGTTGAGTCTGGTCAGTACTAGATGGGTGACTATTTAGGAATCACAAAGTTAAGCGACGTTGAGCCTGGTCAGTACTAGATGGGTGACCATTTGGGAATCACAAAGTTAAGCGACGTTGAGTCTGGTCAGTACTAGATGGGTGACTATTTAGGAATCACAAAGTTAAGCGACGTTGAGTCTGGTCAGTACTAGATGGGTGACTATTTAGGAATCACAAAGTTAAGCGACGTTGAGCCTGGTCAGTACTAGATGGGTGACTATTTAGGAATCACAAAGTTAAGCGACGTTGAGTCTGGTCAGTACTAGATGGGTGACTATTTAGGAATCACAAAGTTAAGCGACGTTGAGCCTGGTCAGTACTAGATGGGTGACTATTTAGGAATCACAAAGTTAAGCGATGTTGAGTCTGGTCAGTACTAGATGGGTGACTATTTAGGAATCACAAAGTTAAGCGACGTTGAGCCTGGTCAGTACTAGATGGGTGACCATTTGGGAATCACAAAGTTAAGCGACATTGAGCCTGGTAAGTACTAGATGGGTGACCATTTAGGAATCACAAAGTTAAGCGACGTTGAGCCTGGTCAGTACTAGATGGGTGACTATTTAGGAATCACGAAGTTAAGCGACGTTGAGCCTGGTAAGTACTAGATGGGTGACTATTTAGGAATCACAAAGTTAAGCGACGTTGAGCCTGGTCAGTACTAGATGGGTGACCATTTGGGAATCACAAAGTTAAGCGACGTTGAGTCTGGTCAGTACTAGATGGGTGACTATTTAGGAATCACAAAGTTAAGCGAAGTTGAGTCTGGTCAGTACTAGATGGGTGACTATTTAGGAATCACAAAGTTAAGCGACGTTGAGCCTGGTCAGTACTAGATGGGTGACCATTTGGGAATCACAAAGTTAAGCGACATTGAGCCTGGTAAGTACTAGATGGGTGACCATTTAGGAATCACAAAGTTAAGCGACGTTGAGCCTGGTCAGTACTAGATGGGTGACTATTTAGGAATCACAAAGTTAAGCGACGTTGAGTCTGGTCAGTACTAGATGGGTGACTATTTGGGAATCACGAAGTTAAGCGACGTTGAGCCTGGTCAGTACTAGATGGGTGACCATTTAGAAATCACGAAGTTAAGCAACGTAAAGCCTGGTCAGTACTAGATGGGTGACCATTTGGGAATCACAAAGTTTAGCGACGTAAAGCCTGGTCAGTACTAGATGGGTGCCTATTTGGGAATACCAGACGCTGTATGTGTACACCCACCGTGCTATGGGCAAATAACGTTGCCAACCCGCAGTTTCTAGCGTGTCGACTATGGCAAAGATCCCTGAATGACAGGTAGCAATAAGTTGGATGGAAACCAGGGAGGTGTTCCTTCCCCAGGAGTGATCAAAAACCCTGATGGTGACTTACTTTTATTAAAATTTTACCAATTTTAATAATTTTTATTATAGTATTTACCTTTCCTGGCAATACTTAATTTTTAAAAATAGTCAATCAACAATATGTTTCATAACCGCCATATTTAACACTTATAAGTAGTCAGAAAAATTTAATTTGCATGAATTCGCATGGTAATACTTTTAGGACCAGCTTGATGTGTTGTTGGCATTGGTTTCTATGATTCTTTCGAGAAACGAGTACTTACATCAAGGTTCCCAACATCCACGAGTGAAAGTTGTGATACGGAACCGACTGGACTCGAACTTGGCACACCCAGTTAATTCGCGTGTATATTCATCTCTCCACGGCAACCTCCCATAAGTAGTTTATTTAAGATTGAAATCAACTTACTGTTTAAGGGATGTTTGATCAATAGAATTTGATTTACAATAATTCAACCTGCAATGTAAAGTATATTTTCGTTTGAGTTAAATTTTGACATTTTGATTTAGGAGGAAATACTATTATTTAAAATCATTTACTTCTAAGTGTTTTATATTATTGTTGTTATTAACAGCAACGTTATTGCTACCACTACTACTACTACTGTTACAAGATGGCGTATGTCTTGATGGAAATAAAAAATAATCATTTTTCTTCTGACATTTTCATTCGTAAAATATTTGGAAAGTTGACTGCGGCGTGTCTCAGTGATTTATAGACTAACTAGGAGAATACTCGTCTCATGATGGGTAAAGTTAACTCCCCTTGAATTGTTCCAGTTTTATCTAACCTTACCAAGACTAAAATCAAGATATAATACTGTTAAACTTTTGTCTATGAATCATACAAAAAAGTTTAATAGAATTATATCTTGATTTTGATCGAAATCCCTTACATGATTTTGATTCTAGAAAATGTCTCAAATTTACTGTTTAAGCTTATAAAAAGTTGAAATTAAAAGAATATACTTAATTGATGTCACAGTGGCTAAGTGATTAACAACGCGGACTTCTAATCTAGTTTGTTCCACCGAAACACTTTCATCAAAACCCACACCTGTCCTTGTGTCAAACCTCCTGGAGAGGAGGTCAATAAAATACTTAATTGGGGTCTAATGACTACGGATCCAATTAATGCAAAGAATTTTCAGATGGAATTTTGTGTCCATATTATGCCACTAAAATACTACAAAGAAACTGACATTTGGGGAATATTTATTAATTGATACTAATAATCGGAGGTATCTGAATTTTCACAAAGACCTTTCACTCCTAATCGCCCCCCTCCCCCTTGCATAAAACTAAACAAGATATAGCCCACATTCACCACCTTTATGCCTAGCAGCTGTGTTCCAAAATTTATAATGATTGGTTAATTAGTTTAGGAGTGAATTCTATACATACAAATATATAAACATATATAAGTTTATATAAATAGAGATTTCAAATAAATTTTTACAGTTTTAGTATTTACATATTGCTCTCTCTCTCTCTTTCTCTCTCTCATATATATATATATATATATATATATATATATATATATATATATAGATTAAATCTGTCAATATATATATAGATAAAATCTTATAAAAAGTTGAAATTAAAAGAATATACTTAATTGGTGTCTAATGACTATGAATCCAATTAATGCAAATCATAAATACTAGAATGTTCATTGAATGCCATAAAAACCCTTTAAAATACTTAAAAGAAATTGAAATTTAGAGAATATTTATTAATTAATGGCTCATTAATTGATGGCTCATTAATTGATGGCTCATCGTCAAAATTTCACAAAAGTTGGAGGTATCTGAATTTTCACGAAGGGCTTCCACTCCATTTTACCCGTTCTGCATGAAACAAAATGGAAGCCAACTTTGAATTAGTAATTGTACAAAGTAGCCCCCCATGATGAAAAATATTCGTTTATTAAAATTAATTAATCTAATAACCAAACCAGTAAGAGAATCAAACCTTTCAACATTTAAAAAATCAGCAAAAAGGCCGGCATACAACATATGTTTTAAATATATACTTTATCGTACCATGTCTATTTCGTCATTTATGTATTACGAAACTAATGTTAATATTGTAGCCATAGTTATTCAGTTTAGGTTCGAGTTCTGTCGGGGCTACTGCATAATTTTCACCAATACTCTTGGATTAAATAATAGTGAAGACTAGAATCTATAACCTTGATTAGACAAATATCTAGGAAAAAGATATCTCTAAACTTCACTGTGCCGATTCATGAGAGGTGTGGTTTGGGAATATGCAACTATTACTTCACTATAGACTCTCCGCAAAGGCACTATTGCAAGAGCTATCCATTGTCTCTATTTCAATATTTATAACCGATATAATCAATGTCACCTCGTCAGTTCGGTAAAAAATATTACATATCCAATAAATAATGATTGTAAATTCTATGTATATTTGGTCTGAAGACTTGTCATTATATTTCCCTTTAATATTTTAGTTTGTCCATAATTCATCGCATATTGATTTAAAAGACGTTTATGATGGGGTCATTCAGCAGTGAAGATGAGAATTTATTCCATGAATCAACCACACTGGAACTTTCGTCTAAAATTTGTTTAACAAAATTCTTTTGATAGTTCTAATCCATTTCCCCAAGTAATATTTCCTTGAACAAGATTCAATAAATTCAGATTTGTTGAATAAAATTAATGTTTATACATATATACCGTATGAAGGGTGAGAAAATGAATACCGTGCGAACATGCATATTTTAGAGGATTCACGATCGCTGATGAAAGTGAAAATAGAAAATGTAGAAACATTTCCCTCCACCATACCACAAACATTACGAAGTTAGGAAGAACTCTTTATTTTGAGATTTATCTGACAACGAATATCTGTTATAAAACTCTGTTAAATCGTGATCTTCGTAAGAGAGAAGGCCTTTCCATTGAGTCATGTTTTTCTGCTGACGTCACAGTAGTTAGTATTAGCAGTTAAACGATGCTACCTCAACCAAATTTAACAGTTTTGTGATGCAGCTACGATCCAAACTTTCGATTTTTCTTCCTCTTACAAATTGTTTTCTATCACTGCCAAATACATTAAATTTCGATTCGTCACTGAAATAAACTTTTTTCCAATTTTCTTCTGACCATATAACATGCTTTTTTGCGAACGCCAATCTAGTTGCTTTGTTTTTGTACTTATTAGCGGCTTTTTTCGAGATCTTACAAAAAGACCTATTCTGTGCAACCTTCTGGACACAGTTTGTCGTGAAACATTCGTGACACCTTCGATTTGTTTATAAATTTTGCCAGCTGTAAGGAAACGGTCTTTTAACACTAGGTGTTGTATAACTCTGCCCTGTTTTGCCGTTGTCTTTCTTGGTCTACCAGGTTACTGTGTGTTACTTAACCTTCCAGTTTCTTTATAGAGTTTGAGAACTCGGCTTACAATACTTTTTGAACGTTTCACACGTTTTCCGATTTCTTCTATTGTCAACTATCCTTTCTTAATTTTACGATTTTTGCTTTGTCTCTTAAATCAGTTTTATTTCTTTTTTACATGATTGATATTGCGTGACTTGCAGCAGAGATGATTATTAAAGTTTAGAATATTTATTTTCATCCTTTTATACAAAAAAAAAACCTATTGTTTTAAACTTTAAATAATTATTTTTCCTTAATGTTCCTTAATTTTGGACACTTGAAATAGGTAAAATGGTGGATAACTTTAATAATATTATTTTAATTCATCTGAAAATCTCGGTAAAAGTCCAACTACATAATTTACATATGTAGTGAAATTTTCACAAATATTAACATATAATTTATTTGAGTTTAGAAGGATTTTATTGTTGTTCCTTAATTTTGAACGGTACTGTATATATATATATATATATATATATATATATATATATATATATATATATATATATATATATATATATATATATATGAGGACAATAGATGTTCGCTGTTCAGGGCAAATTGTCAGAAGAAGATCAAGAAAACTTGCAAAGTTCCCATCGCAATCGGCTGCACGTGTGGGCTTGTCAACAATTTAAGTAAGCTCATATGCAAGACACAAGTCGTGGCAGAACATCGCTTTATAATCGGTCTTGTTAGAGTAGACTAGCCACTCAACCTTGTGAATATTGAGGTCGCCAGAGACATGAACGATAACCAGAAAGATGATCAGTCCGGATCTTATCTATTTTATCAGAAATTTGCCGAATGACAGTGACTCCTTCGGTGAGGAGACGATAGACGGCAAATATGAAAGTGGTACTGTGAGCAAGTGCAACATGGAAAAACATATAGGGCGAATCAGGGTCTTCTTTTGAAGTATTTCTATTACATGGAAAGCTGTCTTATGGAGGCAGATTCTGTGACCATGGTGGTGGTGGTGATCCGTTTTTTAGGTCATTTTTGAATAATCTGTTGAGAGTGGAGATTGAGGGACAAAGTAGGAGAAGCGAGAGTCACACTGCATTTTCTACTCTCCATTGGTTTGAGCGAACAGTAGATGGTTATTTAAAAAACAAACTCTAAGTATGCACTGTTAAGTTTGAACTAGTACTTCCATCACTTAACGAGTAGATTGATTGGAAGTAAAGAACTTAGATTAATTGCCGCAAAAACGGTAGCCTTCATCTACCTAGCTAGAAAACTTCTCACATCTGCCAGTATGCTATATCTATAAAGCCCCCTTTCACCTGTTCATGGAGTATTGTTGCCATATCTAGGCTGGTGCACAAACCACTAATATCTCCCTCTTGTATATGGTGAAAATAGAATTTCTAACCTAATGTTTGCCAAGCTACAGCCCCTGTTGCATCGCCGTAATGTTGCGTTCCTATTCTTATTTTAAGAGTATTTCTAAGGTATATTCCCTTATTAACTTACTGCTCTTGTACCCTCTCAGCATAATTACCCCCTACCAACTTACCTAGAAGCAAAATCCTAACCATTTCACCTTAGAGGTCCTTAGATACCGGAAAGGTTTCTACCGTAATAGCTTGTTTACTTAGACCGCTTGCCTTTGGAATTCCATACTTGCTCCTTGTTTCCCCGACCACACTAACAGTAATACATTAAAATATAATGTGAAAACTAATAGTACTGCCCAACTACCCACCTAGGTTACAACTCTATAAATCTGGCCTCTGTCATAGTAGAACTTTTACCATTCCGTGGCAATATGTCTTGTTTGAGGCGAGCAAAACTAAAAAAAATCTTATTTGATCTTAAATGGCTGTTTGCATTAGCAAACAAACCTTGCGTAAAAATGTTAAACTCGTACTTTTGGGCGTGAACCAAACAAAACAGGAATAAAAGTAAAACACACTAAAACGGAAACACGCAATGGATGTTCCATTTCCGCACCATCGGAAATTGAATTTTCTACAGTCGCTGTCAAAGGAGATAGATTGCACACATCCAAAAGCTAAAAGGTAGAGATCGATGGATATGTCAAACGAGCGTGAATCGATACATTTCTTAATAACGTTCAAAAGAGGACAGTGGTTGGTCTATTTTGCTCAAGCATGGATGCCACTATCTGAACATGGGAATTGAGATATAATATAAACATTAGAATGCGCGTACAGGGGATTAAACTACCAAAAAAATAAAAGATCTCAATTATGAAGAAAAGGTTGAATATTTAAGTTAAACTACTTCTTTAAAGAGGAAAAAGTATGTTAAAATTTCAAGTAGAGGACTTCCGGTGAAGTATGAAAAGCATAAATGTTACCTGTCTTTCTAGAATCTTTCTGGTCGAGAAGAAGGTGATTGTGCTATGTTAATTTCTTTTAAAAGTGAACCTCTTTCTAAAAAGTTGAATATTTATTTTGTTCAAAACTCGAATTTGAAGGGGTAATCAGTTCAAATTACGAAAAAAAAAAAAGAATTGTATTCTTTATTTTCTGGTGTCCGTTAGAAAGTTATCAACTATAAATGTACTTATTTGTTTAAAATCAAAAACATCTGAGCGAAATACTAAGCACTCAACGGAAATGTTAAATGATATGAGAACTACACGAAAATCATATAAAATCGTAAAGATTCCAAACATTAGAAAAAATCTCAATCAGGTTTAAGACCCCTTTTTACCGTAGCTCCATCCAAGTTGGAGTAGGGTTACATATATTTGTTGAGATCTTTGGAGTTAAGTAGGTGGTTTCAGACATTTATTTGTGTGCCATTTTGGCCTTTGTGGTGGAGTGTCCACGTGTGTGTATGCGACCTGTGGAGAGTTAGTATATCAAAAATGTTGATGATTCTAAAAACAAAACAAGTTTATTTTCATGAATATATATATATATATATATATATATATATATATATATATATATATATATATCCAAACACATACCACGTGATATTCGCTTACACAAGGTTTCGAGATCATCCGAGAACTTCCAGGCACAGGAATCAGCCATCGGTAATCACCTGGTCAGTACAAATAGTTGTTCTGACAAGTATTCCGATGGGTGCTTTTCTATTTTACACAGTGCCAGGTCGAACTACCATCTCAATATTATTGAGACGTTAGTTATTAACAATTATAGACCTAGCCTGTGTAGACAAAAGATTTTGAAGCATCAGTTGGAGATCTTTAATGATTCAAATCCACTATAACGTTGAAAGATTTACTTTTTTTTTCTCAATCGTTTTCTCCAAATTAAACAAATGTTTTCCCTTCATATCTCATTCGTTTTTTTTGGTTTTTAATTTATTATTCTGACGTTTCCTCTTAGAGGGTCAGACGATAAGGCCTTAAGGAAAATTTTAGCAATTTTCTATTTTTTTCCACCCGAGAGACGAATGGAGATAGGTAGAGAGATAGAAGTTTTAATATAAATATGTTACACACAATTCTAACCCCTACTATTTTATGGTCCCGGGCAACGCCGAGTAGCCCTGCTAGTTCAGTATAAACGGTGACAAAAAAGCAAGATAACAAGCAAGCAAGACACGCAGAGTTTCATCAGTATACTAGACGAACCGTCCAGTCACGGGTCGTCTAGCTTAAACATCATAAATCATTTCCCACCTCCCATTCTCACTTTCATTCTCTTACTCTCTCTCGTGGTTGATGGATGACGTTATTCACGCTGCACGGTTATCTCCCATCTCTATTTTTTAATGGATGGCATCTCCTTTAGTGACGTGATCTACTATGCACATTATTCCAACGTCTCTTGCAATAGATGAAGTGAAATAATGATGACGTCATCCAAGGAACGCACTAACAAGCAAGATCCATAGACTTTTAGTAGTAGATAGATAGATAGATAGAGAGAGAGAGAGAGAGAAATAGATAGATAGATAGATAGATAGATAGATAGATAGATAGATAGATAGATAGATAGATAGATAGATAGATAGATAGATAGAGATAGATAGATAGAGAGAGAAGGATAGATAGATAGAGATAGATAGATAGATAGATAGATAGAGAGATAGAGATAGAGAGAGAGATAGAGAGAGATAGAGAGATAGAGAGATAGAGAGAGAGAGATAGATAGATAGATAGATAGAGAGAGAGATATATAGAGATAGAGATAGAGAGAGAGATAGATAGAGAGATAGATAGATAGATAGATAGATTGAAAAGTTAGATATAGATAGATAGATAAAAAAAGGTTAGAGATAGATAGATAGATAGATAGATAGATAGATAGATAGATAGAAAAGTTAGAGATAGATAGATAGATAGATAGATAGATAGTAAAGTTAGAGAGAAATAGATAGATAGATAGATAGATAGATAGAGAGAGAGAGATAGATAGAGAGAGAGATAGATAGAGAGAGAGAGAGAGATAGACAGATAGATAGATTGAAAAGTTAGTTATAGATAGATAAATAGATAGATAGATAGATAGATAGATAGATAGATAGATACATTGAAAAGTTATAGATAGATAGATAGATAGATAGATAGATAGATAGATAGATAGATAGATAGATACATTGAAAAGTTATAGATAGATAGATAGATAGATAGATAGATAGATAGATAGACAGAAAAGTTAGAGATAGAGAGATAGAGAGAGAGAGAGATAGATAGAGAGAGAGAGAGAAAGTTGGTTATCTTGGACGGAAAGAAATCCAACAGACTGCTCGATTATTCTATAAGCGCATAATATTTATTAATTTGTGATTTCATGGTACAATTGTTTTGCGCGCCTAAAATGGAGCCTAGCAAATAAAATGCTGAGTTTAATTCGTTCTATTGATCATCAGCCATTTTTCACCCTGAATGTTTCCTTCACCATCTTCCTGGGTTATATCTTGGAAATCTCATGTAGTGATAGGGTTTCCTTCTGTGAGTGTTCGACTATAAGTCTGACGCTGTATTACTGGATACTTCGCACAGGGGCCATA
>OY744530.1:92908451-92915951 GCA_963556195.1 Sepiola atlantica
TTTATACAACGAAGACGGAGCTCCTTTCCTTTGTCAACTGTAATGAATATTTCCAACGACCGGTTGTCATGGCCAATGACGCTCTTTTCTAAGAGTACCATATTTAAACTCCCAGGTCTGACATTTTCAAGCAACATGAATAGAATAAGTACATAGAAAATGATGCTAAGTCTGTCCCAAATAAGGTATTCTCTCTCTACCTGGCTCGAAAATTTCTCACACCTGTCAATATCGTATATCTCTATAAAGCCACTATTCGACCATGCATGGAGTATTGTTGCCATATCTGGGCTGGTGCTCCAACCACTAGTCTCTCCTTCTTGGATGGACTGCAAAAAAGAGTCTCTAACCTAATAAGTCCCGCACTCTCTACCAAGCTCCAGTACCAAGTACTTACATAGAATGTGCTCTGGTGAACTTATTGCACTTGTACCCCTTCAACGTGAATACCCCCGATTAACCCGACTAGCCGCTACCGCCCCCTCCATTCACTGTAGAGGTACCCGGATGCCATAAAACTCTAATAGCTTTTTTCTCCGGTCCGCTTGCCTTTAGAATTCCCTCCCTGCTCCGTGTTTTCCCGACTGTACGAACATGTAGAAATTTAAATGTAACATGAACCAATATTTTGCTACACAACTCACCACTTAGGAGTCCCCGATAAATCTGCCCTCCAATCACAGTAGCCCCTTATGTCTCAGTGACAATATATCTTGTTTGTATAAGAAAAGAAAAGAAAGTATCCTATATTTCTATAAAGCCATAATTCGCCCGTCCATGTAGTATTGTTGCCCCATCTGGGCTGGTGCACCAACCACTAACCTCTCCCTCTTGGACAGAGGGTCAAAAATAAATGTCTTACTTAATAGATCCCGCACTGTTTACCAGGCCCCTGTCGCATCGCCGCAATGTTGTATCCCTCTGCTCGCTTACAAATACTTCCATGGAATGTGCTCCATTGAACTAACTGTACTTGTACCCCTTCATTGTAATCCTCCGACCCATCCAACACACAGCATAATCCCACTCATTCACTGCATAGATATTAGATGCCAGAATCATAGCCTATTTCTGCGGGCCGCTTGATTTTGGAATTCTCTCCCTGTTTCTTCTGTTTCTTCTGTTTCTCCGACCGTTCCAATATTTAGAAATTTAAATGTAATGTGAACAAACATCTTGCTGCTTAACTCCCCACCCAGGTTCCGCTATAAATGTGACCCCTATCAAACTAGACCATTACGCTTCAGTAACAATATAATTTGTTTTAGGCGAACGAAAGTTTAAAAATTCCGGCTTTGTGCAGCTTCTGGTGAACAGTTTTGTGTGGAAACTGGTCTCTCGTGGGAGTAATTTTGAGAGCTGTAATTAATCAATTCACGTAAAACTCCCACCGTCTCTATCCGGACGTTTTGTTTTTAAACCCGTGTTTCTTTCGATGCGGATGTTTTTTGGCCCTTGCTCAACGACTGCTATTACCATTTCCAGATAGCAATTCTTAATACACCAAGCATTTCGGCTGTTCTCGTTATGCTAGCGCCTGCCATATGAGAACCAGTAATGTTTTATCTTTTAAAGTCCGAGAATTTTGTCATCTAAATAAAATTTAATTAACTTCGTCTAATGACATCTGTAAAGAAACAATGCGTTTAGCCCAAAATATTAAGCAATATAAATAATAAATAAAAAGGTGCTTCTATAATAAAAAGCCGAAAATAAGTTTGTATTGTCTTTTAGTGTTGGAGAGGTAAATAAGGGGCAGGTAACTCTTCACAACAGCTCTAGCTTTCGAACAATATTTTTCTAACCCTAACCCTAAACCCTAACCCTAACCCTAACCCTAAATCCTAACCCTAACCCTAACCCTAACCCTAACCCTAAACCCTAACCCTAACCCTTTTATGTCTAATCGACGTTCTCCTTGCACAGTAACCACACGTGCAACGCCAATTAAAGCCATCAGTTTTGATTACTGATGACACAAGTCGCATCTCATGGCCACAGTTGCAGGTTTCTGCACCAGAAATTAGACTGTGTGCTTGCAAAAAATCAATTTGTTTTGCACTGTCTGATGTAAAATACAGTATATCTTCGAACTTGAAAGAGTTAAGATCCATGATCCTAATTTCAGAGAAAATCTTGTTTAAAATTCGTTGTAAGAGTTACCTGCCCCTTATTTACCTCTCCAACACTAAAAGACAAGAAAAACTTTTTTTCGGCTTTTTATTATAGAAGCACCAATAAAAAAGTAACATAAAAAAATAACAAACTTTCAGCGGTTTTATAGATATTCGAAAATTATGTTAGGTGTTCATTATATTTTCTAATATCTGTATATAATGGAGAGTAAAACGTGGACCTTTGTTTTACTTTCGACAGTCTCCTAACTCTGTGCTTCCCTGAATTTTCCTTTACTCCTCACAATCCATGCGAGATTTTTCTGACAAAGGGGAACGAATTACTGTTTTATGGGTCGCCTATTATTTTGCGCAATCATATGTGAAGATTTATAATCCTCTCATAGTATTCATCATCATAAACCTGTCAATTTATTCATATCATTAACCATTATCTTCGAGTTGTTTTAGCCTTGATAAGTGAGGACTCATTAGTAAAATATTGTCTTTTATGACACTCAGATCTTTCTCCTGAGGGTCACGGCTTTTATATTTGTTTGGTGCTATTTTTCCCCCCCATGGTTTTGTTGGTGTATGTGTGAGAGTCGGCCCAGGCTTATGTTATCTGTGATCCTGTTAGCGTTACTGGACCTATATACACGCAAAGAATATAAACCTCGAAGTTATTTCATCGATTTCCCAAACACTCTGTATATCTGTATGCTTATGTGTGTTGGCGTGGGTGTGAGTGTATAATGTGTTTGATTAAAGAAACTTACATTAAATTACAGAATGTTTATTCTTTTCCTCTCGTTTCGGCATCCACATTCCTGCGAGTTTGAAAATATTCAAACTAATGACCGCTATTTATTTTTCGAACACAATGCATTCGAGAAGATTTAATTGGAAATCGTCCGTGGTCTTTCATGAAATCGCTTCACGCTGTCGTGGACAGTTTCGTCTCCTTCAAACATCTCCGATTCGAGCATCGCATTCGTTGGATCTGCGTGAAACTCTATTCGAAATTGCTTTTGAACGTCCGCCACGTTTTCGTACTTCGAGTAGCACGTGAGGGGAAATTCTCTTTACTCAGAAGTTAATTGTACGGCTGCCATTGTTGTAGCTGAAAAGAAGCAAAATTACATGGGTAATGGCCAATCAAGTATTGAGTATGTTTGAAAGGGGACGCCATATATCTCTATTTGTATAAAGTCAGGTGTGTGTGTGCGTATATGTTTATATGTCTGTGTGTACTGATTGCACGCTTTTTTTTTTCAAATCAGAATTATCGTAACAAAATCAAAATTTCTCAAATTAAGATGTTCAGAAGTGCAATACGAAATAAACACATTGAATATACATGTCTAGAAAAGGTAAACATTCCAGTAAGAACAAAAACAAAACTAAATCACAAGAAAAGTCTTATATATATATATATATATATATATATATATATATATATATATATATATATATATATATATATATATATATATATATATATTTATGGGAAATGAAAAAGGAAAAAAACCAAGAGATATGTTTTTATATATTTATCAACGTTTCGTCTTTATTGTAAGACTTCCTCAGGATGATAATTTGAAGAAAAATGTCATGCAAGTACATCGAAAATTTGGGTTGACATGATGGAGAGATGAAGGAAAGTAGTAGCCGTGGCTACTGTGAGCGCTGGAGGAGAGTCCAGGCTGTGAGAAGTCAGTGCACAACCTGGACTCTCCTTCTTTACTGATATATATATATATATATAAATATATATATATACATATATAGTGTGTGTGTGTGTGTGTGCGTGTGTGTGTAAGGCCTAGCCCTCCCGATCAGTAACCAGTTACTATCGTGTCTCGAGCTGATAACCCCGGCATTGGTTGATATGGCGTCTCCGAATTTTTTGCCGTATTCACGTGACGCCAAGCTGATGAAGTTCACCCTTGCCAAGAGGTTTCTCCCTCCACGTTGTAATTGTTTACTCGGGGGATACGGTCCGACTTTTTCAGAGCAGTTCACCAACAAAGTGAAGACGTATACATGAAGGAACAAAATAAAATTGTGAAATCAAATAGACGGTGTGCGCATTCAAAAAAAAGAAACACACGAAAATGTTCTTGATTTTCGTCTAAGATGAGAATATTTATTATTTCATTAAAACTGGTCTGTACTTAACTCCAGTTTTTAGTAGGTAATTGTCTTGGTAATGACTTTGGAATTTTATACTTCACTACAAGTAATTTAGTAGACGATCGATTCGAAAACAAACTTTTCTTTTCGGGTATTTAGAAAAAAAAAGTGATTCGTTCCCCGAGAGGTTGGGAGCGGCGCCCAGCTCTCCGACTTAATTTCAGTCGCTCGACCTCTCATCGGGTCACACCTGCAAGTTCCAGCCGAAATGACGTGTTATAAAGCCTAGAATATAAACAATCCCTTCTCCCCAAGCTCGATTCTCATAAACCCATGTGCACAATAATTGCGTTCGTTACAGTGCAATTTCATAAATGCATACTAGCGTTTAATCCCGCTAAATCCTTCGTAGGACTCCAGCACTTCATCATATATGTGTGTGTGATAATATAAAAATCAGTTTTTATAAGTATTAAATTCTAGAGCAAAAGTGAAGCTCAGTACTCAAAATTTTAAATAGTATTTCAAAAATTATAAATAAATAAGTTATTACATTAAAATTATGTAATCTTAAGTGACAATGAATTACAGTTTATTTGTAATGCAGAATCTAAAGTCTAAATGGTTTTATAATGTAAAATCTTAAAGGTAAATGTTTCTTAAATGTAAAATATTAAGGACAAAGTTTTTTCAGATGTGAAATGTTAAAAATTAGTATCTTTGAATATCAAATATAAATGAGAACGATTTTTTAATGTGAAATATTATGAACAAATATTGTTTCAATGTGTAATATTAATGACAAATTAATGTAAATGTGAAACATTCATAACATTTTAATTTAAATGTGAAATATTCATAACATGCTTACTTAAATGTGAAATATTCATAACATGCTTATTTAAATGTGTAATATTAATGACAAATTAATTTAAATGTGAAATATTCATAATATGTTAATTTAAATGTGTAATATTCATAACATGTTAATTTAAATGTGTAATATTCATAACATGTTAATTTAAATGTGAAATATTCATAACATGTTAATTTAATTGTGAAATATTCATAACATGTTAATTTAAATGTGTAATATTAATGACAAATTAATTTAAATGTGAAATATTCATAATATGTTAATTTAAATGTGTAATATTCATAACATGTTAATTTAAATGTGTAATATTCATAATATGTTAATTTAAATGTGAAATATTCATAACATGTTAATTTAAATGTGTAATATTCATAACATATTAATTTAAATGTGTAATATTAATAACATGTTAATTTAAATGTGAAATATTCATAACATGTTAATTTAAATGTGAAATATTCATAACATGTTAATTTAAATGTGTAATATTAATGACCTAATTAATTTAAATGTGAAATATTCATAACATATTCATAACATGTTAATTTAAATGTGAAATATTCTAATATGTTAATTTAAATGTGAAATATTCTAACATGTTAATTTAAATGTGAAATATTCATAACATGTTAATTTACATGTGGAATATTAATGACAAGTAAATTTAAATGTTGAATATTAATGATAAATTTATTTAAATGTATAATATAAATGACCAGTTAATTTAAATATGAAGTATTAATGACTAGTATATTTTAATATGAACTCTGAATGGCAAATTGATTTAAAAGTATAATATTAATGAAAAATTAATCTAGATATGAAATATTAATGACAATTTAATTTTAGTTAGAAATAAGAATTGCAAATTGATTTTAAAGTGGAATATTCATTACAAATTAATTAATATATGAAATAGTAATTATAAATGTATTTAATGTGGAATATCAATGACAAATAAATTTTAATGGTAAATATAAATGACCAGTTAATTTAAATCTGAAATATTAATTACTAGTATATTTAAATATGAAATATTAATGACAAATTGATTTAAAAGTATAATATTAATTAAAAATTAATTTAGATATGAAATATTAATGACAATTTAATTTTAGTGTGAAATAAGAATTGCCAATTAATTTAAAAGTGGAATGTTAATTAAAAAATCAATTTAGATATGAAATAGTAATTATAAATGTATTTCAATGTGGAATATCAATGACAAATAAATTTAAATGTGAAATATTAATGACAAGTAAATTTTAATATGATATATTAATGGCAAATTGATTTAAAAATGGAATATTAATGACAAATCAATTTAGATATGAAATAGTAATTATAAATGTATTTCAATGTGGAATATCAATGACAAATAAATTTAAATGTGAAATATTAATGACAAGTTAATTTTAATATGATATATTAATGGCAAATTGATTTAAAAATGGAATATTAATGACAAATCAATTTAGATATGAAATAGTAATTATAAATGTATTTCAATGTCGGATATCAATGACAAATAAATTTAAATGTGAAATATTAATGACCAGTTAATTTTAATATGATATATTAATGGCAAATTGATTTAAAAATGGAATATTAATGACAAATTAATTTAGATATGAAATATTAATGACAATTTTATTTAAATGTGAAATATTAATGGCAAATTGATTTAAAATTATAATATTAATGACAAATTAATTTAGATATGAAATATTAATGACTAGTTAATTTAAATGTGAAATCTTAATGACAAATTGATTTAAAAGTGGAATAATAATTACAAATTAATTTAGATATGAAATAGTAATGAGAATTTGATTTAAATGTGAAATATTAATGGCAAATTGATTTAAAAGTTGAATATTTAGGATAAATGTTTTTAAATGTGAAATATTAAGGACAAATATTTTTGAAATGTGCAATATTAAGTTTTGGGATTTTGTAGATTGTTGGGTTGGTCTAATGAATTTGTGTCGAGGGGGCACCAGAGCAGCAAGTTCTCCCATCATTTGTAATCAAAGAAATGTATATTAATTTTCAATGAAAAAAAATTATATTAATATTTTGAGGAGGGAAATTTTTTCATACCGACTGCAACATCTAACTTAACTTCTAGTTGTTATGTTTCAGGTTTCTGTCATTTTAATGTAAACTTGTTTTTATGTATGCATACATAGCCATGAAAACGATTTAAGGGGAAGCAAAAATACAGATAAAAAGTATTTCTTATTTCTGTAGACAATATATAAATGGTGATATTTTTCGTCTGAAGCAAATTAAATCTACCATCTATTTATCTACAATAGCATAAATATGTGTTACAACATTGAAAATTATATGCACATACACATATCTACC
>OY744530.1:92923451-93038451 GCA_963556195.1 Sepiola atlantica
AATCAGATAACCTTACTTATGAACAATGAGGCAAAATATATTTGAAGGGTAGAACTAGAAAAATAAAAAGTAAGAATAAAAATTAAAAATTAAAAAATTAAAAAAATATATTTTGCCTCATTGTTTATAAGTAAGGTCATCTGATTAAACAACTAAACCCCGAACCCTGTTCATATCCCCCCGACACATTCTGGTATTTTAACTCTCCCTCGCAGCACTCGTTGACTTGCCCCCACACCATTTTATCCCTTTTCTAGTTGAACCCTAATTCGCGCTAACATCCAATTTCAACTTTAAGCGACTTACCCCCCACACTCACACTCTTAGTTTTAACCGCACTTATTCACCGCACCCGTTCCCTTTCTCCTCTTTCGCACCCGTTCCTCTCTCCTCCTCCACACCCCTTACTCCTTACCTTCCTGCCTACTGGTCGCATATGAGTTTCTGCCTTTCTTCATTACAAGTCGGTTTTCTCAACGGGCAAGCTTTTAAATATTTTCCGCTGTCTTTTTCCCCATTTTAAAACACATTCCATGATATTTTAGCCCAGGAAGTCTTTTTAATGGCGAATATTTTCCACCTCACGTTTTACTGAGCCTTGCCTGCATCCACGAACGTACCTCTTATTGGACTTTTTACCCTTTGGATTCATTCTATCTTCGCCGCACCTGAAGTTGTGGTCTTTGGAATTTAACTTTGAATCCTCTCTAACGACCTCTCGTGCCTTTTAACGACCTACCTATCTACATTTCATTTTCTCCGCTGGAGTTTTCGACATAGGACTTTTTAGCAATCGGACATTCGCTTGCATTCGGGCAGAGTTTTTCCCTGCGTTTCTTTCCCTACAACTTTTATTTTACTTTTTCAAATTTTAAATCTTGGCCTTTGCGAACTTATCTATCCCAGCAACTTCCTCTGATGATAAGATTTTGATCTTTGAAAAGCCTGGCTTAAGGAAAATTTAACTTGAATAAATTGCCTTTTTGCGGAATATACCTTGCTCTGAGCAATTGAATTGAAATTTGATTTGGCTTTTGCTTCTCTAATTCCTTTCCATTCTTCTTCATATATATATATATATATATATATATATATATATATATATATATATATATATATATATATATATATATATATATTGATTTTATTCCATTTATATATATATATACGTCTTGGTCCAGTGGTAGAACGCTGGACTACAGACATCAATATCGAAGGTTCGATCTCTGTCTAAGGTAGCCATCTTCATCACTGGGACAACGAACGCTACAATCACCAATAAAAATAAATACATGAAAATACATTAAATATTTAGGTGATAAAAATCGCACATATATCTAGACGGAGCGTCTTGGTTCAGTGGTAGAACGCTGGACTACAGACATCAATATCGAAGGTTCGATCTCTGTCTAAGTTAGCCATGCTGATGACGGCTGTGAGCCAGATACACATGTCCATGGATTACTTTTATGTACGTATAAAATAAATAAAAATATATATTAACGGAAAAAATACGCCCCATGAAGTTAAGGGCGACTAATAATGAAATTTTTTGCATCTTAATCACTTAGGAAAGTGAGACAATCGAAATAATAGTAAGCAAAATAACAAATCAGCAATAAAAATAATTACATAAAAATACATTATATATATATATATATATATATATATATATATATATATGTATGTATATATATGTATATATATCTTTATATATATATTTATATATATATATATATATATATATATATATATATATATATATATATATATATATATATATATATATGTTATTATAACCTCATTTTATAAAAGGCCGGGCACTTTGAGTGAGTTTAATAACAAGCAGTACTAATAGCTTCATGCGAGAGCCAACACAGTTTGTTGTTGTAAGATCACTTTCACTGCTCGTTGTGAATACCCGCCGACTCGGTATTTACAAAGTTAAATTCTTCCTTAATTATTCGCTGTGACCAACGGGGGAACGCTCTTGACTGCGAATCAGTGACGATTTGTGATAGGAGTTCGAGCCTGCTGACCGTCGAGAATTAACTTCCTGCACTTACCGTTAGCATGAAACATCGATGTCTGTAGATAATTAATATATATATATATATATATATATATATATATATATATATATATATATATATATATATATATAATCCAGGTTAAGTATGTATTCATAGGATAAAAATTCAGAGAATCACCGGGTTTATATAATAGTGTTCAATAGAAAATAGAGCTATTTTTATTAATATTTTCGTTCATACAAAATGTACTAGCACGACACTGACATGACGATATTTCGATCTGTAGTTATTAAAAATTAAGATCTTCTCAGACGAAAATTATGTCTTCATTTAGTTGAAACCAAATAAGAAAAACTTTAGATTCAAAAGTGAAAGGTCTCATGATCAAATTAAAAATAATATTCGAAAGAAAGATTATAATTTTTTTTTTTAAATTGTCATGCAAGTACATAGAAATATTGGGTTCACATATCATCCTGAGGAAGTTTTACAAATAAAGACGAAACGTTGATGAATACATAAAAAAAACATCTTTTGCTTTTTCCTTTTTCCTTTCCCATTACGTCGGATTACTCTCACTCTTCCTTTCTCATATATAAATAAATATATATATATATATATATATATATATATATATATATACATATATATATATATATATATATACATATATATATATATATATATATATACATATATATATATATATATATATATACATATATATATATATATATATTGTTGAATATAAGAGACAACTCGTGTCTAGATATCCTTTGGTAGATCCTTTCAATAATCCGAATTAAGATCTTAGTTTCGGAGAGGAATTGGCTGATGAATTTGCCATAATTTGCATCTGTCTTCCAAGTACTTTCGGACCCATTTGGGGCATCTTCAGTACTAAGTACGAAACTATATTGGAGCTATTTAGTATTTTAGTATATTATTACTGATATTAAAGCTAATTCTATTAATTAGGGTTTTTTAGTTTACTTCCACCGGAAGTCATATTTTTTTCGTTTTGGATTAATATCCAAATTTTCGGAATGTTGTCTCTTTCGCTTGCTACATAAATTCTCTTCTAGTTCCATGTACTCCGAATGAATCATAAATTACATTAATAGCTTCTTCGTTTCGATAATCGTTTTCAGAATGCCCCGTATGAAAGTCCTTTAATATTTTTCTCAGGGATGCCGATATGACCACACGATCGCCGTATAACCTTCTCCACAAGCTCGCGACAGAGACCTCTCCACGAGCTCGCCTGAAGTCACGACGCCCATTCTCGGAGCATGCCCACCGGCTCCTGCTTTCAACACCCGGTGACGTCACAAAACGAATCTGACTGAAAAGTTGCTGGACGGAGGAATTGCAGGCAGCAGATAAATCAAGGTTGCACAGATTTGTGGAGGACCCGGATAACCCACCAGGCATGGACCTCCCTCGCCGGCAGTGGACAATGTTCAACCGCCTCAGGACAGGTGTCGGCCGTTTCGCCGCGACCATGAAAGGATGGGGACTCAGGGACTCGGCTGTCTGCGACTGTGGTCACTCTGAACAGACAGTAGACCACATCATCGAGTCATGCCTTAAATATCAACCACCCAACGGCGAAGCCGGCATAGCTGCGCTAGACAAAAAAAACATTAGCATGGCTTTTTTCAACCGAGCTTGTGATCTAACAGTGAGATGCTGTGAAGCAAACGAAAGAAGAAGCCGTATAACAAGATGCCATCACAATAACAAAAATGTTTTCGTAATTTTACTTTTTTCTTTTTCAAATGTTTTTATTTAATAAATGTATCGAATTTCGCTTTGAATTTAATCCCATCGGGAGTTACTGCCAATTCTTTTACTGTATTTTAGAGTGCGTTTTGTCTTCATTTAATGACGCAATAACCGTTTCTTTTAAAGTTTCAGATAGCTTAGAAATAAGCCTTGATAATTAATCTGTGTGTCCTTTTTTCTGAGATGAAATATATAATTAAAAAGAAAGGTTCCCCATTTTTTTTTTCAGGTAACATGCAGTATGAGTTGGTATCCATTTTTAGACTTAAATATTCATAGTTATAGACGCTTGTCTATTTACAAGATAAAGCTTCTTCCGTTTAAAAATGTGTGAAACGTTTTTACTGCAATTATAAAAGCTAGGGCTTAGTTTCTTATTTAGCTGTAATTTTCTTCTGCTGACGATAACGTTCTTGAAGCGTGAACTAATTAGTTCAGCTGTCATCGTAACGTATAGATCTTTATTAGGTATGCTCGAGATAAGACTTTTTAAACGAGAACCGGCGCGTCAAAGTAATTATACTTTATAATTTAACTCATGCAAGATAATGACCCTGGTTATACTTGTAAACACCACCAGAGGTACGTTAAAAAGGGCGAGTATTGATTTACTCCTCTCCAGGAGATAGGCACAAGGCCAGTTTTTATCTTACTCCCACAAGTAAGATGTGACCCAAGGTCGGGTCGGGAAAGTGTGGTTTAAAAATTGCCTGTGGAAGCCCCGTCGGCATTCCCCGGTAGGGCGCTTCAGTAAGCAATAAACTTACTCCTCCCCAAAGAGGGGAGGCGAAGCCTGGGAGGGTGGCCTCCTAGAACTGCACAGGGCAGACCCATAGACCGGCGTAAATCAAGCCCCGAAGGCTAAGACAATACCAGTAATAGCACGTCGTTCGATTGATGAGAATTAGCGAACTTGCATCCCATTGAACTGGAGATTAAATTAACCGAAAATTCAAAGCTAAATTGTATCGAGGGCAAATAGAATGATCGGGTGGATGGTTAGGAATATTATTTCGAGGGAGAAAAATGTTGTGTTAAGGATATATAAAGCTCTAATAAGACCTAGTATAGAATACTGCACCCAGGTCTGGGCTCCAGCGACTAGATATAAGAATTGGAATGTAATATTGAAACTGGAAGGCATACAAAGAAGGGTGACAAAAACTAATAAGTTAAGTAAAGGTGTGCAGTTACAGGGGGAGATTGGACTAATTGCGGATTGACTACTTTGCTGGAGAGAAGAATGAGAGGTGATCTGATTGAGACTTGCTGTTTGTGATTTGTCTGCAAAATCCCCGACCTCACTTTTATGTTCCATCGCTTCCCACTAACCTCGATCGCCCTGTCACATCGAATAACAACATCTTTCAACTAAGTGGGCGGTGATATGCTCATACGCATCTGGGAGGAATTATCTTATCGCATAGATGGTGCCTGTGCTTCAGGTGATAGCCATATTAAAGGTTTATAAAACAGGAAATAAAAGTTGATTATGAGTAAAATATTTGTGACTTGGCTGGAGCTGATATTCTTATCTTTTATATTGCGTATTTAAACTCATGCATTCTTTTAGAAAAAGCCTCTACTCTGCCAAACATATAACAGTGTATTCAAAATGGCCAAATCCAATTACCATATCATGTCGTTGATTCAGAGATCAAACACATTTCGACGGCATCTTATTTGCAAACTAGGTTTTTTAAAAAAAAGTTCATATTGATGTCGAAAACAGCTAACAGTACTATTCATACAATTACTTTATAACTCGTGACACACTTATATCAGAAAACATGAAGACGGCAAACAAATAACCTACTCGCAACATCATTTACTTTACTAATTGCAAGGAAGAAAATGTAGAGGGCAAACAAATAACCTACTCGCAACATCATTTACTTTACTAATTGCAAGGAAGAAAATGAAGACGGCAAACAAATAACCTACTCGCAACATCATTTACTTTACTAATTGCAAGGAAGAAAATGAAGACGGCAAACAAATAACCTACTCGCAACATCATTTACTTTACTAATTGCAAAGAAGAAAATGAAGACGGCAAACAAATAACCTACTCGCAACATCATTTACTTTACTAATTGCAAGGAAGAAAATGAAGACGGCAAACAAATAACCTACTCGTAACATCATTTACTTTACTAATTGCAAGGAAGAAAATGAAGACGGCAAACAAATAACCTACTCGCAACATCATTTACTTTACTAATTGCAAGGAAGAAAATGAAGACGGCAAACAAATAACCTACTCGCAACATCATTTACTTTACTAATTGCAAGGAAGAAAATGAAGACGGCAAACAAATAACCTACTCGCAACATCATTTACTTTACTAATTGCAAGGAAGAAAATGAAGACGGCAAACAAATAACCTACTCGCAACATCATTTACTTTACTAATTGCAAAGAAGAAAATGAAGACGGCAAACAAATAACCTACTCGCAACATCATTTACTTTACTAATTGCAAGGAAGAAAATGAAGACGGCAAACAAATAACCTACTCGTAACATCATTTACTTTACTAATTGCAAGGAAGAAAATGAAGACGGCAAACAAATAACCTACTCGCAACATCATTTACTTTACTAATTGCAAGGAAGAAAATGAAGACGGCAAACAAATAACCTACTCGTAACATCATTTACTTTACTAATTGCAAGGAAGAAAATGAAGACGGCAAACAAATAACCTACTCGCAACATCATTTACTTTACTAATTGCAAAGAAGAAAATGAAGACGGCAAACAAATAACCTACTCGCAACATCATTTACTTTACTAATTGCAAGGAAGAAAATGAAGACGGCAAACAAATAACCTACTCGTAACATCATTTACTTTACTAATTGCAAGGAAGAAAATGAAGACGGCAAACAAATAACCTACTCGCAACATCATTTACTTTACTAATTGCAAGGAAGAAAATGAAGACGGCAAACAAATAACCTACTCGCAACATCATTTACTTTACTAATTGCAAGGAAGAAAATGAAGACGGCAAACAAATAACCTACTCGCAACATCATTTACTTTACTAATTGCAAGGAAGAAAATGAAGACGGCAAACAAATAACATACTCGCAACATCATTTACTTTACTAATTGCAAGGAAGAAAATGAAGACGGCAAACAAATAACCTACTCGCAACATCATTTACTTTACTAATTGCAAGGAAGAAAATGAAGACGGCAAACAAATAACCTACTCGCAACATCATTTACTTTACTAATTGCAAGGAAGAAAATGAAGACGGCAAACAAATAACCTACTCGCAATCTCATTTACTTTACTAATTGCAAGGAAGAAAATGAAGACGGCAAACAAATAACCTACTCGCAACATCATTTACTTTACTAATTGCAAGGAAGAAAATGAAGACGGCAAACAAATAACCTACTCGCAATCTCATTTACTTTACTAATTGCAAGGAAGAAAATGAAGACGGCAAACAAATAACCTACTCGCAATCTCATTTACTTTACTAATTGCAAGGAAGAAAATGAAGACGGCAAACAAATAACCTACTCGCAACATCATTTACTTTACTAATTGCAAGGAAGAAAATGAAGACGGCAAACAAATAACCTACTCGCAACATCATTTACTTTACTAATTGCAAGGAAGAAAATGAAGACGGCAAACAAATAACCTACTCGAAACATCATTTACTTTACTAATTGCAAGGAAGAAAATGAAGACGGCAAACAAATAACCTACTCGAAACATCATTTACTTTACTAATTGCAAGGAAGAAAATGAAGACGGCAAACAAATAACCTACTCGCAACATCATTTACTTTACTAATTGCAAGGAAGAAAATGAAGACGGCAAACAAATAACCTACTCGCAACATCATTTACTTTACTAATTGCAAGGAAGAAAATGAAGACGGCAAACAAATAACCTACTCGCAATCTCATTTACTTTACTAATTGCAAGGAAGAAAATGAAGACGGCAAACAAATAACCTACTCGCAACATCATTTACTTTACTAATTGCAAAGAAGAAAATGAAGACGGCAAACAAATAACCTACTCGCAATCTCATTTACTTTACTAATTGCAAGGAAGAAAATGAAGACGGCAAACAAATAACCTACTCGCAACATCATTTACTTTACTAATTGCAAGGAAGAAAATGAAGACGGCAAACAAATAACCTACTCGAAACATCATTTACTTTACTAATTGCAAGGAAGAAAATGAAGACGGCAAACAAATAACCTACTCGCAATCTCATTTACTTTACTAATTGCAAGGAAGAAAATGAAGACGGCAAACAAATAACCTACTCGCAACATCATTTACTTTACTAATTGCAAGGAAGAAAATGAAGACGGCAAACAAATAACCTACTCGAAACATCATTTACTTTACTAATTGCAAGGAAGAAAATGAAGACGGCAAACAAATAACCTACTCGAAACATCATTTACTTTACTAATTGCAAGGAAGAAAATGAAGACGGCAAACAAATAACCTACTCGCAACATCATTTACTTTACTAATTGCAAGGAAGAAAATGAAAACGGCAAACAAATAACCTACTCGCAACATCATTTACTTTACTAATTGCAAGGAAGAAAATGAAGACGGCAAACAAATAACCTACTCGCAATCTCATTTACTTTACTAATTGCAAGGAAGAAAATGAAGACGGCAAACAAATAACCTACTCGCAACATCATTTACTTTACTAATTGCAAAGAAGAAAATGAAGACGGCAAACAAATAACCTACTCGCAATCTCATTTACTTTACTAATTGCAAGGAAGAAAATGAAGACGGCAAACAAATAACCTACTCGCAACATCATTTACTTTACTAATTGCAAGGAAGAAAATGAAGACGGCAAACAAATAACCTACTCGAAACATCATTTACTTTACTAATTGCAAGGAAGAAAATGAAGACGGCAAACAAATAACCTACTCGCAATCTCATTTACTTTACTAATTGCAAGGAAGAAAATGAAGACGGCAAACAAATAACCTACTCGCAACATCATTTACTTTACTAATTGCAAGGAAGAAAATGAAGACGGCAAACAAATAACCTACTCGAAACATCATTTACTTTACTAATTGCAAGGAAGAAAATGAAGACGGCAAACAAATAACCTACTCGCAATCTCATTTACTTTACTAATTGCAAGGAAGAAAATGAAGACGGCAAACAAATAACCTACTCGCAACATCATTTACTTTACTAATTGCAAGGAAGAAAATGAAGACGGCAAACAAATAACCTACTCGAAACATCATTTACTTTACTAATTGCAAGGAAGAAAATGAAGACGGCAAACAAATAACCTACTCGAAACATCATTTACTTTACTAATTGCAAGGAAGAAAATGAAGACGGCAAACAAATAACCTACTCGCAACATCATTTACTTTACTAATTGCAAGGAAGAAAATGAAGACGGCAAACAAATAACCTACTCGAAACATCATTTACTTTACTAATTGCAAGGAAGAAAATGAAGACGGCAAACAAATAACCTACTCGCAATCTCATTTACTTTACTAATTGCAAGGAAGAAAATGAAGACGGCAAACAAATAACCTACTCGCAACATCATTTACTTTACTAATTGCAAGGAAGAAAATGAAGACGGCAAACAAATAACCTACTCGCAACATCATTTACTTTACTAATTGCAAGGAAGAAAATGAAGACGGCAAACAAATAACATACTCGCAACATCATTTACTTTACTAATTGCAAGGAAGAAAATGAAGACGGCAAACAAATAACCTACTCGAAACATCATTTACTTTACTAATTGCAAGGAAGAAAATGAAGACGGCAAACAAATAACCTACTCGAAACATCATTTACTTTACTAATTGCAAGGAAGAAAATGAAGACGGCAAACAAATAACCTACTCGCAACATCATTTACTTTACTAATTGCAAGGAAGAAAATGAAGACGGCAAACAAATAACCTACTCGAAACATCATTTACTTTACTAATTGCAAGGAAGAAAATGAAGACGGCAAACAAATAACCTACTCGCAATCTCATTTACTTTACTAATTGCAAGGAAGAAAATGAAGACGGCAAACAAATAACCTACTCGCAACATCATTTACTTTACTAATTGCAAGGAAGAAAATGAAGACGGCAAACAAATAACCTACTCGCAACATCATTTACTTTACTAATTGCAAGGAAGAAAATGAAGACGGCAAACAAATAACATACTCGCAACATCATTTACTTTACTAATTGCAAGGAAGAAAATGAAGACGGCAAACAAATAACCTACTCGAAACATCATTTACTTTACTAATTGCAAGGAAGAAAATGAAGACGGCAAACAAATAACCTACTCGAAACATCATTTACTTTACTAATTGCAAGGAAGAAAATGAAGACGGCAAACAAATAACCTACTCGCAACATCATTTACTTTACTAATTGCAAGGAAGAAAATGAAGACGGCAAACAAATAACCTACTCGAAACATCATTTACTTTACTAATTGCAAGGAAGAAAATGAAGACGGCAAACAAATAACCTACTCGCAATCTCATTTACTTTACTAATTGCAAGGAAGAAAATGAAGACGGCAAACAAATAACCTACTCGCAATCTCATTTACTTTACTAATTGCAAGGAAGAAAATGAAGACGGCAAACAAATAACCTACTCGCAACATCATTTACTTTACTAATTGCAAGGAAGAAAATGAAGACGGCAAACAAATAACCTACTCGCAATCTCATTTACTTTACTAATTGCAAGGAAGAAAATGAAGACGGCAAACAAATAACCTACTCGCAACATCATTTACTTTACTAATTGCAAGGAAGAAAATGAAGACGGCAAACAAATAACCTACTCGAAACATCATTTACTTTACTAATTGCAAGGAAGAAAATGAAGACGGCAAACAAATAACCTACTCGAAACATCATTTACTTTACTAATTGCAAGGAAGAAAATGAAGACGGCAAACAAATAACCTACTCGCAATCTCATTTACTTTACTAATTGCAAGGAAGAAAATGAAGACGGCAAACAAATAACCTACTCGCAACATCATTTACTTTACTAATTGCAAGGAAGAAAATGAAGACGGCAAACAAATAACCTACTCGCAATCTCATTTACTTTACTAATTGCAAGGAAGAAAATGAAGACGGCAAACAAATAACCTACTCGCAACATCATTTACTTTACTAATTGCAAGGAAGAAAATGAAGACGGCAAACAAATAACCTACTCGAAACATCATTTACTTTACTAATTGCAAGGAAGAAAATGAAGACGGCAAACAAATAACCTACTCGAAACATCATTTACTTTACTAATTGCAAGGAAGAAAATGAAGACGGCAAACAAATAACCTACTCGCAATCTCATTTACTTTACTAATTGCAAGGAAGAAAATGAAGACGGCAAACAAATAACCTACTCGCAACATCATTTACTTTACTAATTGCAAGGAAGAAAATGAAGACGGCAAACAAATAACCTACTCGCAATCTCATTTACTTTACTAATTGCAAGGAAGAAAATGAAGACGGCAAACAAATAACCTACTCGCAACATCATTTACTTTACTAATTGCAAGGAAGAAAATGAAGACGGCAAACAAATAACCTACTCGCAATCTCATTTACTTTACTAATTGCAAGGAAGAAAATGAAGACGGCAAACAAATAACCTACTCGCAACATCATTTACTTTACTAATTGCAAGGAAGAAAATGAAGACGGCAAACAAATAACCTACTCGAAACATCATTTACTTTACTAATTACAAGGAAGAAAATGAAGACGGCAAACAAATAACCTACTCGCAATCTCATTTACTTTACTAATTGCAAGGAAGAAAATGAAGACGGCAAACAAATAACCTACTCGCAACATCATTTACTTTACTAATTGCAAGGAAGAAAATGAAGACGGCAAACAAATAACCTACTCGAAACATCATTTACTTTACTAATTGCAAGGAAGAAAATGAAGACGGCAAACAAATAACCTACTCGCAATCTCATTTACTTTACTAATTGCAAGGAAGAAAATGAAGACGGCAAACAAATAACCTACTCGCAACATCATTTACTTTACTAATTGCAAGGAAGAAAATGAAGACGGCAAACAAATAACCTACTCGCAATCTCATTTACTTTACTAATTGCAAGGAAGAAAATGAAGACGGCAAACAAATAACCTACTCGCAACATCATTTACTTTACTAATTGCAAGGAAGAAAATGAAGACGGCAAACAAATAACCTACTCGAAACATCATTTACTTTACTAATTGCAAGGAAGAAAATGAAGACGGCAAACAAATAACCTACTCGCAATCTCATTTACTTTACTAATTGCAAGGAAGAAAATGAAGACGGCAAACAAATAACATACTCGCAATCTCATTTACTTTACTAATTGCAAGGAAGAAAATGAAGACGGCAAACAAATAACCTACTCGCAACATCATTTACTTTACTAATTGCAAAGAAGAAAATGAAGACGGCAAACAAATAACCTACTCGCAACATCATTTACTTTACTAATTGCAAGGAAGAAAATGAAGACGGCAAACAAATAACCTACTCGCAACATCATTTACTTTACTAATTGCAAGGAAGAAAATGAAGACGGCAAACAAATAACCTACTCGCAACATCATTTACTTTACTAATTGCAAGGAAGAAAATGAAGACGGCAAACAAATAACCTACTCGAAACATCATTTACTTTACTAATTGCAAGGAAGAAAATGAAGACGGCAAACAAATAACATACTCGCAACATCATTTACTTTACTAATTGCAAGGAAGAAAATGAAGACGGCAAACAAATAACCTACTCGCAACATCATTTACTTTACTAATTGCAAGGAAGAAAATGAAGACGGCAAACAAATAACATACTCGCAACATCATTTACTTTACTAATTGCAAGGAAGAAAATGAAGACGGCAAACAAATAACCTACTCGCAACATCATTTACTTTACTAATTGCAAGGAAGAAAATGAAGACGGCAAACAAATAACATACTCGCAATCTCATTTACTTTACTAATTGCAAGGAAGAAAATGAAGACGGCAAACAAATAACCTACTCGCAACATCATTTACTTTACTAATTGCAAGGAAGAAAATGAAGACGGCAAACAAATAACATACTCGCAACATCATTTACTTTACTAATTGCAAGGAAGAAAATGAAGACGGCAAACAAATAACCTACTCGCAATCTCATTTACTTTACTAATTGCAAGGAAGAAAATGAAGACGGCAAACAAATAACCTACTCGAAACATCATTTACTTTACTAATTGCAAAGAAGAAAATGAAGACGGCAAACAAATAACCTACTCGCAACATCATTTACTTTACTAATTGCAAGGAAGAAAATGAAGACGGCAAACAAATAACATACTCGCAACATCATTTACTTTACTAATTGCAAGGAAGAAAATGAAGACGGCAAACAAATAACCTACTCGCAACATCATTTACTTTACTAATTGCAAGGAAGAAAATGAAGACGGCAAACAAATAACATACTCGCAACATCATTTACTTTACTAATTGCAAGGAAGAAAATGAAGACGGCAAACAAATAACCTACTCGCAACATCATTTACTTTACTAATTGCAAGGAAGAAAATGAAGACGGCAAACAAATAACATACTCGCAACATCATTTACTTTACTAATTGCAAGGAAGAAAATGAAGACGGCAAACAAATAACCTACTCGCAACATCATTTACTTTACTAATTGCAAGGAAGAAAATGAAGACGGCAAACAAATAACATACTCGCAATCTCATTTACTTTACTAATTGCAAGGAAGAAAATGAAGACGGCAAACAAATAACCTACTCGCAACATCATTTACTTTACTAATTGCAAGGAAGAAAATGAAGACGGCAAACAAATAACATACTCGCAACATCATTTACTTTACTAATTGCAAGGAAGAAAATGAAGACGGCAAACAAATAACCTACTCGCAATCTCATTTACTTTACTAATTGCAAGGAAGAAAATGAAGACGGCAAACAAATAACCTACTCGCAACATCATTTACTTTACTAATTGCAAGGAAGAAAATGAAGACGGCAAACAAATAACCTACTCGAAACATCATTTACTTTACTAATTGCAAGGAAGAAAATGAAGACGGCAAACAAATAACCTACTCGCAATCTCATTTACTTTACTAATTGCAAGGAAGAAAATGAAGACGGCAAACAAATAACCTACTCGCAACATCATTTACTTTACTAATTGCAAGGAAGAAAATGAAGACGGCAAACAAATAACCTACTCGCAATCTCATTTACTTTACTAATTGCAAGGAAGAAAATGAAGACGGCAAACAAATAACCTACTCGCAACATCATTTACTTTACTAATTGCAAGGAAGAAAATGAAGACGGCAAACAAATAACCTACTCGAAACATCATTTACTTTACTAATTGCAAGGAAGAAAATGAAGACGGCAAACAAATAACCTACTCGCAATCTCATTTACTTTACTAATTGCAAGGAAGAAAATGAAGACGGCAAACAAATAACATACTCGCAATCTCATTTACTTTACTAATTGCAAGGAAGAAAATGAAGACGGCAAACAAATAACCTACTCGCAACATCATTTACTTTACTAATTGCAAGGAAGAAAATGAAGACGGCAAACAAATAACCTACTCGCAATCTCATTTACTTTACTAATTGCAAGGAAGAAAATGAAGACGGCAAACAAATAACCTACTCGCAACATCATTTACTTTACTAATTGCAAGGAAGAAAATGAAGACGGCAAACAAATAACCTACTCGCAATCTCATTTACTTTACTAATTGCGAGGAAGAAAATGAAGACGGCAAACAAATAACCTACTCGCAACATCATTTACTTTACTAATTGCAAGGAAGAAAATGAAGACGGCAAACAAATAACCTACTCGCAATCTCATTTACTTTACTAATTGCAAGGAAGAAAATGAAGACGGCAAACAAATAACCTACTCGCAATCTCATTTACTTTACTAATTGCAAGGAAGAAAATGAAGACGGCAAACAAATAACCTACTCGCAACATCATTTACTTTACTAATTGCAAGGAAGAAAATGAAGACGGCAAACAAATAACCTACTCGCAATCTCATTTACTTTACTAATTGCAAGGAAGAAAATGAAGACGGCAAACAAATAACATACTCGCAATCTCATTTACTTTACTAATTGCAAGGAAGAAAATGAAGACGGCAAACAAATAACCTACTCGCAATCTCATTTACTTTACTAATTGCAAGGAAGAAAATGAAGACGGCAAACAAATAACCTACTCGCAACATCATTTACTTTACTAATTGCAAGGAAGAAAATGAAGACGGCAAACAAATAACCTACTCGCAACATCATTTACTTTACTAATTGCAAGGAAGAAAATGAAGACGGCAAACAAATAACCTACTCGCAATCTCATTTACTTTACTAATTGCAAGGAAGAAAATGAAGACGGCAAACAAATAACATACTCGCAATCTCATTTACTTTACTAATTGCAAGGAAGAAAATGAAGACGGCAAACAAATAACCTACTCGCAATCTCATTTACTTTACTAATTGCAAGGAAGAAAATGAAGACGGCAAACAAATAACCTACTCGCAACATCATTTACTTTACTAATTGCAAGGAAGAAAATGAAGACGGCAAACAAATAACCTACTCGCAATCTCATTTACTTTACTAATTGCAAGGAAGAAAATGAAGACGGCAAACAAATAACATACTCGCAATCTCATTTACTTTACTAATTGCAAGGAAGAAAATGAAGACGGCAAACAAATAACCTACTCGCAACATCATTTACTTTACTAATTGCAAAGAAGAAAATGAAGACGGCAAACAAATAACCTACTCGCAACATCATTTACTTTACTAATTGCAAGGAAGAAAATGAAGACGGCAAACAAATAACCTACTCGCAACATCATTTACTTTACTAATTGCAAGGAAGAAAATGAAGACGGCAAACAAATAACCTACTCGCAACATCATTTACTTTACTAATTGCAAGGAAGAAAATGAAGACGGCAAACAAATAACCTACTCGCAATCTCATTTACTTTACTAATTGCAAGGAAGAAAATGAAGACGGCAAACAAATAACCTACTCGCAACATCATTTACTTTACTAATTGCAAGGAAGAAAATGAAGACGGCAAACAAATAACCTACTCGCAATCTCATTTACTTTACTAATTGCAAGGAAGAAAATGAAGACGGCAAACAAATAACATACTCGCAATCTCATTTACTTTACTAATTGCAAGGAAGAAAATGAAGACGGCAAACAAATAACCTACTCGCAATCTCATTTACTTTACTAATTGCAAGGAAGAAAATGAAGACGGCAAACAAATAACCTACTCGCAACATCATTTACTTTACTAATTGCAAGGAAGAAAATGAAGACGGCAAACAAATAACCTACTCGCAATCTCATTTACTTTACTAATTGCAAGGAAGAAAATGAAGACGGCAAACAAATAACCTACTCGCAACATCATTTACTTTACTAATTGCAAGGAAGAAAATGAAGACGGCAAACAAATAACCTACTCGCAACATCATTTACTTTACTAATTGCAAGGAAGAAAATGAAGACGGCAAACAAATAACCTACTCGCAATCTCATTTACTTTACTAATTGCAAGGAAGAAAATGAAGACGGCAAACAAATAACCTACTCGCAACATCATTTACTTTACTAATTGCAAGGAAGAAAATGAAGACGGCAAACAAATAACCTACTCGCAATCTCATTTACTTTACTAATTGCAAGGAAGAAAATGAAGACGGCAAACAAATAACCTACTCGCAATCTCATTTACTTTACTAATTGCAAGGAAGAAAATGAAGACGGCAAACAAATAACATACTCGCAATCTCATTTACTTTACTAATTGCAAGGAAGAAAATGAAGACGGCAAACAAATAACATACTCGCAACATTATTTACTTTACTAATTGCAAGGAAGAAAATGAAGACGGCAAACAAATAACCTACTCGCAACATCATTTACTTTACTAATTGCAAGGAAGAAAATGAAGACGGCAAACAAATAACCTACTCGCAACATCATTTACTTTACTAATTGCAAGGAAGAAAATGAAGACGGCAAACAAATAACATACTCGCAACATCATTTACTTTACTAATTGCAAGGAAGAAAATGAAGACGGCAAACAAATAACCTACTCGCAATCTCATTTACTTTACTAATTGCAAGGAAGAAAATGAAGACGGCAAACAAATAACCTACTCGCAACATCATTTACTTTACTAATTGCAAAGAAGAAAATGAAGACGGCAAACAAATAACCTACTCGCAACATCATTTACTTTACTAATTGCAAGGAAGAAAATGAAGACGGCAAACAAATAACCTACTCGCAACATCATTTACTTTACTAATTGCAAGGAAGAAAATGAAGACGGCAAACAAATAACCTACTCGCAACATCATTTACTTTATTAATTGCAAGGAAGAAAATGAAGACGGCAAACAAATAACCTACTCGAAACATCATTTACTTTACTAATTGCAAAGAAGAAAATGAAGACGGCAAACAAATAACCTACTCGCAATCTCATTTACTTTACTAATTGCAAGGAAGAAAATGAAGACGGCAAACAAATAACCTACTCGCAACATCATTTACTTTACTAATTGCAAGGAAGAAAATGAAGACGGCAAACAAATAACCTACTCGAAACATCATTTACTTTACTAATTGCAAGGAAGAAAATGAAGACGGCAAACAAATAACCTACTCGCAATCTCATTTACTTTACTAATTGCAAAGAAGAAAATGAAGACGGCAAACAAATAACCTACTCGCAACATCATTTACTTTACTAATTGCAAAGAAGAAAATGAAGACGGCAAACAAATAACCTACTCGCAACATCATTTACTTTACTAATTGCAAAGAAGAAAATGAAGACGGCAAACAAATAACATACTCGCAACATTATTTACTTTACTAATTGCAAGGAAGAAAATGAAGACGGCAAACAAATAACCTACTCGCAACATCATTTACTTTACTAATTGCAAGGAAGAAAATGAAGACGGCAAACAAATAACCTACTCGCAATCTCATTTACTTTACTAATTGCAAGGAAGAAAATGAAGACGGCAAACAAATAACCTACTCGCAACATCATTTACTTTACTAATTGCAAGGAAGAAAATGAAGACGGCAAACAAATAACCTACTCGAAACATCATTTACTTTACTAATTGCAAAGAAGAAAATGAAGACGGCAAACAAATAACCTACTCGCAATCTCATTTACTTTACTAATTGCAAGGAAGAAAATGAAGACGGCAAACAAATAACCTACTCGCAACATCATTTACTTTACTAATTGCAAGGAAGAAAATGAAGACGGCAAACAAATAACCTACTCGAAACATCATTTACTTTACTAATTGCAAGGAAGAAAATGAAGACGGCAAACAAATAACCTACTCGCAATCTCATTTACTTTACTAATTGCAAGGAAGAAAATGAAGACGGCAAACAAATAACCTACTCGCAACATCATTTACTTTACTAATTGCAAGGAAGAAAATGAAGACGGCAAACAAATAACCTACTCGAAACATCATTTACTTTACTAATTGCAAGGAAGAAAATGAAGACGGCAAACAAATAACCTACTCGCAATCTCATTTACTTTACTAATTGCAAGGAAGAAAATGAAGACGGCAAACAAATAACCTACTCGCAACATCATTTACTTTACTAATTGCAAGGAAGAAAATGAAGACGGCAAACAAATAACCTACTCGCAATCTCATTTACTTTACTAATTGCAAGGAAGAAAATGAAGACGGCAAACAAATAACCTACTCGCAACATCATTTACTTTACTAATTGCAAGGAAGAAAATGAAGACGGCAAACAAATAACCTACTCGAAACATCATTTACTTTACTAATTGCAAGGAAGAAAATGAAGACGGCAAACAAATAACCTACTCGCAATCTCATTTACTTTACTAATTGCAAGGAAGAAAATGAAGACGGCAAACAAATAACCTACTCGCAACATCATTTACTTTACTAATTGCAAGGAAGAAAATGAAGACGGCAAACAAATAACCTACTCGCAATCTCATTTACTTTACTAATTGCAAGGAAGAAAATGAAGACGGCAAACAAATAACCTACTCGAAACATCATTTACTTTACTAATTGCAAAGAAGAAAATGAAGACGGCAAACAAATAACCTACTCGCAACATCATTTACTTTACTAATTGCAAAGAAGAAAATGAAGACGGCAAACAAATAACATACTCGCAACATTATTTACTTTACTAATTGCAAGGAAGAAAATGAAGACGGCAAACAAATAACCTACTCGCAACATCATTTACTTTACTAATTGCAAGGAAGAAAATGAAGACGGCAAACAAATAACCTACTCGCAATCTCATTTACTTTACTAATTGCAAGGAAGAAAATGAAGACGGCAAACAAATAACCTACTCGCAACATCATTTACTTTACTAATTGCAAGGAAGAAAATGAAGACGGCAAACAAATAACCTACTCGAAACATCATTTACTTTACTAATTGCAAGGAAGAAAATGAAGACGGCAAACAAATAACCTACTCGCAATCTCATTTACTTTACTAATTGCAAGGAAGAAAATGAAGACGGCAAACAAATAACCTACTCGCAACATCATTTACTTTACTAATTGCAAGGAAGAAAATGAAGACGGCAAACAAATAACCTACTCGCAATCTCATTTACTTTACTAATTGCAAGGAAGAAAATGAAGACGGCAAACAAATAACCTACTCGCAACATCATTTACTTTACTAATTGCAAGGAAGAAAATGAAGACGGCAAACAAATAACCTACTCGAAACATCATTTACTTTACTAATTGCAAGGAAGAAAATGAAGACGGCAAACAAATAACCTACTCGCAATCTCATTTACTTTACTAATTGCAAGGAAGAAAATGAAGACGGCAAACAAATAACATACTCGCAATCTCATTTACTTTACTAATTGCAAGGAAGAAAATGAAGACGGCAAACAAATAACCTACTCGCAACATCATTTACTTTACTAATTGCAAGGAAGAAAATGAAGACGGCAAACAAATAACCTACTCGCAATCTCATTTACTTTACTAATTGCAAGGAAGAAAATGAAGACGGCAAACAAATAACCTACTCGCAACATCATTTACTTTACTAATTGCAAGGAAGAAAATGAAGACGGCAAACAAATAACCTACTCGCAATCTCATTTACTTTACTAATTGCAAGGAAGAAAATGAAGACGGCAAACAAATAACCTACTCGCAACATCATTTACTTTACTAATTGCAAGGAAGAAAATGAAGACGGCAAACAAATAACCTACTCGCAATCTCATTTACTTTACTAATTGCAAGGAAGAAAATGAAGACGGCAAACAAATAACCTACTCGCAACATCATTTACTTTACTAATTGCAAGGAAGAAAATGAAGACGGCAAACAAATAACCTACTCGCAACATCATTTACTTTACTAATTGCAAGGAAGAAAATGAAGACGGCAAACAAATAACCTACTCGAAACATCATTTACTTTACTAGTTGCAAGGAAGAAAATGAAGACGGCAAACAAATAACCTACTCGCAACATCATTTACTTTACTAATTGCAAGGAAGAAAATGAAGACGGCAAACAAATAACCTACTCGCAACATCATTTACTTTACTAATTGCAAGGAAGAAAATGAAGACGGCAAACAAATAACCTACTCGCAACATCATTTACTTTACTAATTGCAAGGAAGAAAATGAAGACGGCAAACAAATAACCTACTCGCAACATCATTTACTTTACTAATTGCAAGGAAGAAAATGAAGACGGCAAACAAATAACCTACTCGCAATCTCATTTACTTTACTAATTGCAAGGAAGAAAATGAAGACGGCAAACAAATAACCTACTCGCAACATCATTTACTTTACTAATTGCAAGGAAGAAAATGAAGACGGCAAACAAATAACCTACTCGCAATCTCATTTACTTTACTAATTGCAAGGAAGAAAATGAAGACGGCAAACAAATAACCTACTCGCAACATCATTTACTTTACTAATTGCAAGGAAGAAAATGAAGACGGCAAACAAATAACCTACTCGCAACATCATTTACTTTACTAATTGCAAGGAAGAAAATGAAGACGGCAAACAAATAACCTACTCGAAACATCATTTACTTTACTAATTGCAAGGAAGAAAATGAAGACGGCAAACAAATAACCTACTCGCAATCTCATTTACTTTACTAATTGCAAGGAAGAAAATGAAGACGGCAAACAAATAACCTACTCGCAACATCATTTACTTTACTAATTGCAAGGAAGAAAATGAAGACGGCAAACAAATAACCTACTCGCAACATCATTTACTTTACTAATTGCAAGGAAGAAAATGAAGACGGCAAACAAATAACCTACTCGAAACATCATTTACTTTACTAGTTGCAAGGAAGAAAATGAAGACGGCAAACAAATAACCTACTCGCAACATCATTTACTTTACTAATTGCAAGGAAGAAAATGAAGACGGCAAACAAATAACCTACTCGCAACATCATTTACTTTACTAATTGCAAGGAAGAAAATGAAGACGGCAAACAAATAACCTACTCGCAACATCATTTACTTTACTAATTGCAAGGAAGAAAATGAAGACGGCAAACAAATAACCTACTCGCAACATCATTTACTTTACTAATTGCAAGGAAGAAAATGAAGACGGCAAACAAATAACCTACTCGCAACATCATTTACTTTACTAATTGCAAGGAAGAAAATGAAGACGGCAAACAAATAACCTACTCGCAACATCATTTACTTTACTAATTGCAAGGAAGAAAATGAAGACGGCAAACAAATAACCTACTCGCAATCTCATTTACTTTACTAATTGCAAGGAAGAAAATGAAGACGGCAAACAAATAACCTACTCGCAACATCATTTACTTTACTAATTGCAAGGAAGAAAATGAAGACGGCAAACAAATAACCTACTCGCAACATCATTTACTTTACTAATTGCAAGGAAGAAAATGAAGACGGCAAACAAATAACCTGCTCGCAACATCATTTACTTTACTAATTGCAAGGAAGAAAATGAAGACGGCAAACAAATAACCTACTCGCAACATCATTTACTTTACTAATTGCAAGGAAGAAAATGAAGACGGCAAACAAATAACCTACTCGCAACATCATTTACTTTACTAATTGCAAGGAAGAAAATGAAGACGGCAAACAAATAACCTACTCGCAACATCATTTACTTTACAAATTGCAAGGAAGAAAATGAAGACGGCAAACAAATAACCTACTCGCAACATCATTTACTTTACTAATTGCAAGGAAGAAAATGAAGACGGCAAACAAATAACCTACTCGCAATCTCATTTACTTTACTAATTGCAAGGAAGAAAATGAAGACGGCAAACAAATAACCTACTCGCAACATCATTTACCTTTCTAATTGCAAGGAAGAAAATGAAGACGGCAAACAAATAACCTACTCGCAACATCATTTACCTTTCTAATTGCAAGGAAGAAAATGAAGACGGCAAACAAATAACCTACTCGCAACATCATTTACTTTACTAATTGCAAGGAAGAAAATGAAGACGGCAAACAAATAACCTACTCGCAACATCATTTACTTCACTAATTGCAAGGAAGAAAATAAAGACGGCAAACAAATAACCTACTCGCAACATCATTTACTTTACTAATTGCAAGGAAGAAAATGAAGACGGCAAACAAATAACCTACTCGCAACATCATTTACCTTTCTAATTGCAAGGAAGAAAATGAAGACGGCAAACAAATAACCTACTCGCAACATCATTTACTTTACTAATTGCAAGGAAGAAAATGAAGACGGCAAACAAATAACCTACTCGCAACATCATTTACTTTTCTAACTGAAAGGAAGAAAATGAAGACGGCAAACAAATAACCTACTCGCAATCTCATTTACTTTTCTAATTGCAAGGAAGAAAATGAAGACGGCAAACAAATAACCTACTCGCAACATCATTTACTTTTCTAATTGCAAGGAAGAAAATGAAGACGGCAAATAAATAACCTACTCGCAACATCATTTACTTTACTAATTGCAAGGAAGAAAATGAAGACGGCAAACAAATAACCTACTCGCAATCTCATTTACTTTACTAATTGCAAGGAAGAAAATGAAGACGGCAAACAAATAACTTACTCGCAACATCATTTACTTTACTAATTGCAAGGAAGAAAATGAAGACGGCAAACAAATAACCTACTCGCAACATCATTTACTTTACTAATTGCAAGGAAGAAAATGAAGACGGCAAACAAATAACCTACTCGCAACATCATTTACTTTACTAATTGCAAGGAAGAAAATGAAGACGGCAAACAAATAACCTACTCGCAACATCATTTACTTTACTAATTGCAAGGAAGAAAATGAAGACGGCAAACAAATAACCTACCCGCAACATCATTTACTTTACTAATTGCAAGGAAGAAAATGAAGACGGCAAACAAATAACCTACTCGCAACATCATTTACTTTACTAATTGCAAGGAAGAAAATGAAGACGGCAAACAAATAACCTACTCGCAACATCATTTACTTTACTAATTGCAAGGAAGAAAATGAAGACGGCAAACAAATAACCTACTCGCAACATCATTTGCCTTTCTAATTGCAAGGAAGAAAATGAAGACGGCAAACAAATAACCTACTCGCAACATCATTTACTTTACTAATTGCAAGGAAGAAAATGAAGACGGCAAACAAATAACTTACTCGCAACATCATTTACTTTTCTAACTGAAAGGAAGAAAATGAAGACGGCAAACAAATAACCTACTCGCAATCTCATTTACTTTTCTAATTGCAAGGAAGAAAATGAAGACGGCAAACAAATAACCTACTCGCAACATCATTTACTTTTCTAATTGCAAGGAAGAAAATGAAGACGGCAAACAAATAACCTACTCGCAACATCATTTACTTTACTAATTGCAAGGAAGAAAATGAAGACGGCAAACAAATAACCTACTCGCAACATCATTTACTTTACTAATTGCAAGGAAGAAAATGAAGACGGCAAACAAATAACCTACTCGCAACATCATTTACTTTACTAATTGCAAGGAAGAAAATGAAGACGGCAAACAAATAACCTACCCGCAACATCATTTACTTTACCAATTGCAAGGAAGAAAATGAAGACGGCAAACAAATAACCTACTCGCAACGTCATTTACTTTACTAATTGCAAGGAAGAAAATGAAGACGGCAAACAAATAACTTACTCGCAATCTCATTTACTTTACTAATTGCAAGGAAGAAAATGAAGACGGCAAACAAATAACCTACTCGCAACATCATATATTTTACTTATTGCAAGGAAGAAAATGAAGACGGCAAACAAATAACCTACTCGCAACATCATTTACTTTACTAATTGCAAGGAAGAAAATAAAGACGGCAAACAAATAACCTACTCGCAACATCATTTACATTTCTAACTGAAAGGAAGAAAATGAAGACGGACAACAAATAACCTACTCGCAACATCATTTACTTTACTAATTGCAAGGAAGAAAATGAAGACGGCAAACAAATAACCTACTCGCAACATCATTTACTTTACTAATTGCAAGGAAGAAAATGAAGACGGCAAACAAATAACCTACTCGCAACATCATTTACTTTACTAATTGCAAGGAAGAAAATGAAGACGGCAAACAAATAACTTACTCGCAACATCATTTACTTTTCTAACTGAAAGGAAGAAAATGAAGACGGCAAACAAATAACCTACTCGCAATCTCATTTACTTTTCTAATTGCAAGGAAGAAAATGAAGACGGCAAACAAATAACCTACTCGCAACATCATTTACTTTTCTAATTGCAAGGAAGAAAATGAAGACGGCAAACAAATAACCTACTCGCAACATCATTTACTTTACTAATTGCAAGGAAGAAAATGAAGACGGCAAACAAATAACCTACTCGCAACATCATTTACTTTACTAATTGCAAGGAAAAAAATGAAGACGGCAAACAAATAACCTACTCGAAACATCATTTACTTTACTAATTGCAAGGAAGAAAATGAAGACGGCAAACAAATAACCTACTCGCAACATCATTTACTTTACTAATTGCAAGGAAGAAAATGAAGACGGCAAACAAATAACCTACTCGCAACATCATTTACTTTACTAATTGCAAGGAAGAAAATGAAGACGGCAAACAAATAACCTACTCGCAACATCATTTACTTTACTAATTGCAAGGAAGAAAATGAAGACGGCAAACAAATAACCTACTCGCAACATCATTTACTTTACTAATTGCAAGGAAGAAAATGAAGACGGCAAACAAATAACTTACTCGCAATCTCATTTACTTTACTAATTGCAAGGAAGAAAATGAAGACGGCAAACAAATAACCTACTCGCAACATCATTTACTTTACTAATTGCAAGGAAGAAAATGAAGACGGATAACAAATAACTTACTCGCAACGTCATTTACTTTACTAATTGCAAGGAAGAAAATGAAGACGGCAAACAAATAACTTACTCGCAATCTCATTTACTTTACTAATTGCAAGGAAGAAAATGAAGACGGCAAACAAATAACCTACTCGCAACATCATATATTTTACTTATTGCAAGGAAGAAAATGAAGACGGCAAACAAATAACCTACTCGCAACATCATTTACTTTACTAATTGCAAGGAAGAAAATAAAGACGGCAAACAAATAACCTACTCGCAACATCATTTACATTTCTAACTGAAAGGAAGAAAATGAAGACGGACAACAAATAACCTACTCGCAACATCATTTACTTTACTAATTGCAAGGAAGAAAATGAAGACGGCAAACAAATAACCTACTCGCAACATCATTTACTTTACTAATTGCAAGGAAGAAAATGAAGACGGCAAACAAATAACCTACTCGCAACATCATTTACTTTACTAATTGCAAGGAAGAAAATGAAGACGGCAAACAAATAACTTACTCGCAACATCATTTACTTTACTAATTGCAAGGAAGAAAATGAAGACGGCAAACAAATAACCTACTCGCAACATCATTTACTTTACTAATTGCAAGGAAGAAAATGAAGACGGCAAACAAATAACCTACTCGCAACATCATTTACTTTACTAATTGCAAGGAAGAAAATGAAGACGGCAAACAAATAACCTACTCGCAACATCATTTACTTTACTAATTGCAAGGAAGAAAATGAAGACGGCAAACAAATAACCTACTCGCAACATCATTTACCTTTCTAATTGCAAGGAAGAAAATGTAGAAGGCAAACAAATAACCTACTCGCAACATCATTTACTTTACTAATTGCAAGGAAGAAAATGAAGACGGATAACAAATAACCTACTCGCAACATCATTTACTTTACTAATTGCAAGGAAGAAAATGAAGACGGATAACAAATAACCTACTCGCAACATCATTTACCTTTCTAATTGCAAAGAAGAAAATGAAGACGGCAAACAAATAACCTACTCGCAACATCATTTACTTTACTAATTGCAAAGAAGAAAATGAAGACGGCAAACAAATAACCTACTCGCAACATCATTTACTTTACTAATTGCAAGGAAGAAAATGAAGACGGATAACAAATAACCTACTCGCAACATCATTTACCTTTCTAATTGCAAAGAAGAAAATGAAGACGGCAAACAAATAACCTACTCGCAACATCATTTACTTTACTAATTGCAAGGAAGAAAATGAAGACGGATAACAAATAACCTACTCGCAACATCATTTACCTTTCTAATTGCAAAGAAGAAAATGAAGACGGCAAACAAATAACCTACTCGCAACATCATTTACTTTACTAATTGCAAGGAAGAAAATGAAGACGGCAAACAAATAACCTACTCGCAACATCATTTACCTTTCTAATTGCAAGGAAGAAAATGTAGAAGGCAAACAAATAACCTACTCGCAACATCATTTACTTTACTAATTGCAAGGAAGAAAATGAAGACGGATAACAAATAACCTACTCGCAACATCATTTACTTTACTAATTGCAAGGAAGAAAATGAAGACGGATAACAAATAACCTACTCGCAACATCATTTACCTTTCTAATTGCAAAGAAGAAAATGAAGACGGCAAACAAATAACCTACTCGCAACATCATTTACCTTTCTAATTGCAAGGAAGAAAATGAAGACGGCAAACAAATAACCTACTCGCAACATCATTTACCTTTCTAATTGCAAGGAAGAAAATGAAGACGGCAAACAAATAACCTACTCGCAACATCATTTACTTTACTAATTGCAAGGAAGAAAATGAAGACGGCAAACAAATAACCTACTCGCAACATCATTTACCTTTCTAATTGCAAGGAAGAAAATGAAGACGGCAAACAAATAACCTACTCGCAATCTCATTTACTTTTCTAATTGCAAGGAAGAAAATGAAGACGGCAAACAAATAACCTACTCGCAACATCATTTACCTTTCTAATTGCAAGGAAGAAAATGAAGACGGCAAACAAATAACCTACTCGCAACATCATTTACCTTTCTAATTGCAAAGAAGAAAATGAAGACGGCAAACAAATAACCTACTCGCAACATCATTTACCTTTCTAATTGCAAGGAAGAAAATGAAGACGGCAAACAAATAACCTACTCGCAACATCATTTACTTTACTAATTGCAAGGAAGAAAATGAAGACGGCAAACAAATAACCTACTCGCAACATCATTTACTTTACTAATTGCAAGGAAGAAAATGAAGACGGCAAACAAATAACCTACTCGCAACATCATTTACTTTACTAATTGCAAGGAAGAAAATGAAGACGGCAAACAAATAACCTACTCGCAACATCATTTACTTTACTAATTGCAAGGAAGAAAATGAAGACGGCAAACAAATAACCTACTCGCAACATCATTTACTTTACTAATTGCAAGGAAGAAAATGAAGACGGCAAACAAATAACCTACTCGCAACATCATTTACTTTACTAATTGCAAGGAAGAAAATGAAGACGGCAAACAAATAACCTACTCGCAACATCATTTACTTTACTAATTGCAAGGAAGAAAATGAAGACGGCAAACAAATAACCTACTCGCAACATCATTTACTTTACTAATTGCAAGGAAGAAAATGAAGACGGCAAACAAATAACCTACTCGCAACATCATTTACTTTACTAATTGCAAGGAAGAAAATGAAGACGGCAAACAAATAACCTACTCGCAACATCATTTACTTTACTAATTGCAAGGAAGAAAATGAAGACGGCAAACAAATAACCTACTCGCAACATCATTTACTTTACTAATTGCAAGGAAGAAAATGAAGACGGCAAACAAATAACCTACTCGCAACATCATTTACTTTACTAATTGCAAGGAAGAAAATGAAGACGGCAAACAAATAACCTACTCGCAACATCATTTACTTTACTAATTGCAAGGAAGAAAATGAAGACGGCAAACAAATAACCTACTCGCAACATCATTTACTTTACTAATTGCAAGGAAGAAAATGAAGACGGCAAACAAATAACCTACTCGCAACATCATTTACTTTACTAATTGCAAGGAAGAAAATGAAGACGGCAAACAAATAACCTACTCGCAACATCATTTACTTTACTAATTGCAAGGAAGAAAATGAAGACGGCAAACAAATAACCTACTCGCAACATCATTTACTTTACTAATTGCAAGGAAGAAAATGAAGACGGCAAACAAATAACCTACTCGCAACATCATTTACTTTACTAATTGCAAGGAAGAAAATGAAGACGGCAAACAAATAACCTACTCGCAACATCATTTACTTTACTAATTGCAAGGAAGAAAATGAAGACGGCAAACAAATAACCTACTCGCAACATCATTTACTTTACTAATTGCAAGGAAGAAAATGAAGACGGCAAACAAATAACCTACTCGCAATCTCATTTACTTTTCTAATTGCAAGGAAGAAAATGAAGACGGCAAACAAATAACCTACTCGCAACATCATTTACCTTTCTAATTGCAAAGAAGAAAATGAAGACGGCAAACAAATAACCTACTCGCAACATCATTTACCTTTCTAATTGCAAGGAAGAAAATGAAGACGGCAAACAAATAACCTACTCGCAACATCATTTACTTTACTAATTGCAAGGAAGAAAATGAAGACGGCAAACAAATAACCTACTCGCAACATCATTTACTTTACTAATTGCAAGGAAGAAAATGAAGACGGCAAACAAATAACCTACTCGCAACATCATTTACTTTACTAATTGCAAGGAAGAAAATGAAGACGGCAAACAAATAACCTACTCGCAACATCATTTACTTTACTAATTGCAAGGAAGAAAATGAAGACGGCAAACAAATAACCTACTCGCAACATCATTTACTTTACTAATTGCAAGGAAGAAAATGAAGACGGCAAACAAATAACCTACTCGCAACATCATTTACCTTTCTAATTGCAAGGAAGAAAATGAAGACGGCAAACAAATAACCTACTCGCAATCTCATTTACTTTTCTAATTGCAAGGAAGAAAATGAAGACGGCAAACAAATAACCTACTCGCAACATCATTTACCTTTCTAATTGCAAGGAAGAAAATGAAGACGGCAAACAAATAACCTACTCGCAACATCATTTACCTTTCTAATTGCAAAGACGAAAATGAAGACGGCAAACAAATAACCTACTCGCAACATCATTTACTTTACTAATTGCAAGGAAGAAAATGAAGACGGCAAACAAATAACCTACTCGCAACATCATTTACCTTTCTAATTGCAAGGAAGAAAATGAAGACGGCAAACAAATAACCTACTCGCAATCTCATTTACTTTTCTAATTGCAAGGAAGAAAATGAAGACGGCAAACAAATAACCTACTCGCAACATCATTTACCTTTCTAATTGCAAGGAAGAAAATGAAGACGGCAAACAAATAACCTACTCGCAACATCATTTACCTTTCTAATTGCAAAGAAGAAAATGAAGACGGCAAACAAATAACCTACTCGCAACATCATTTACTTTACTAATTGCAAGGAAGAAAATGAAGACGGCAAACAAATAACCTACTCGCAACATCATTTACCTTTCTAATTGCAAGGAAGAAAATGAAGACGGCAAACAAATAACCTACTCGCAATCTCATTTACTTTTCTAATTGCAAGGAAGAAAATGAAGACGGCAAACAAATAACCTACTCGCAACATCATTTACTTTACTAATTGCAAGGAAGAAAATGAAGACGGCAAACAAATAACCTACTCGCAACATCATTTACCTTTCTAATTGCAAGGAAGAAAATGAAGACGGCAAACAAATAACCTACTCGCAACATCATTTACCTTTCTAATTGCAAGGAAGAAAATGTAGAAGGCAAACAAATAACCTACTCGCAACATCATTTACTTTACTAATTGCAAGGAAGAAAATGAAGACGGATAACAAATAACCTACTCGCAACATCATTTACCTTTCTAATTGCAAAGAAGAAAATGAAGACGGCAAACAAATAACCTACTCGCAACATCATTTACCTTTCTAATTGCAAAGAAGAAAATGAAGACGGCAAACAAATAACCTACTCGCAATCTCATTTACTTTTCTAATTGCAAGGAAGAAAATGAAGACGGCAAACAAATAACCTACTCGCAACATCATTTACCTTTCTAATTGCAAGGAAGAAAATGAAGACGGCAAACAAATAACCTACTCGCAATCTCATTTACTTTTCTAATTGCAAGGAAGAAAATGAAGACGGCAAACAAATAACCTACTCGCAACATCATTTAGTTTTCTAATTGCAAGGAAGAAAATGAAGACGGCAAACAAATAACCTACTCGCAACATCATTTACTTTACTAATTGCAAGGAAGAAAATAAAGACGGCAAACAAATAACCTACTCGCAACATCATTTACTTTACTAATTGCAAGGAAGAAAATAAAGACGGCAAACAAATAACCTACTCGCAACATCATTTACTTTACTAATTGCAAGGAAGAAAATGAAGACGGCAAACAAATAACCTACTCGCAATCTCATTTACTTTACTAATTGCAAGGAAGAAAATGAAGACGGCAAACAAATAACCTACTCGCAATCTCATTTACTTTTCTAATTGCAAGGAAGAAAATGAAGACGGCAAACAAATAACCTACTCGCAACATCATTTAGTTTTCTAATTGCAAGGAAGAAAATGAAGACGGCAAACAAATAACCTACTCGCAATCTCATTTACTTTACTAATTGCAAGGAAGAAAATGAAGACGGCAAACAAATAACCTACTCGCAACATCATTAACTTTTCTAATTGCAAGGAAGAAAATGAAGACGGCAAACAAATAACCTACTCGCAACATCATTTACTTTACTAATTGCAAGGAAGAAAATGAAGACGGCAAACAAATAACCTACTCGCAATATCATTTACTTTTCTAATTGCAAGGAAGAAAATGAAGACAGCAAACAAATAACCTACTCGCAACATCATTTACTTTACTAATTGCAAGGAAGAAAATGAAGACGGCAAACAAATAACCTACTCGCAACATCATTTACTTTACTAATTGCAAGGAAGAAAATGAAGACGGCAAACAAATAACCTACTCGCAACATCATTTACTTTACTAATTGCAAGGAAGAAAATGAAGACGGCAAACAAATAACCTACTCGCAACATCATTTACTTTACTAATTGCAAGGAAGAAAATGAAGACGGCAAACAAATAACCTACTCGCAACATCATTTACCTTTCTAATTGCAAGGAAGAAAATGAAGACGGCAAACAAATAACCTACTCGCAACATCATTTACTTTACTAATTGCAAGGAGGAAAATGAAGACGGCAAACAAATAACCTACTCGCAACATCATTTACCTTTCTAATTGCAAGGAAGAAAATGAAGACGGCAAACAAATAACCTACTCGCAACATCATTTACCTTTCTAATTGCAAGAAAGAAAATGAAGACGGCAAACAAATAACCTACTCGCAACATCATTTACTTTACTAATTGCAAGGAAGAAAATGAAGACGGCAAACAAATAACCTACTCGCAACATCATTTACTTTACTAATTGCAAGGAAGAAAATGAAGACGGCAAACAAATAACCTACTCGCAATCTCATTTACCTTTCTAATTGCAAGGAAGAAAATGAAGACGGCAAACAAATAACCTACTCGCAACATCATTTACTTTACTAATTGCAAGGAAGAAAATGAAGACGGCAAACAAATAACCTACTCGCAACATCATTTACTTTACTAATTGCAAGGAAGAAAATGAAGACGGCAAACAAATAACCTACTCGCAACATCATTTACTTTACTAATTGCAAGGAAGAAAATGAAGACGGCAAACAAATAACCTACTGGCAACATCATTTACTTTACTAATTGCAAGGAAGAAAATGAAGACGGCAAACAAATAACCTACTCGCAACATCATTTACTTTACTAATTGCAAGGAAGAAAATGAAGACGGCAAACAAATAACCTACTCGCAACATCATTTACTTTACTAATTGCAAGGAAGAAAATGAAGACGGCAAACAAATAACCTACTCGCAACATCATTTACTTTACTAATTGCAAGGAAGAAAATGAAGACGGCAAACAAATAACCTACTCGCAACATCATTTGCCTTTCTAATTGCAAGGAAGAAAATGAAGACGGCAAACAAATAACCTACTCGCAACATCATTTACTTTACTAATTGCAAGGAAGAAAATGAAGACGGCAAACAAATAACCTACTCGCAACATCATTTACTTCTCTAACTGAAAGGAAGAAAATGAAGACGGCAAACAAATAACCTACTCGCAATCTCATTTACTTTTCTAATTGCAAGGAAGAAAATGAAGACGGCAAACAAATAACCTACTCGCAACATCATTTACTTTTCTAATTGCAAGGAAGAAAATGAAGACGGCAAACAAATAACCTACTCGCAACATCATTTACTTTACTAATTGCAAGGAAGAAAATGAAGACGGCAAACAAATAACCTACTCGCAACATCATTTACTTTACTAATTGCAAGGAAGAAAATGAAGACGGCAAACAAATAACCTACTCGCAACATCATTTACTTTACTTATTGCAAGGAAGAAAATGAAGACGGCAAACAAATAACCTACTCGCAACATCATTTACTTTACTAATTGCAAGGAAGAAAATGAAGACGGCAAACAAATAACCTACTCGCAACATCATTAACTTTTCTAATTGCAAGGAAGAAAATGAAGACGGCAAACAAATAACCTACTCGCAACATCATTTACTTTACTAATTGCAAGGAAGAAAATGAAGACGGCAAACAAATAACCTACTCGCAATATCATTTACTTTTCTAATTGCAAGGAAGAAAATGAAGACAGCAAACAAATAACCTACTCGCAACATCATTTACTTTACTAATTGCAAGGAAGAAAATGAAGACGGCAAACAAATAACCTACTCGCAACATCATTTACTTTACTAATTGCAAGGAAGAAAATGAAGACGGCAAACAAATAACCTACTCGCAACATCATTTACTTTACTAATTGCAAGGAAGAAAATGAAGACGGCAAACAAATAACCTACTCGCAACATCATTTACTTTACTAATTGCAAGGAAGAAAATGAAGACGGCAAACAAATAACCTACTCGCAACATCATTTACCTTTCTAATTGCAAGGAAGAAAATGAAGACGGCAAACAAATAACCTACTCGCAACATCATTTACTTTACTAATTGCAAGGAAGAAAATGAAGACGGCAAACAAATAACCTACTCGCAACATCATTTACCTTTCTAATTGCAAGGAAGAAAATGAAGACGGCAAACAAATAACCTACTCGCAACATCATTTACTTTACTAATTGCAAGGAAGAAAATGAAGACGGCAAACAAATAACCTACTCGCAACATCATTTACTTTACTAATTGCAAGGAAGAAAATGAAGACGGCAAACAAATAACCTACTCGCAACATCATTTACTTTACTAATTGCAAGGAAGAAAATGAAGACGGCAAACAAATAACCTACTCGCAACATCATTTACTTTTCTAATTGCAAGGAAGAAAATGAAGACGGCAAACAAATAACCTACTCGCAACATCATTTACTTTACTAATTGCAAGGAGGAAAATGAAGACGGCAAACAAATAACCTACTCGCAACAACATTTACCTTTCTAATTGCAAGGAAGAAAATGAAGACGGCAAACAAATAACCTACTCGCAACATCATTTACTTTACTAATTGCAAGGAAGAAAATGAAGACGGCAAACAAATAACCTACTCGCAACATCATTTACCTTTCTAATTGCAAGGAAGAAAATGAAGACGGCAAACAAATAACCTACTTGCAACATCATTTACTTTACTAATTGCAAGGAGGAAAATGAAGACGGCAAACAAATAACCTACTCGCAACATCATTTACCTTTCTAATTGCAAGGAAGAAAATGAAGACGGCAAACAAATAACCTACTCGCAACATCATTTACCTTTCTAATTGCAAGAAAGAAAATGAAGACGGCAAACAAATAACCTACTCGCAACATCATTTACTTTACTAATTGCAAGGAAGAAAATGAAGACGGCAAACAAATAACCTACTCGCAACATCATTTACTTTACTAATTGCAAGGAAGAAAATGAAGACGGCAAACAAATAACCTACTCGCAACATCATTTACTTTACTAATTGCAAGGAAGAAAATGAAGACGGCAAACAAATAACCTACTCGCAACATCATTTACCTTTCTAATTGCAAGAAAGAAAATGAAGACGGCAAACAAATAACCTACTCGCAACATCATTTACTTTACTAATTGCAAGGAAGAAAATGAAGACGGCAAACAAATAACCTACTCGCAACATCATTTACTTTACTAATTGCAAGGAAGAAAATGAAGACGGCAAACAAATAACCTACTCGCAATCTCATTTACCTTTCTAATTGCAAGGAAGAAAATGAAGACGGCAAACAAATAACCTACTCGCAACATCATTTACTTTACTAATTGCAAGGAAGAAAATGAAGACGGCAAACAAATAACCTACTCGCAACATCATTTACTTTACTAATTGCAAGGAAGAAAATGAAGACGGCAAACAAATAACCTACTCGCAACATCATTTACTTTACTAATTGCAAGGAAGAAAATGAAGACGGCAAACAAATAACCTACTCGCAACATCATTTACTTCTCTAACTGAAAGGAAGAAAATGAAGACGGCAAACAAATAACCTACTCGCAATCTCATTTACTTTTCTAATTGCAAGGAAGAAAATGAAGACGGCAAACAAATAACCTACTCGCAACATCATTTACTTTTCTAATTGCAAGGAAGAAAATGAAGACGGCAAACAAATAACCTACTCGCAACATCATTTACTTTACTAATTGCAAGGAAGAAAATGAAGACGGCAAACAAATAACCTACTCGCAACATCATTTACTTTACTAATTGCAAGGAAGAAAATGAAGACGGCAAACAAATAACCTACTCGCAACATCATTTACTTTACTAATTGCAAAGAAGAAAATGAAGACGGCAAACAAATAACCTACTCGCAACATCATTTACTTTACTAATTGCAAAGAAGAAAATGAAGACGGCAAACAAATAACCTACTCGCAACATCATTTACTTTACTAATTGCAAAGAAGAAAATGAAGACGGCAAACAAATAACCTACTCGCAACATCATTTACTTTACTAATTGCAAAGAAGAAAATGAAGACGGCAAACAAATAACCTACTCGCAACATCATTTACTTTTCTAATTGCAAGGAAGAAAATGAAGACGGCAAACAAATAACCTACTCGCAACATCATTTACTTTTCTAATTGCAAGGAAGAAAATGAAGACGGCAAACAAATAACCTACTCGCAACATCATTTACTTTACTAATTGCAAGGAAGAAAATGAAGACGGCAAACAAATAACCTACTCGCAACATCATTTACTTTACTAATTGCAAAGAAGAAAATGAAGACGGCAAACAAATAACCTACTCGCAACATCATTTACTTTACTAATTGCAAAGAAGAAAATGAAGACGGCAAACAAATAACCTACTCGCAACATCATTTACTTTACTAATTGCAAAGAAGAAAATGAAGACGGCAAACAAATAACCTACTCGCAACATCATTTACTTTACTAATTGCAAAGAAGAAAATGAAGACGGCAAACAAATAACCTACTCGCAACATCATTTACTTTACTAATTGCAAGGAAGAAAATGAAGACGGCAAACAAATAACCTACCCGCAACATCATTTACTTTACTAATTGCAAGAAAGAAAATGAAGACGGCAAACAAATAACCTACTCGCAACATCATTTACTTTACTAATTGCAAGAAAGAAAATGAAGACGGCAAACAAATAACCTACCCGCAACATCATTTACTTTACTAATTGCAAGAAAGAAAATGAAGACGGCAAACAAATAACCTACTCGCAACGTCATTTACTTTACTAATTGCAAGGAAGAAAATGAAGACGGCAAACAAATAACTTACTCGAAACATCATTTACTTTACTAATTGCAAGGAAGAAAATGAAGACGGCAAACAAATAACCTACTCGCAATCTCATTTACTTTACTAATTGCAAGGAAGAAAATGAAGACGGCAAACAAATAACCTACTCGCAACATCATTTACTTTACTAATTGCAAGGAAGAAAATGAAGACGGCAAACAAATAACCTACTCGCAACATCATTTACTTTACTAATTGCAAGGAAGAAAATGAAGACGGCAAACAAATAACCTACTCGCAACATCATTTACTTTACTAATTGCAAGGAAGAAAATGAAGACGTCAAACAAATAACCTACTCGCAACATCATTTACTTTACTAATTGCAAGGAAGAAAATGAAGACGGCAAACAAATAACCTACTCGCAACATCATTTACTTTACTAATTGCAAGGAAGAAAATGAAGACGGCAAACAAATAACCTACTCGCAACATCATTTACTTTACTAATTGCAAGGAAGAAAATGAAGACGGCAAACAAATAACCTACTCGCAACATCATATATTTTACTTATTGCAAGGAAGAAAATGAAGACGGCAAACAAATAACCTACTCGCAACATCATTTACTTTACTAATTGCAAGGAAGAAAATAAAGACGGCAAACAAATAACCTACTCGCAACATCATTTACATTTCTAACTGAAAGGAAGAAAATGAAGACGGACAACAAATAACGTACTCGCAACATCATTTACTTTTCTAATTGCAAGGAAGAAAATGAAGACGGCAAACAAATAACCTACTCGCAACATCATTTACTTTACTAATTGCAAGGAAGAAAATGAAGACGGCAAACAAATAACCTACTCGCAACATCATTTACTTTACTAATTGCAAGGAAGAAAATGAAGACGGCAAACAAATAACCTACTCGCAACATCATTTACTTTACTAATTGCAAGGAAGAAAATGAAGACGGCAAACAAATAACCTACTCGCAACATCATTTACCTTTCTAATTGCAAGGAAGAAAATGAAGACGGAAAACAAATAACCTACTCGCAACATCATTTACTTTACTAATTGCAAGGAAGAAAATGAAGACGGCAAACAAATAACCTACTCGCAACATCATTTACTTTACTAATTGCAAGGAAGAAAATGAAGACGGCAAACAAATAACCTACTCGCAATCTCATTTACTTTACTAATTGCAAGGAAGAAAATGAAGACGGCAAACAAATAACCTACTCGCAACATCATTTACTTTTCTAATTGCAAGGAAGAAAATGAAGACGGCAAACAAATAACCTACTCGCAACATCATTTACCTTTCTAATTGCAAGGAAGAAAATGAAGACGGCAAACAAATAACCTACTCGCAACATCATTTACTTTACTAATTGCAAGGAAGAAAATGAAGACGGCAAACAAATAACCTACTCGCAACATCATTTACTTTACTAATTGCAAGGAAGAAAATGAAGACGGCAAACAAATAACCTACTCGCAACATCATTTACTTTACTAATTGCAAGGAAGAAAATGAAGACGGCAAACAAATAACCTACTCGCAACATCATTTACTTTACTAATTGCAAGGAAGAAAATGAAGACGGCAAACAAATAACCTACTCGCAACATCATTTACTTTACTAATTGCAAGGAAGAAAATGAAGACGGCAAACAAATAACCTACTCGCAACATCATTTACTTTACTAATTGCAAGGAAGAAAATGAAGACGGCAAACAAATAACCTACTCGCAACATCATTTACTTTACTAATTGCAAGGAAGAAAATGAAGACGGCAAACAAATAACCTACTCGCAATCTCATTTACTTTACTAATTGCAAGGAAGAAAATGAAGACGGCAAACAAATAACCTACTCGCAACATCATTTACTTTACTAATTGCAAGGAAGAAAATGAAGACGGCAAACAAATAACCTACTCGCAATCTCATTTACTTTACTAATTGCAAGGAAGAAAATGAAGACGGCAAACAAATAACCTACTCGCAATCTCATTTACTTTACTAATTGCAAGGAAGAAAATGAAGACGGCAAACAAATAACCTACTCGCAACATCATTTACTTTACTAATTGCAAGGAAGAAAATGAAGACGGCAAACAAATAACCTACTCGCAATCTCATTTACTTTACTAATTGCAAGGAAGAAAATGAAGACGGCAAACAAATAACCTACTCGCAACATCATTTACTTTACTAATTGCAAGGAAGAAAATGAAGACGGCAAACAAATAACCTACTCGCAATCTCATTTACTTTACTAATTGCAAGGAAGAAAATGAAGACGGCAAACAAATAACCTACTCGCAACATCATTTACTTTACTAATTGCAAGGAAGAAAATGAAGACGGCAAACAAATAACCTACTCGCAACATCATTTACTTTACTAATTGCAAGGAAGAAAATGAAAACGGCAAACAAATAACCTACTCGCAACATCATTTACTTTACTAATTGCAAAGAAGAAAATGAAGACGGCAAATTAATAACCTACTCGCAACATCATTTACTTTACTAATTGCAAAGAAGAAAATGAAGACGGCAAACAAATAACCTACTCGCAACATCATTTACTTTTCTAATTGCAAGGAAGAAAATGAAGACGGCAAACAAATAACCTACTCGCAATCTCATTTACTTTACTAATTGCAAGGAAGAAAATGAAGACGGCAAACAAATAACCTACTCGCAATCTCATTTACTTTACTAATTGCAAGGAAGAAAATGAAGACGGCAAACAAATAACATACTCGCAATCTCATTTACTTTACTAATTGCAAGGAAGAAAATGAAGACGGCAAACAAATAACCTACTCGCAACATCATTTACTTTACTAATTGCAAGGAAGAAAATGAAGACGGCAAACAAATAACCTACTCGCAATCTCATTTACTTTACTAATTGCAAGGAAGAAAATGAAGACGGCAAACAAATAACCTACTCGCAACATCATTTACTTTACTAATTGCAAGGAAGAAAATGAAGACGGCAAACAAATAACCTACTCGCAACATCATTTACTTTACTAATTGCAAGGAAGAAAATGAAAACGGCAAACAAATAACCTACTCGCAACATCATTTACTTTACTAATTGCAAAGAAGAAAATGAAGACGGCAAATTAATAACCTACTCGCAACATCATTTACTTTACTAATTGCAAAGAAGAAAATGAAGACGGCAAACAAATAACCTACTCGCAACATCATTTACTTTTCTAATTGCAAGGAAGAAAATAAAGACGGCAAACAAATAACCTACTCGCAACATCATTTACTTTACTAATTGCAAGGAAGAAAATGAAGACGGCAAACAAATAACCTACTCGCAACATTATTTACTTTACTAATTGCAAGGAAGAAAATGAAGACGGCAAACAAATAACCTACTCGCAACATCATTTACTTTACTAATTGCAAAGAAGAAAATGAAGACGGCACACAAATAACCTACTCGCAACATCATTTACTTTACTAATTGCAAGGAAGAAAATGAAGACGGCAAACAAATAACCTACTCGAAACATCATTTACTTTACTAATTGCAAGGAAGAAAATGAAGACGGCAAACAAATAACCTACTCGCAACATCATTTACTTTACTAATTGCAAGGAAGAAAATGAAGACGGCAAACAAATAACCTACCCGCAACATCATTTACTTTACTAATTGCAAGGAAGAAAATGAAGACGGCAAACAAATAACCTACTCGCAACATCATTTACTTTACTAATTGCAAAGAAGAAAATGAAGACGGCACACAAATAACCTACTCGCAACATCATTTACTTTACTAATTGCAAGGAAGAAAATGAAGACGGCAAACAAATAACCTACTCGAAACATCATTTACTTTACTAATTGCAAGGAAGAAAATGAAGACGGCAAACAAATAACCTACTCGCAACATCATTTACTTTACTAATTGCAAGGAAGAAAATGAAGACGGCAAACAAATAACCTACCCGCAACATCATTTACTTTACTAATTGCAAGGAAGAAAATGAAGACGGCAAACAAATAACCTACTCGCAACATCATTTACTTTACTAATTGCAAAGAAGAAAATGAAGACGGCACACAAATAACCTACTCGCAACATCATTTACTTTACTAATTGCAAGGAAGAAAATGAAGACGGCAAACAAATAACCTACTCGCAACATCATTTACTTTTCTAATTGCAAGGAAGAAAATGAAGACGGCAAACAAATAACCTACTCGCAACATCATTTACTTTTCTAATTGCAAGGAAGAAAATGAAAGCGGCCAACAAATAACCTACTCGCAACATCATTTACTTTACTAATTGCAAGGAAGAAAATGAAGACGGCAAACAAATAACCTACTCGCAACATCATTTACTTTACTAATTGCAATGAAGAAAATGAAGACGGCAAACAAATAACCTACTCGTAACATCATTTACTTTTCTAATTGCAAGGAAGAAAATGAAGACGGCAAACAAATAACCTACTCGCAACATCATTTACTTTACTAATTGCAAGGAAGAAAATGAAGACGGCAAACAAATAACCTACTCGCAACATCATTTACTTTACTAATTGCAAAGAAGAAAATGAAGACGGCACACAAATAACCTACTCGCAACATCATTTACTTTACTAATTGCAAGGAAGAAAATGAAGACGGCAAACAAATAACCTACTCGAAACATCATTTACTTTACTAATTGCAAGGAAGAAAATGAAGACGGCAAACAAATAACCTACTCGCAACATCATTTACTTTACTAATTGCAAGGAAGAAAATGAAGACGGCAAACAAATAACCTACCCGCAACATCATTTACTTTACTAATTGCAAGGAAGAAAATGAAGACGGCAAACAAATAACCTACTCGCAACATCATTTACTTTACTAATTGCAAAGAAGAAAATGAAGACGGCACACAAATAACCTACTCGCAACATCATTTACTTTACTAATTGCAAGGAAGAAAATGAAGACGGCAAACAAATAACCTACTCGCAACATCATTTACTTTTCTAATTGCAAGGAAGAAAATGAAGACGGCAAACAAATAACCTACTCGCAACATCATTTACTTTTCTAATTGCAAGGAAGAAAATGAAAGCGGCCAACAAATAACCTACTCGCAACATCATTTACTTTACTAATTGCAAGGAAGAAAATGAAGACGGCAAACAAATAACCTACTCGCAACATCATTTACTTTACTAATTGCAATGAAGAAAATGAAGACGGCAAACAAATAACCTACTCGTAACATCATTTACTTTACTAATTGCAATGAAGAAAATGAAGACGGCAAACAAATAACCTACTCGCAACATCATTTACTTTACTAATTGCAATGAAGAAAATGAAGACGGCAAACAAATAACCTACTCGCAACATCATTTACTTTACTAATTGCAAGGAAGAAAATGAAGACGGCAAACAAATAACCTACTCGCAACATCATTTACTTTACTAATTGCAATGAAGAAAATGAAGACGGCAAACAAATAACCTACTCGCAACATCATTTACTTTTCTAATTGCAAGGAAGAAAATGAAGACGGCAAACAAATAACCTACTCGCAACATCATTTACTTTACTAATTGCAAGGAAGAAAATGAAGACGGCAAACAAATAACCTACTCGCAACATCATTTACTTTACTAATTGCAAAGAAGAAAATGAAGACGGCACACAAATAACCTACTCGCAACATCATTTACTTTACTAATTGCAAGGAAGAAAATGAAGACGGCAAACAAATAACCTACTCGAAACATCATTTACTTTACTAATTGCAAGGAAGAAAATGAAGACGGCAAACAAATAACCTACTCGCAACATCATTTACTTTACTAATTGCAAGGAAGAAAATGAAGACGGCAAACAAATAACCTACCCGCAACATCATTTACTTTACTAATTGCAAGGAAGAAAATGAAGACGGCAAACAAATAACCTACTCGCAACATCATTTACTTTACTAATTGCAAAGAAGAAAATGAAGACGGCACACAAATAACCTACTCGCAACATCATTTACTTTACTAATTGCAAGGAAGAAAATGAAGACGGCAAACAAATAACCTACTCGCAACATCATTTACTTTTCTAATTGCAAGGAAGAAAATGAAGACGGCAAACAAATAACCTACTCGCAACATCATTTACTTTTCTAATTGCAAGGAAGAAAATGAAAGCGGCCAACAAATAACCTACTCGCAACATCATTTACTTTACTAATTGCAAGGAAGAAAATGAAGACGGCAAACAAATAACCTACTCGCAACATCATTTACTTTACTAATTGCAATGAAGAAAATGAAGACGGCAAACAAATAACCTACTCGTAACATCATTTACTTTTCTAATTGCAAGGAAGAAAATGAAGACGGCAAACAAATAACCTACTCGCAACATCATTTACTTTTCTAATTGCAAGGAAGAAAATGAAGACGGCAAACAAATAACCTACTCGCAACATCATTTACTTTTCTAATTGCAAGGAAGTAAATGAAGACGGCAAATTAATAACCTACTCGCAACATCATTTACTTTTCTAATTGCAAGGAAGAAAATGAAGACGGATAACAAATAACCTACTCGCAACATAATTTACTTTTCTAATTGCAAGGAAGAAAATTAAGACGGCAAACAAATAACCTACTCGCAACATCATTTCCTTTACAAATTGCAAGGAAGAAAATGAAGACGGCAAACAAATAACCTACTCGCAACATCATTTACTTTTCTAATTGCAAGGAAGAAAATGAAGACGGCAAATTAATAACCTACTCGCAACATCATTTACTTTACTAATTGCAAGGAAGAAAATGAAGACGGCAAACAAATAACCTACTCGCAACATCATTTACTTTACTAATTGCAATGGAAGAAATATAAGACGGCAAACAAATAACCTACTCGCAACAATATTTACTTTACTAATTGCAATGGAAGAAAATGAAGACGGCAAACAAATAACCTACTCGCAACATCATTTACTTTACTAATTGCTAGGAAGAAAATGAAGACGGCAAACAAATAACCAACTCGCAACATCCTTTACTTTACTAATTGCAAGGAAGAAAATAAAGACGGCAAACAAATAACCTACTCGTAACATCATTTACTTTTCTAATTGCAAGGAAGAAAACGAAGACGGCAAACAAATAACCTACTCGCAACATCATTTACTTTTCTAATTGCAAGGAAGAAAATGAAGACGGCAAACAAATAACCTACTCGCAACATCATTTACTTTACCAATTGCAATGGAAGAAAATGAAGACGGATAACAAATAACCTACTCGCAACATCATTTACTTTACTAATTGCAAGGAAGAAAATGAAGACGGCAAACAAATAACCTACTCGCAACATCATTTACTTTACTAATTGCAAGGAAGAAAGTAAAGACAGCAAACAAATAACCTACTCGCAACATCATTTACTTTTCTAATTGCAAGGAAGAAAACGAAGACGGCAAACAAATAACCTACTCGCAACATCATTTACTTTTCTAATTGCAAGGAAGAAAATGAAGACGGCAAATAAATAACCTACTCGTAACATCATTTACTTTTCTAATTGCAAGGAAGAAAACGAAGACGGCAAATAAATAACCTACTCGCAACATCATTTACTTTTCTAATTGCAAGGAAGAAAATGAAGACGGCAAACAAATAACCTACTCGCAACATCATTTACTTTTCTAATTGCAAGGAAGAAAATGAAGACGGCAAACAAATAACCTACTCGCAACATCATTTACTTTTCTAATTGAAAAGAAGAAAATGAAGACGGATAACAAATAACTTACTCGCAACATCATTTACTTTTCTAATTGCAAGGAAGAAAATGAAGACGGATAACAAATAACCTACTCGCAACATCATTTACTTTTCTAATTGCAAGGAAGAAAATGAAGACGGCAAACAAATAACCTACTCGCAACATCATTTACTTTACTAATTGCTAAGAAGAAAATGAAGACGGAAAACAAATAACCTACTCGCAACATCATTTACTTTACTAATTGCAAAGAAGAAAATGAAGACGGCAAACAAATAACCTACTCGCAACATCATTTACTTTACTAATTGCAAGAAAGAAAACGAAGACGGCAAACAAATAACCTACTCGCAACATCATTTACTTTACTAATTGCAAAGAAGAAAATGAAGACGGATAACAAATAACCTTCTCGCAACATCATTTACTTTTCTAATTGCAAGGAAGAAAATGAAGACGGATAACAAATAACCTACTCGCAACATCATTTACTTTACTAATTGCAAGGAAGAAAATGAAGACGGCAAACAAATAACCTACTCGCAACATCATTTACTTTTCTAATTGCAAGGAAGAAAATGAAGACGGCAAACAAATAACCTACTCGCAACATCATTTACTTTTCTAATTGCAAGGAAGAAAATGAAAGCGGCCAACAAATAACCTACTCGCAACATCATTTACTTTACTAATTGCAAGGAAGAAAATGAAGACGGCAAACAAATAACCTACTCGCAACATCATTTACTTTACTAATTGCAATGAAGAAAATGAAGACGGCAAACAAATAACCTACTCGTAACATCATTTACTTTTCTAATTGCAAGGAAGAAAATGAAGACGGCAAACAAATAACCTACTCGCAACATCATTTACTTTTCTAATTGCAAGGAAGAAAATGAAGACGGCAAACAAATAACCTACTCGCAACATCATTTACTTTTCTAATTGCAAGGAAGTAAATGAAGACGGCAAATTAATAACCTACTCGCAACATCATTTACTTTTCTAATTGCAAGGAAGAAAATGAAGACGGATAACAAATAACCTACTCGCAACATAATTTACTTTTCTAATTGCAAGGAAGAAAATTAAGACGGCAAACAAATAACCTACTCGCAACATCATTTCCTTTACAAATTGCAAGGAAGAAAATGAAGACGGCAAACAAATAACCTACTCGCAACATCATTTACTTTTCTAATTGCAAGGAAGAAAATGAAGACGGCAAATTAATAACCTACTCGCAACATCATTTACTTTACTAATTGCAAGGAAGAAAATGAAGACGGCAAACAAATAACCTACTCGCAACATCATTTACTTTACTAATTGCAATGGAAGAAATATAAGACGGCAAACAAATAACCTACTCGCAACAATATTTACTTTACTAATTGCAATGGAAGAAAATGAAGACGGCAAACAAATAACCTACTCGCAACATCATTTACTTTACTAATTGCTAGGAAGAAAATGAAGACGGCAAACAAATAACCAACTCGCAACATCCTTTACTTTACTAATTGCAAGGAAGAAAATAAAGACGGCAAACAAATAACCTACTCGTAACATCATTTACTTTTCTAATTGCAAGGAAGAAAACGAAGACGGCAAACAAATAACCTACTCGCAACATCATTTACTTTTCTAATTGCAAGGAAGAAAATGAAGACGGCAAACAAATAACCTACTCGCAACATCATTTACTTTACCAATTGCAATGGAAGAAAATGAAGACGGATAACAAATAACCTACTCGCAACATCATTTACTTTACTAATTGCAAGGAAGAAAATGAAGACGGCAAACAAATAACCTACTCGCAACATCATTTACTTTACTAATTGCAAGGAAGAAAGTAAAGACAGCAAACAAATAACCTACTCGCAACATCATTTACTTTTCTAATTGCAAGGAAGAAAACGAAGACGGCAAACAAATAACCTACTCGCAACATCATTTACTTTTCTAATTGCAAGGAAGAAAATGAAGACGGCAAATAAATAACCTACTCGTAACATCATTTACTTTTCTAATTGCAAGGAAGAAAACGAAGACGGCAAATAAATAACCTACTCGCAACATCATTTACTTTTCTAATTGCAAGGAAGAAAATGAAGACGGCAAACAAATAACCTACTCGCAACATCATTTACTTTACTAATTGCAAGGAAGAAAATGAAGACGGCAAACAAATAACCTACTCGCAACATCATTTACTTTACTAATTGCAAGAAAGAAAACGAAGACGGCAAACAAATAACCTACTCGCAACATCATTTACTTTACTAATTGCAAAGAAGAAAATGAAGACGGATAACAAATAACCTTCTCGCAACATCATTTACTTTTCTAATTGCAAGGAAGAAAATGAAGACGGATAACAAATAACCTACTCGCAACATCATTTACTTTACTAATTGCAAAGAAGAAAATGAAGATGGATAACAAATAACCTACTCGCAACATCATTTACTTTACTAATTGCAAGGAAGAAAATGAAGACGGCAAACAAATAACCTACTCGCAACATCATTTACTTTACTAATTGCAAAGAAAAAAATGAAGACGGATAACAAATAACCTACTCGCAACATCATTTACTTTACTAATTGCAAAGAAGAAAATGAAGACGGATAACAAATAACCTACTCGCAACATCATTTACTTTACTAATTGCAAAGAAGAAAATGAAGACGGCAAACAAATAACCTACTCGCAACATCATTTACTTTACTAATTGCAAAGAAGAAAATGAAGACGGATAACAAATAACCTACTCGCAACATCATTTACTTTACTAATTGCAAGGAAGAAAATGAAGACGGCAAACAAATAACCTACTCGCAACATTATTTACTTTACTAATTGCAAAGAAGAAAATGAAGACGGATAACAAATAACCTACTCGCAACATCATTTACTTTACTAATTGCAAAGAAGAAAATGAAGACGGCAAACAAATAACCTACTCGCAACATCATTTACTTTACTAATTGCAAAGAAGAAAATGAAGACGGAAAACAAATAACCTACTCGCAACATCATTTACTTTACTAATTGCAAAGAAGAAAATGAAGACGGCAAACAAATAACTTACTCGCAACATCATTTACTTTACTAATTGCAAAGAAGAAAATGAAGACGGCAAACAAATAACCTACTCGCAACATCATTTACTTTACTAATTGCAAGGAAGAAAATGAAGACGGCAAACAAATAACCTACTCGCAACATCATTTACTTTACTAATTGCAAAGAAGAAAATGAAGACGGATAACAAATAACCTACTCGCAACATCATTTACTTTACTAATTGCAAAGAAGAAAATGAAGACGGATAACAAATAACCTTCTCGCAACATCATTTACTTTTCTAATTGCAAGGAAGAAAATGAAGCGGCAAACAAATAATCTACTCGCAACATCATTTACTTTACTAATTGCAAGGAAGAAAATGAAGACGGATAACAAATAACCTACTCGCAACATCATTTACTTTACTAATTGCAAGGAAGAAAATGAAGACGGCAAACAAATAACCTACTCGCAACATCATTTACTTTACTAATTGCAAAGAAGAAAATGAAGACGGATAACAAATAACCTACTCGCAACATCATTTACTTTACTAATTGCAAGGAAGAAAATGAAGACGGCAAACAAATAACCTACTCGCAACATCATTTACTTTACTAATTGCAAAGAAGAAAATGAAGACGGCAAACAAATAACCTACTCGCAACATCATTTACTTTACTAATTGCAAGGAAGAAAATGAAGACGGATAACAAATAACCTACTCGCAACATCATTTACTTTACTAATTGCAAGGAAGAAAATGAAGACGGATAACAAATAACCTACTCGCAACATCATTTACTTTACTAATTGCAAAGAAGAAAATGAAGACGGATAACAAATAACCTACTCGCAACATCATTTACTTTACTAATTGCAAGGAAGAAAATGAAGACGGCAAACAAATAACCTACTCGCAACATCATTTACTTTACTAATTGCAAAGAAGAAAATGAAGACGGATAACAAATAACCTACTCGCAACATCATTTACTTTACTAATTGCAAGGAAGAAAATGAAGACGGCAAACAAATAACCTACTCGCAACATCATTTACTTTACTAATTGCAAAGAAGAAAATGAAGACGGCAAACAAATAACCTACTCGCAACATCATTTACTTTACTAATTGCAAGGAAGAAAATGAAGACGGAAAACAAATAACCTACTCGCAACATCATTTACTTTACTAATTGCAAAGAAGAAAATGAAGACGGAAAACAAATAACCTACTCGCAACATCATTTACTTTACTAATTGCAAAGAAGAAAATGAAGACGGCAAACAAATAACCTACTCGCAACATCATTTACTTTACTAATTGCAAGGAAGAAAATGAAGACGGCAAACAAATAACCTACTCGCAACATCATTTACTTTTCTAATTGCAAAGAAGAAAATGAAGACGGATAACAAAGAACCTACTCGCAACATCATTTACTTTACTAATTGCAAAGAAGAAAATGAAGACAGATAACAAATAACCTACTCGCAACATCATTTACTTTTCTAATTGCAAAGAAGAAAATGAAGACGGAAAACAAATAACCTACTCGCAACATCATTTACTTTACTAATTGCAAAGAAGAAAATGAAGACGGAAAACAAATAACCTACTCGCAACATCATTTACTTTACTAATTGCAAAGAAGAAAATGAAGACGGCAAACAAATAACCTACTCGCAACATCATTTACTTTACTAATTGCAAAGAAGAAAATGAAGACGGCAAACAAATAACCTACTCGCAACATCATTTACTTTACTAATTGCAAGGAAGAAAATGAAGACGGCAAACAAATAACCTACTCGCTACATCATTTACTTTACTAATTGCAAAGAAGAAAATGAAGACGGATAACAAATAACCTACTCGCAACATCATTTACTTTACTAATTGCAAGGAAAAAAATGAAGACGGCAAACAAATAACCTACTCGCTACATCATTTACTTTACTAATTGCAAAGAAGAAAATGAAGACGGATAACAAATAACCTACTCGCAACATCATTTACTTTACTAATTGCAAGGAAGAAAATGAAGACGGCAAACAAATAACCTACTCGCAACATCATTTACTTTACTAATTGCAAAGAGGAAAATGAAGACGGATAACAAATAACCTACTCGCAACATCATTTACTTTACTAATTGCAAAGAAGAAAATGAAGACGGATAACAAATAACCTACTCGCAACATCATTTACTTTACTAATTGAAAGGAAGAAAATGAAGACGGCAAACAAATAACCTACTCGCAACATCATTTACTTTACTAATTGCAAAGAAGAAAATGAAGACGGCAAACAAATAACCTACTCGCAACATCATTTACTTTACTAATTGCAAGGAAGAAAATGAAGACGGATAACAAATAACCTACTCGCAACATCATTTACTTTACTAATTGCAAAGAAGAAAATGAAGACGGATAACAAATAACCTACTCGCAACATCATTTACTTTACTAATTGCAAAGAAGAAAATGAAGACGGCAAACAAATAACCTACTCGCAACATCATTTACTTTACTAATTGCAAAGAGGAAAATGAAGACGGATAACAAATAACCTACTCGCAACATCATTTACTTTACTAATTGCAAGGAAGAAAATGAAGACGGCAAACAAATAACCTACTCGCAACATCATTTACTTTACTAATTGCAAAGAAGAAAATGAAGACGGCAAACAAATAACCTACTCGCAACATCATTTACTTTACTAATTGCAAAGAGGAAAATGAAGACGGATAACAAATAACCTACTCGCAACATCATTTACTTTACTAATTGCAAAGAAGAAAATGAAGACGGCAAACAAATAACCTACTCGCAACATCATTTACTTTACTAATTGCAAAGAAGAAAATGAAGACGGAAAACAAATAACCTACTCGCAACATCATTTACTTTACTAATTGCAAAGAAGAAAATGAAGACGGCAAACAAATAACCTACTCGCAACATCATTTACTTTACTAATTGCAAAGAAGAAAATGAAGACGGCAAACAAATAACCTACTCGCAACATCATTTACTTTACTAATTGCAAGGAAGAAAATGAAGACGGCAAACAAATAACCTACTCGCTACATCATTTACTTTACTAATTGCAAAGAAGAAAATGAAGACGGATAACAAATAACCTACTCGCAACATCATTTACTTTACTAATTGCAAGGAAAAAAATGAAGACGGCAAACAAATAACCTACTCGCTACATCATTTACTTTACTAATTGCAAAGAAGAAAATGAAGACGGATAACAAATAACCTACTCGCAACATCATTTACTTTACTAATTGCAAGGAAGAAAATGAAGACGGCAAACAAATAACCTACTCGCAACATCATTTACTTTACTAATTGCAAAGAGGAAAATGAAGACGGATAACAAATAACCTACTCGCAACATCATTTACTTTACTAATTGCAAAGAAGAAAATGAAGACGGCAAACAAATAACCTACTCGCAACATCATTTACTTTACTAATTGCAAAGAAGAAAATGAAGACGGCAAACAAATAACCTACTCGCAACATCATTTACTTTACTAATTGCAAGGAAGAAAATGAAGACGGATAACAAATAACCTACTCGCAACATCATTTACTTTACTAATTGCAAAGAGGAAAATGAAGACGGATAACAAATAACCTACTCGCAACATCATTTACTTTACTAATTGCAAAGAAGAAAATGAAGACGGCAAACAAATAACCTACTCGCAACATCATTTACTTTACTAATTGCAAAGAGGAAAATGAAGACGGATAACAAATAACCTACTCGCAACATCATTTACTTTACTAATTGCAAGGAAGAAAATGAAGACGGCAAACAAATAACCTACTCGCAACATCATTTACTTTACTAATTGCAAAGAAGAAAATGAAGACGGCAAACAAATAACCTACTCGCAACATCATTTACTTTACTAATTGCAAAGAGGAAAATGAAGACGGATAACAAATAACCTACTCGCAACATCATTTACTTTACTAATTGCAAAGAAGAAAATGAAGACGGCAAACAAATAACCTACTCGCAACATCATTTACTTTACTAATTGCAAAGAAGAAAATGAAGACGGCAAACAAATAACCTACTCGCAACATCATTTACTTTACTAATTGCAAGGAAGAAAATGAAGACGGCAAACAAATAACCTACTCGCAACATCATTTACTTTACTAATTGCAAAGAGGAAAATGAAGACGGATAACAAATAACATACTCGCAACATCATTTACTTTACTAATTGCAAAGAAGAAAATGAAGACGGATAACAAATAACCTACTCGCAACATCATTTACTTTACTAATTGCAAGGAAGAAAATGAAGACGGCAAACAAATAACCTACTCGCAACATCATTTACTTTACTAATTGCAAAGAAGAAAATGAAGACGGCAAACAAATAACCTACTCGCAACATCATTTACTTTACTAATTGCAAGGAAGAAAATGAAGACGGCAAACAAATAACCTACTCGCAACATCATTTACTTTACTAATTGCAAGGAAGAAAATGAAGACGGCAAACAAATAACCTACTCGCAACATCATTTACTTTACTAATTGCAAAGAAGAAAATGAAGACGGCAAACAAATAACCTACTCGCAACATCATTTACTTTACTAATTGCAAAGAAGAAAATGAAGACGGCAAACAAATAACCTACTCGCAACATCATTTACTTTACTAATTGCAAGGAAGAAAATGAAGACGGCAAACAAATAACCTACTCGCAACATCATTTACTTTACTAATTGCAAAGAAGAAAATGAAGACGGATAACAAATAACCTACTCGCAACATCATTTACTTTACTAATTGCAAAGAAGAAAATGAAGACGGCAAACAAATAACCTACTCGCAACATCATTTACTTTACTAATTGCAAGGAAGAAAATGAAGACGGCAAACAAATAACCTACTCGCAACATCATTTACTTTTCTAATTGCAAGGAAGAAAGTGAAGACGGCAAACAAATAACCTACTCGCAACATCATTTACTTTACTAATTGCAAGGAAGAAAATGAAGACGGCAAACAAATAACCTACTCGCAACATCATTTACTTTACTAATTGCAAGGAAGAAAATGAAGACGGCAAGCAAATAACCTACTCGCAACATCATTTACTTTTCTAATTGCAAGGAAGAAAATGAAGACGGCAAACAAATAACCTACTCGCAACATCATTTACTTTACTAATTGCAAGGAAGAAAATGAAGACGGCAAACAAATAACCTACTCGCAACATCATTTACTTTACTAATTGCAAGGAAGAAAATGAAGACGGCAAACAAATAACCTACCCGCATCATCATTTACTTTACTAATTGCAAGGAAGAAAGTGAAGACGGCAAACAAATAACCTACTCGCAACATCATTTACTTTACTAATTGCAAGGAAGAAAGTGAAGACGGAGAACAAATAACCTACCCGCAACATCATTTACTTTACTAATTGCAAGGAAGAAAATGAAGACGGCAAACAAATAACCTACTCGCAACATCATTTACTTTACTAATTGCAAGGAAGAAAATGAAGACGGCAAACAAATAACCTACTCGCAACATCATTTACTTTACTAATTGCAAGGAAGAAAGTGAAGACGGCAAACAAATAACCTACCTGCAAAATCATTTACTTTACTAATTGCAAGGAAGAAAATGAAGACAGCAAACAAATAACCTACTCGCAACATCATTTACTTTACTAATTGCAAGGAAGAAAATGAAGACGGCAAACAAATAACCTACTCGCAACATCATTTACTTTACTAATTGCAAGGAAGAAAATGAAGACGGCAAACAAATAACCTACTCGCAACATCATTTACTTTACTAATTGCAAGGAAGAAAATGAATACGGCAAACAAATAACCTACCCGCAACATCATTTACTTTACTAATTGCAAGGAAGAAAATGAAGACGGCAAACAAATAACCTACTCGCAACATCATTTACTTTTCTAATTGCAAGGAAGAAAATGAAGACGGAAAACAAAAAACCTACTCGCAACATCATTTACTTTACTAATTGCAAGGAAGAAAGTGAAGACGGCAAACAAATAACCTACTCGCAACATCATTTACTTTACTAATTGCAAGGAAGAAAATGAAGACGGCAAACAAATAACCTACTCGCAACATCATTTACTTTACTAATTGCAAGGAAGAAAGTGAAGACGGCAAACAAATAACCTACTCGCAACATCATTTACTTTTCTAACAGCAAGGCAGAAAATGAAGACGGCAAACAAATAACCTACTCGCAACATCATTTACTTTACTAATTGCAAGGAAGAAAATGAATACGGCAAACAAATAACCTACCCGCAACATCATTTACTTTACTAATTGCAAGGAAGAAAATGAAGACGGCAAACAAATAACCTACTCGCAACATCATTTACTTTACTAATTGCAAGGAAGAAAATGAAGACGGCAAACAAATAACCTACTCGCAACATCATTTACTTTACTAATTGCAAGGAAGAAAATGAAGACGGCAAGCAAATAACCTACTCGCAACATCATTTACTTTTCTAATTGCAAGGAAGAAAATGAAGACGGCAAACAAATAACCTACTCGCAAAATCATTTACTTTACTAATTGCAAGGAAGAAAATGAAGACGGCAAACAAATAACCGACTCGGAACATCATTTACTTTACTAATTGCAAGGAAGAAAATGAAGACGGCAAAGAAATAACCTACTCGCAACATCATTTACTTTAGTAATTGCAAGGAAGAAAATGAAGACGGCAAACAAATTACCTACTCGCAACATCATTTACTTTACTAATTGCAAGGAAGAAAATTAAGACGGCAAACAAATAACCTACTCGCAACATCATTTACTTTTCTAACTGAAAGGAAGAAAATGAAGACGGCAAACAAATAACCTACTCGCAACATCATTTACTTTACTAATTGCAAGGAAGAAAATGAAGACGGCAAACAAATAACCTACCTGCAAAATCATTTGCTTTACTAATTGCATGGAAAGAAAATGAAGACGGCAAACAAATAACTTACTCGCAACATCATTTACTTTACTAATTGCAAGGAAGAAAGTGAAGACGGCAAACAAATAACCTACTTGCAACATCATTTACTTTACTAATTGCAAGGAAGAAAATGAAGACGGCAAACAAATTACCTACTCGCAACATCATTTACTTTACTAATTGCAAGAAAAGAAAATGAAGACGGCAAACAAATAACCTACCCGCAACATCATTTACTTTACTAATTGCAAGGAAGAAAATGAAGACGGCAAACAAATAACCTACTCGCAACATCCTTTACTTTACTAATTGCAAGAAAAGAAAATGAAGACGGCAAACAAATAACCTACTCGCAACATCATTTACTTTACTAATTGCAAGAAAAGAAAATGAAGACGGCAAACAAATAACCTACCCGCAACATCATTTACTTTACTAATTGCAAGGAAGAAAATGAAGACGGCAAACAAATAACCTACTCGCAACATCCTTTACTTTACTAATTGCAAGGAAGAAAATGAAGACGGCAAACAAATTACCTACTCGCAACATCCTTTACTTTACTAATTGCAAGGAAGAAAATGAAGACGGCAAACAAATAACCTACTCGCAACATCATTTACTTTACTAATTGCAAGGAAGAAAATGAAGACGGCAAACAAATAACCTACTCGCAACATCATTTACTTTACTAATTGCAAGGAAGAAAATGAAGACGGCAAACAAATTACCTACTCGCCACATCATTTACTTTACTAATTGCAAGGAAGAAAATGAAGACGGCAAACAAATTACCTACTCGCAACATCCTTTACTTTACTAATTGCAAGGAAGAAAATGAAGACGGCAAACAAATAACCTACTCGCAACATCATTTACTTTACTAATTGCAAGGAAGAAAATGAAGACGGCAAACAAATAACCTACTCGCAACATCATTTACTTTTCTAACTGCAAGGAAGAAAATGAAGACGGCAAACAAATAACCTACTCGCAACATCATTTACTTTACTAATTGCAAGGAAGAAAATGAAGACGGCAAACAAATAACCTACTCGCAACATCATTTACTTTACTAATTGCAAGGAAGAAAATGAAGACGGCAAACAAATAACCGACTCGCAACATCATTTACTTTACTAATTGCAAGGAAGAAAATGAAGACGGCAAACAAATAACCTACTCGCAACATCATTTACTTTTCTAACTGAAAGGAAGAAAATGAAGACGGCAAACAAATAACCTACTCGCAACATCATTTACTTTACTAATTGCAAGGAAGAAAATGAAGACGGCCAACAAATAACCTACTCGCAACATCATTTACTTTTCTAACTGCAAGGAAGAAAATGAAAACGGCAAACAAATTACCTACTCGCAACATCATTTACTTTACTAATTGCAAGGAAGAAAATGAAGACGGCAAACAAATAACCTACTCGCAACATCATTTACTTTACTAATTGCAAGGAAGAAAATGAAGACGGCAAACAAATAACCTACCTGCAAAATCATTTGCTTTACTAATTGCATGGAAAGAAAATGAAGACGGCAAACAAATAACTTACTCGCAACATCATTTACTTTACTAATTGCAAGGAAGAAAGTGAAGACGGCAAACAAATAACCTACTTGCAACATCATTTACTTTACTAATTGCAAGGAAGAAAATGAAGACGGCAAACAAATTACCTACTCGCAACATCATTTACTTTACTAATTGCAAGAAAAGAAAATGAAGACGGCAAACAAATAACCTACTCGCAACATCATTTACTTTACTAATTGCAAGGAAGAAAATGAAGACGGCAAACAAATAACCTACTCGCAACATCATTTACTTTACTAATTGCAAGAAAAGAAAATGAAGACGGCAAACAAATAACCTACTCGCAACATCATTTACTTTACTAATTGCAAGGAAGAAAATGAAGACGGCAAACAAATAACCTACTCGCAACATCATTTACTTTACTAATTGCAAGGAAGAAAATGAAGACGGCAAACAAATAACCTACTCGCAACATCATTTACTTTACTAATTGCAAGGAAGAAAATGAAGACGGCAAACAAATTACCTACTCGCAACATCCTTTACTTTACTAATTGCAAGGAAGAAAATGAAGACGGCAAACAAATTACCTACTCGCAACATCCTTTACTTTACTAATTGCAAGGAAGAAAATGAAGACGGCAAACAAATAACCTACTCGCAACATCATTTACTTTACTAATTGCAAGGAAGAAAATGAAGACGGCAAACAAATAACCTACTCGCAACATCATTTACTTTACTAATTGCAAGGAAGAAAATGAAGACGGCAAACAAATTACCTACTCGCCACATCATTTACTTTACTAATTGCAAGGAAGAAAATGAAGACGGCAAACAAATTACCTACTCGCAACATCCTTTACTTTACTAATTGCAAGGAAGAAAATGAAGACGGCAAACAAATAACCTACTCGCAACATCATTTACTTTACTAATTGCAAGGAAGAAAATGAAGACGGCAAACAAATAACCTACTCGCAACATCATTTACTTTTCTAACTGCAAGGAAGAAAATGAAGACGGCAAACAAATAACCTACTCGCAACATCATTTACTTTACTAATTGCAAGGAAGAAAATGAAGACGGCAAACAAATAACCTACTCGCAACATCATTTACTTTACTAATTGCAAGGAAGAAAATGAAGACGGCAAACAAATAACCGACTCGCAACATCATTTACTTTACTAATTGCAAGGAAGAAAATGAAGACGGCAAACAAATAACCTACTCGCAACATCATTTACTTTTCTAACTGAAAGGAAGAAAATGAAGACGGCAAACAAATAACCTACTCGCAACATCATTTACTTTACTAATTGCAAGGAAGAAAATGAAGACGGCCAACAAATAACCTACTCGCAACATCATTTACTTTTCTAACTGCAAGGAAGAAAATGAAAACGGCAAACAAATTACCTACTCGCAACATCATTTACTTTACTAATTGCAAGGAAGAAAATGAAGACGGCAAACAAATAACCTACTCGCAAAATCATTTACTTTACTAATTGCAAGGAAGAAAATGAAGACGGCAAACAAATAACCGACTCGCAACATCATTTACATTACTAATTGCAAGGAAGAAAGTGAAGACGGCAAACAAATAACTTACTCGCAACATCATTTACTTTACTAATTGCAAGGAAGAAAATGAAGACGGCAAACAAATAACCTACTCGCAACATCATTTACTTTACTAATTGCAAGAAGAAAATGAAGACGGCAAACAAATAACCTACTCGCAACATCATTTACTTTACTAATTGCAAGGAAGAAAATGAAGACGGCAAACAAATAACCTACTCGCAACATCATTTACTTTACTAATTGCAAGGAAGAAAATAAAGACGGCCAACAAATAACCTACTCGCAACATCATTTACTTTTCTAACTGCAAGGAAGAAAATGAAGACGGAAAACAAATAACCTACTTGCAACATCATTTACTTTACTAATTGCAAGGAAGAAAATGAAGACGGCCAACAAATAACCTACTCGCAACATCATTTACTTTTCTAATTGCAAGGAAGAAAATGAAGACGGCAAACAAATAACCTACTCGCAACATCATTTACTTTACTAATTGCAAGGAAGAAAATGGAGACAGATAACAAATAACCTACTCGCAACATCATGTACTTTACTAACTGCAAAGAAGGAAATGAAGACGGCAAACAAATAACTTACTCGCAACATCATTTACTTTACTAATTGCAAGGAAGAAAATGAAGACAGATAACAAATAACCTACTCGCAACATCATTTACTTTACTAATTGCAAAGAAGGAAATGAAGACGGCAAACAAATAACTTACTCGCAACATCATTTACTTTACTAACTGCAAAGAAGGAAATAAAGACGGCCAACAAATAACCTACTCGCAACATCATTTACTTTACTAACTGCAAAGAAGGAAATGAAGACGGCAAACAAATAACTTACTCGCAACATCATTTACTTTACTAATTGCAAGGAAGACAATGAAGACAGATAACAAATAACCGACTCGCAACATCATTTACTTTACTAATTGAAAGGAAGAAAATGAAGACGGAAAACAAATAACCTACTCGCAACATCATTTACTTTACTAATTGCAAGGAAGAAAATAAAGACGGCCAACAAATAACCTACTCGCAACATCATTTACTTTTCTAACTGCAAGGAAGAAAATGAAGACGGAAAACAAATAACCTACTTGCAACATCATTTACTTTACTAATTGCAAGGACGAAAATGAAGACGGCCAACAAATAACCTACTCGCAACATCATTTACTTTACTAATTGCAAGGAAGAAAATGAAGACGGCAAACAAATAACCTACTCGCAACATCATTTACTTTACTAATTGCAAGGAAGACAATGAAGACAGATAACAAATAACCTACTCGCAACATCATTTACTTTACTAATTGCAAGGAAGAAAATGAAGACGGCAAACAAATAACCTACTCGCAACATCATTTACTTTACTAATTGCAAGGAAGAAAATGAAGACAGATAACAAATAACCTACTCGCAACATCATTTACTTTACTAATTGCAAGGAAAGATTTATTAATATATGATGTCTTCAGCTTATTGAAGAATTATTTAAAGGTGTTCAACTGAACTTGGTTTGATCTCCCTTTTTTACATGGATTCATTTCTGTTGGAATTCTAAAAGGCTACTTGTATCTTCGTTTGGAACTTATAATAAAATATTAGAAACCTGAGAATACTGTTTACTATGTGGATTTATGCTGAGCAAAACAGTATAATAAAATGCAAACGTACTCCTTCAAATATATATTAATGTGGAACCAGACATCCAGGTGCATTCCATTACTCGCTTTACTATATATAGATATATATGGAGTGAGATTCAAATAAATAAGAAGTTTAGTATCCGGGTTTTACCAAACAATGATTTTAAGGATTACAGTACTTTTTTGATATTTCTTTATTTTTCAGCTCCTAATTCATTTTTAAGCTAGTTGCCTGAAGTTTTATTTTATCATATATTTAACATATGTTTTCGTCAGCGTGTTATATATATATATATATATATATATATATATATATATATATATATATGTGTGTGTGTGTATGTGCACGTAGATACACACATATGTGTATATATAAACAAATAGATATACTTATATATATATATATACATATATATATATATATATATATATATAACAATTGTTTAAATTGAAAGCTATACGAATATCTACATGTATATAATCTTTTACATGTAAATGTATACAATTACAGATATATGCGTGTATTTCTGTGTGCACATGCATAAGAATATTTGCAATAAGTGCATATAATTCTATACATGCATATATATATATATATATATAAATAATATATTTATATGTATATATATATATATATATATATATATATATATATATATATATATATATATATATATATATATATATATATGTATTATGTGCGTTGTACGAAAACAACTGATTCGATTTGGAAGCTATCACTTTTTATTAAAACACAGAATGTATTTCACTATAAACAAAAAAGATTTTCGTCGTAATAATTAGTTTTCAGCTCGGCTTTTCGGATAAATTGTGTTTTCTTTGCAACACGTGCAATACAGATTTATTGAAAGAGATGAATCTTTTATCATTTGATGTTTTATATGTTTTCTTAATCCTTATTTAACGTGGAAAACATGAACGGATGTGAAGGGTTGAACAATTGCTTACGTCAGCATTCTCTTAGAGAAACAATGTTTAACCTTTTTATTTGTTTTGCTTCCCTCTCTCAACTCAATGTTTGCTTTTGGGGAGTCGTATGCTAATGATTGTAAATATTTATATTTGCTCGCCTTAAGATGTCTTTAATAATTATTTTAGATTTAAGAAAACCGGTTTTAATCTTCTAAGTCATTTTATTAGATTTATTTGTATAAATTAAAATATGAAGTCGGTTTTAAGTGAACGGATCTTCTTTTTGTAAGTTTAAAATAATGATCAGACATGTTGAGTAATAACACATAAGACGTCACATGACCTCGCAATAATGGCATGACCCCGCAATAATGAAGAAAAGCACAAGACTTGATAGATGGTCAGTTAGACAAAATAACCACTGAAACTAATCGGTGATCTTTGAACGAGCCCAGGTGTGTGAGGTCGACGAGTTCATTTCGGAGTATGACGTCGTAAAAACAAAAACGAATCGGTACCATTTAAAAGAGTCAGGTGCACGAGAGCAGAAGAAGAAGGTACCCGGAGTGCAAAGTCAGAAATTAAAACGGTGGTTTTAAACGAAGGAAGGAGCGCTTACGTAGCAGAGGTTGCGTTGGGAGGATATAGAGAAAAACTTGTCGTAGGTCAGCCCCGAAGAGAGGTACCCCCACCACGGCCGAACTGCCGTAAACAACTGACGTGGGGATCACAAGCCTTCCCTAGATTTTGGGAGCAGACTGCTGCAGGACGTATTTTCGTGCTTCCCTCAAGGTTGCAAGGTAAATCACTCTGCCTGGTTTTCGTGAAAATAACCTACGTTGGGTAGAGTCGAAAATCAACCGCCGTCAAGGTTTAGAAAGGGATTTCTTCGTAAGACAAGGGAAAGAACAATAATGGCAAGGGACTTTTGCTAACAAAGAAATATTTAATTATATATATATGTATGTGTGTATACCAAACTTATACCAGATGGTGGTGAAAATTAAGAAACAGAGTTTCTCGAGCACGTCCTTGTTTCTATCATTGTGTTTTGTTTGATGCTACCGGGCCCCCGAAAGAACGGGTATTGCAACCTATACATTTTTACCCATTCTTTTGTTTACACCTCCCCATATTTAGCTCGTTCAGGCATGAGCACTGCCGAACGAACAATTAACTCCTACAAATGAATCTGTCGGTCCCCCCTATTGACCTGATCTTGCCTCGTTTGACCTTTTCTTTTCCACAAAATTAATGAAATTATCAAGTGCACTCGTTTTGAAGGTGTACCATCAATACGGCTGTAACGACAGAATTATCCTTCTATCACTGCATAGAAAGGGCGACAGAAATGGGTGGGGAGTGCAGAGGGCTCGAAAAGGTTATTTTGAAGGAGAAATCATGCTGTTTGTTGTTTGAAATAATTAGCTTGTGAGTATCTGTTCCGATGGATACTGCACCCAATAAACTGGCATTGTCTTGGCCTTCGGGGTTTGATTTACGCCAGTCTATGGGTCTGTCTTGTGCAGTTCTAGGAGGTCCACCCTCCCAGGTTTCACCTCCCCTCTTTGGGGAGGAGTAAGTTTACTGCTTACTGCCTGAGGCGCCTCTACCGGGGAATGCCGACGGGGCTGTCCAGGCAATTTTTAAACCCCACTTTCCCGACCCGACCTTGGGTCACATCTTACTTGTGGGAGTAAGATGAAAACTGGCCGTGTGCCTAACTCCTGGAGAGGAGTAAATCAATACCCGTTCTCTTACCTTTCAAGCGTACTTCGTTTATACACAAATAAAGAGCATGTACATTTTTATAATTAGTTTAATTATAGAAATAAGAAATGTCTATTTTATATATTATTGTTATTTTACTATGGCAATCCTTTGATATAGTAAATAGAATTTACTTTTACCTTTATAGATTAAAAGAAGCGCTAAGAATTCCGTGGTTTAATTAGATATTACGGGAAACAGATACGTACATGCCGGAAGGAATCGTCGTTTGACCGGGGGAAACCATGACTGTGTATGAAGGGTTGCGTTTCTATGCCCTGAGTTCTCGCCCCTATTGGAAAAGAAAACAATAAGGGGGGCAGATATCTAGGACATAGCAACATTCGAAATAAAAATGGCCGTTTGACTAGACGTGAATGTTATTATACCTTATCTTTACGCACACACAAAACATAACATGGCGGTAGTGGTAATGGGCATACTCTCTGTGAGACGCTATTAAGCATAAACGAGGAAAAAAATCAGTTTGAATGGAAATTGGTCTCTTATACAAGTTTTGAACTGCTGTTTGTAAGTCGCCACCTGAAGATAACAGATTTTGAACTGATAATTTTTAGCAGTAGTAGTAGCAGCATAGCAGTAGTAGTAGTAGTAGCAGTAGTAAATTGTTACACTCGTATGACACGCATGTTATGTAAAGAGTGTCTCAGTGGTGAGATATATGCCCAATAGTTTTAAACCCATAAGTGCTTGTTATTACTTTGTGTAGTAATAATAGCAGTAGTATCGCTGTTAAATACTTTGTTCTGAGCAACAGAGTCGGGGATTGTGGTTTATACGTATTTACTCTCGATTGGACAACATCTTTAATCAGCATATTTTGCTTAGCAAATCAGAGAATCAAGGATATTCATTCGAAATTTCAGAGAGTACTATAAAAATCCAAACATGTAGCTTTCTTTCCCGTTCCTCTTTTTTATTCACAGACAACATACGTACTTACGACACAACCCTGCCTGGGCCTCTACGGGGCGAAGGCCCTCGGCAGACATGACGAGAAATATTCAGGCACTACTTTACGTCTAACGAAGCACAAACACGCGACTCAGCGAACGCGCATGCACACAACTGCATTAACGCACACACACACTCTCACTAACAAAACAAGGTTACGCTATTAGACGCTCTTGGCCTTTTGGCTAAGATCAAAGTGTAGTATCTGTTCCGATGGATACTGCACCCCATAGACTGGTATTGCCTTGGCCTTCGGGGCTTGATTTACGCCGATCTATGGGTTTGTCCTGTGCAGTTCTAGGAGGTCCACCGTCCCAGGCTTCACCTCCCCTCTTTGAGGAGGAGTAAGTTTATTGCTTACTGCCTGGGGAATGCCGACGGGGCTGCCCAGGCAATTTTTAAACCCCACTTTCCCGACCCGACCTTGGATCACATCTTACTTGTGGGAGTAAAATAAAAACTGGTCTTGTGCCTAACTCCTGGAGAGGAGTAAATCAATATTCATTTACACACACGTAAACACAAACGACGCCATGTATTTATTGTTTCCTTACAAGCATCTTTTTTTCTCCAGAACGTTTTGGACTCTTTAAACTCACATTCTTTACGGACACTTTATTTCATATTGTCTTAACAAGTTCTCAAATAAAAACTAATTACTTTGTATGGATAGACTTTGCTATTCCTTGTTTTGGCATTGCCGTTCCCTCTATAATTTAAACGCACTAAAATCCATTTATCAGAATTACACCAAACTTGTCTTGAAATATTCTCGGTGGGTGTTTCTTCTTCTTCTTTCGTGTGAATCAGATGATTCTGGTGTTGGCATTAGTTTCCCCGATGTTTATTCTAGTAAGAAATCTTTCTGGAAAGACATCGGGCACTTACAGGAAGGACCACGACAAGGTTGCCAACATCCCTAAGTGAAAGTGGTACTGTGGAACCGACTGGATTCGAACTTAGAACACCCAGGTCTTCAGTCCGTGTTGATATCCATTTAACCACCGTCACCCCCTCGGTGGATGCTAATACTACATCACTATGATGTTTACATTGCTATTACAACTGCTACTCCAACAACTAATAATAATAATAATAATAATAATAATAATAATAATAATAATAATAATAAACGATTACAGTATGGTGAAACACTTTAAAATGCCAGATGTTGAGACAAAATGGAGAATCCATTGATTAACAAAAACCATATGTCAAAATACCACGAAAAGTATAACTCACACTAAAGAAAGATAGAGTTTGAATTCTTATTGGACACTATCCTTGAGTATCTTCGGTCTCTCTACACAGGGGTTTGTCAGGACACGCTGGCATACAGAACTTTCGCCCTACAAGTAAAGCCTGACGAAATATTTAAAATAACATCGTATCCCAAAAAGATCCCCTCGACACGGAAATACATCGGACCATACGAGGAATGATGCACCTTCTCCTAGTGATGCGACGTTAAGTAACAGTAATAAAATGAATACTCCACCAGATCAGATGATTTATTGTCCTAGAACCCGGCAAAACCAAGAAAAAACTACAAATCTTAGATAATGGGTTATTCCACCACCTCACTAACAAATACATAGCAGCAAAAGCCTCTCTACCTACTAAACGGGACAGTCTCAATAGAGTCTTATAATCGTCTGCACGTGTCTGCTTTATTCCTTGTTGTTTAACCATTTATAATTGTGTATTTACGCATAATATAAGAACAAGAAAGATAACTATAGCATAGTTAAGTGGTCAATTAAGGAGAGAAAAATTAATATTCTTCACTGTTTTACTAACTTCAGATTTGAGAAGTAGAGGAGAATCTTCAATGAAAACTCAGGTATCTATGTATCTCATAAAGAGATCAAGTGTTAACCCCCGGGAGCTAAAATGAAAAGGAGAATGTTTGTGCTGAGAATCGACCTAAACGATGATGGGTATTTAAACAAAACAACATCGTTTGAAAATTCGTGTTTTATGCGGGCAAATATTTATTTTATATAACAATTACTGTATTCGAAGAAGATGTTGTTATCCACAAGTTGTGTATAACAGGAATACAATATTCTATCTTTTTAATCCGTGTAGGGCGCGGGGTTTGCTTAATGACTACAATCGCAGACAAAGTAATCGACTACTTCGGATTCAAATTCTATCGGATCTCTTATGTCCAATTTCTCACTAATACTGATAGAAAAGATATAAATACATATGTGGGTGATATAGTGACTTGTAATTAACTTATTTAAAAGAGGTTGATACACCGTAAAAAAGACGAAACAAACAAGCAAACCAACCCCGTAGTTTTTACTTTTTTATATTGAGTTCCTATTTACTTGCCTGGCGACAAGAATAGAGTGTTTTCATGGAAATCGCTCCAGACAAGGCAGAAAACCACTTGATGTAACGAGTTCCACAAGCCTGCAGTTCTTGGAAAGAAGCTACTGGAATAGGAAGCTGCATTACAATGAGGTATCAACACAGCGAATTGATGAAGATTACTAGACCAACGAGTCAAACAAGTTGGAACAAAATAAGCAGAGAATAGATCACATAATTCTGAAGAACACATGCCATAATAGTATTTATAGAAAAAGACTGAGACTAGCAACATCACGTCTGTGAGAGAGAGAGTGTGCAGAAAAGAATAATAGGTAGGGGTCAATCAAATTACCGACACATTTCTGCACCTTATCAAGAACTCTCAAATAAGACAGAGATTTATACGTCCAAATATGACAACAGTACTTCATACATGGTCTCATAGTAGATTTGTAGAGATAGAGAATAGCCTCAGGTGTGAGAATATGGTTGGAGCAATAGAGAGAATTGACTTTACGAGAAACAGAAAGAGCAATGGATCTAATGTATGAACTCCAAGAAAGATTTGATGAGAGAGAAAGCTCAAGAAGTTTCAGAGTCGATTCCTCCTCAAGAGCAGAGCCATCCATGAGAATCTCAGGAAGAAAAGGGACACACCTACAATTTAAAGACATGAGCTGAGTCTTAATATGATTAAATGAAACAAGCGATTTCGTACCCTATTCCACAACTGAACCCAGATCAATTTCTAGATCAGCTGCATATTTCAACTGATCTGAGGGATATGGGCTAGAAGCAACACCAGAATAGACAGTGTTATCATCAGTATAGATGCTAATTTTCTGAACAATATTCTCTGGTAGATCATTTATATAGAGAATAAAAGTCGTGAGGAACACCAGAATCCAGAGGAGAATAGAATGAAGAGATATTGTCAAAAGTTATTAGAGGCACAAGGGAAGATCCAGCTCCACAAAAAGGGGCACTTTTAGTTAAGACAAATGTCAAATTTCCTTAGTCTAGAAGGACTTATTATTCACTGACCGAGAACAGAAACAATGAAGTGTAATATCAGAAAATAATATTTCACTTTGATTTAATCCAAAAAGCTGAGAAGTGACTTAGCGAGCCAAGAATAAGTATAAAACCTATTAAAGTATTTATATGAAACGAATTTCAATCTATATTATTTACTTACAATTTACTTACTATCCAGCCATGGATCAAATGGTAGGGTAGATTATATTCTAATGCCTCAATCGTGCAACTCGTCTAGGAGAAGGAAAACTTAGAAATAACATCAGTCTTTCTCTGCTTATCCCGACATTGTTTACAATCGTCTAGGACTTCTTGCTACTAGAATCGAGTACTGTGTGGTTGGGGATGCCTTCGCCGTTGCCTAATGTTAAACTTCTCATGTAGGCATCCCCAACTGAAAGTAGGCCTTTTTATTGACTTGTTTGAAATCAAAGAAAAAATCTTTTTACTTAACTTCTGTAAAAAAAATACAACAAAAAAACGATTGCATACACTCCCCGCAGAGCTTCGCTACATCATTGAGAACAGAACTTCCGTTGTCTCAACACATGTGTTGATTAGCAGGTTATACTGAATGTTTGCTAAAAGCGTCTTCATTTATTTCTATATGAATTTAAAATGTATGGAGTCATAAAAACGGACTTTGATATCAGCGTTAAAATACAGTAATCGGTTACAAGCGGTTGTTTAAAACGGAAGACAATATCTCAACTCAACTGCTTGCGATAAGCAATATGTTTCCAGGTTCAAATCTTGCAATTATTGATCAGAATCTTCAGAAGTTACTTTTCTTTGTGTCATTATATAAGTAACTGAGAAGCTACTATATCTACTCTTACGATTATATGACAGGTAGACGCGGATGATACGACACGTAACTGCATGATTGCATTTTGTTTCGCCAAACTGTCATTCCTTCCTATCCGGACTCCCACTCCACCTCGGGTTCTTGGACGCGAGAAGAGGGTGTCGGGCAATCGGGTGAGCCCACACACGCACTAACAGACATACGGACACACATACAACTCAAAACAAGTGAACAACTACACATTCCTTTTCTTTTTCTTTTCTCTTCTATGTCTCTCTCTTTATATATATATATATATATATATATATATATATATATATATATATATATATATATATATATATATATATATATATAAGGGAAGTGGGGTCTGATCAACTCTGCTGGGAAGCCATGAAATTAAATACTGTCTTGTTTTTAAATTCCCGAAACAGTTTTTCATGGTAAACAACTGATGATCCCTTAAAATAGTGTTAGAAACTAACTAATATAATAACTGTAAAAAATAAATTGACTTACATGAGTGATTTTCCACTGGAAGACTTGAGACTATAAGTTTTTTTTTTTGTTTTTTTTAGTTTTTTTTATATAGTTTTAATGGTTGAGAAACTTCCGAGACTATATATATGAGTGTGTGTGTGTGTGTGTGTGTGTGTGTGTGTGTGTGTGTGTGTGCGTGTGCCTCTATGTGTGTATTCGTCTACTGAATTATATTATGATTTGTTTCCCTTTTTATATTATTATTTTTCCCCTTTTTTCTTTTCTTTCAATTTCCTTTTTCGTTCTCTTTCTTTTTATTTTTCTTTTTTTTCTTTTTGAAATTATTGCCCTTTTTTATTTATAAAATAAAATTGCCACACACACACACACGCGCGCGAAAATATTTTCTTGTAACTCTACAATGCGTTCTATTTTCTAAACAACAATTTACTAAGAGGCCTTCGATAAACCAAAAAAAACGACACAAGAAATCACGAAAAAAAGATGTCAGAAGAGAGAAATGATTTGTTTTTAGACCTACCCCATTTTTGTCGTTCTCAGCTCTTCTGTTTTGCTTTGTTTGAGAGGCTGTGCATATTTAATTCTCGTCGGTTAATGCTGGGACCGCATCTCGCGGTCGGACATTTTGCAGAGTCGACATCAGCCATCTTGGCGTCCAATGTGGGGCCATGTGTGTGCCTCTAACATTCGCTGTACTTTTTCCAGGGTCAATTATGGTCACGGAAACCAGATCTAAACATGTATGTATGCATATTTATTCGTGCGTTCACTGCACTGGCTGTAATCGTCTTCACACGTCGTGTTGTAGAATCGCACTCAGTACTGCAACAAATAACTCGCATGCCAAGTAACAACCATAAATCCTATCTATCAACAATTAACAAATATATGTGTTGTATATAAATGATACTCGTGTTCCCGGGTTGAATGGCAGGGTTGCAAAATGCGATCTTTCTATCGCTGTGAAATAAAACATAAGTTCAACTTGACACCACAGACCCTCTGCTTCGAAGGACCACTGAAAGCCAACTACCATCGCGAATATTGAACTCCAACTGCCTGCCAGCTTTCTCAGCAAACCCCAACTTCCTGTCATGCCTAGTGTGCCAGATCTCCCCTTCTATCTCTTCTTTCCCGGTCGGGTCTTTCACCCTGGTTATAAACCAACCAATGCATTGACCACTTGGGATATCCCCAGAGATAAATGTCAGACAGAGAATAATCATGGCGACAATCCGTAAACATACCAGCATGGATCCCGCCTTTTATGAGATACTTAATTCATCTCAAAGGGAAACAAACTTCTGAGGTGGCCCAAATAAAACCTAAGACATTTTCACTTTATTTTGCGACCCCCTCCCCTTCTCTGGTCAGGCATCTAACAACTGAAACGTATCACTTAAAATAATGCAGCCTACTGTATTTTATATATATATATATATATATATATATATATATATATATATATATATATATATATATATATATAGGATCTATTGGTCAGCGATTTGGAACAAAGAACAAGGGAAAAAAACTCATCTGCCTTCAATAGTTCTGTCCTTACTTAGACTTAAAAAAAACTTATTTGCAGGTGGCGTTACCTCAGTCTCACAGGATCACTGAGAGAAGCGTGTACAGGAGCAAACAGCTAACAAGGTAGGGTTATGAAGTTTCATGCATGGCACAAGGTTGAAACTTAACATAATATGATCATCGTTCCTATGGCTAAACTATTGATAGGATCAAAGTATTGTACGAAATAGAAAAAGTATGCCACAATTAAAGGTTATAAGACAGACTGCGTGCCAGTAATAAGCGGTATTACACAAAGAAGAGCTATTTGTGCTTGCTTTTTAACAAGAACCCGTGGCGCAACGGATATAAGTGCTTAGTGAGAATCAGTTCTAAGCGAAAGTCTTCTGGGATTTGAAGGTTCGATTCTTAGTACAGGTGATACTAAGAATATAATTACGAATTACTTAAGACTTCTACCCGGTCATAGATGACGGAACAAGAACAATCTACCCCCGTGGATTACATAATTATGTCGTCCCGTCGACTCAAACAGTACAATTTTAAATAAATATATTTCCCGACATACATTTTTGTTCCAAGGGGAATGTTATTATAACAGTAAATAATACAGATTGGTGTAGAAAGCTCTATGAGCTATGAATCGAATCAAATAATGGGAGGCGCGATAGCGCTCTATCCCTAAATAGACTACAAAAACGGCCTATGCTGGAAATCTCATTTCTTTGATCAATCGTAACTCAAAAACCAATAAACCAAATTAGTTAAAACTTTGCACAAAATTTTTATTTGATAGGTGTGTAGAATTTCAGCATCATTAGTCAAAGCAACCGAAAGATCCAGAAAGGTCAGGCATGCTTTTGTGTTATCCGTGTGTACGTACGTACGCATGTGCCACTCTGTATCTCATTAACTATTTGATGGATTCAGCTGATTTTTGGCAGAGATAGAGGTTCTAGGGTCTAGTTGATGGCATTTTAATTTCAGTTTACCATATACCTTAGTTTTCCAGAAAATTCCAAAAAACCTTTAAAATGGCATTGTCTTGAGGCATAGCCTTTACAAAAGTAGTGACATGTTAAATGCCAGTATACTGAAATCATATTCCCTTAATAGGGTTAAGATGAAAATTCATATACACTAAATGTACAAAAGCAAGGAAATTCCCACATTTTTACACTTTTATTGTCATTAAGGGTATGCGAGCACAACAGGGCTATGGATTTTACTGGTAGGAATTTTTCTTCAGCGCCCCTCACACACTTCATCCACTTATGCATAGAGATTTATACTGTATACCCTTAGTGACAATAAAAGTGTAAAAATTTAGGAATTTCCTTGCTTTTGTACATTTAGTGTATATGGATTTTCATCTTAACCCTATTAAGGGCATATGATTTCAGTATACTGGTATTTATCATGGAATAAAGTAAAACATCGTATTTCCTATTATGATTATCCGATGCGGACGCTGACCCCACAAGATTATTGTTCCATCGTTGATCGAAATGAAATATAATTATTCATGAACGCTGGCTAGTATAGTTTCACAACTTATATGATAAAACTTTCTGATGCGAACGATATTATTTTACCCTGTTTGAACAAAATGAAATATACTTCTCCAAATAATCTGCGTAAATTACTGAAATTACCAAATGTGTTCCGCAGATTTTTACTTACAACACAAAACAAATTGATACCATTAAAAATCTAAATAATCTCTCACCTATAATCAGGTAGATAATCTTGCAGATTTGTGAGATAAGTGGCAGATCAAATGTAACAGTTCGGGGACCAATTCTTCGACAACGAAAGATTATTCAGCAGCGGCGTATCACGTAGACAGTTTGATTCTTGCTGATTTGATGACACGTCGCAGCAAATTGTTTTCTCTTCTCTTCTATCTCGTTGTTATTGTATTCTTCTTCTAAACAACGTTAATGGTAATTAATAGAGAACAGCATAAAATCCTTCAGGGTTGAACACATTTTTTGTGAGGGTATATTTTTCTGTAAAGTATGCATTTATAGACACATATTACTCTCAATACATGCCCCATAGTCTAAGTGAACACATATCTAAAACTCAACTGCTCTCTCGTGATTAAGTAAAAGAGGAAGATCTGATCTGGTTTGTCGCCACATCTCACTAGCGACTTTCATGTCTGTGACGTAACAGCTAAAACACGTAGCTCTAACTCTAACTCTCACTCTAATGGAAATTTTCACTTTCTACCTAACTTTAATCTTGCGTATAAATTTCCCATTTAAATCTTATTTTTACACGCTCGCATCTAAATATTACTACATAGACTCATTTAAACGCAATATTCGAAATAATTGTGTAAAAGACAATTATTTTATAAGAAAGATTCATTACAAAGAGAAGAATTGTTTAATGCTTAAAACATTGCCACGCAGGTTATGAAGTAATATAATACAAGCTTTGGTATGATGATCATATGAATACATAGACAGCGAAAGTTGGGGAATTTGTTTGTTGCTTTGGTAATATCTTATCTAAAAAATTATATTGTTTTGTATCCAAAATTAATTGAACATAATCTCTAGATAATTATGATCAGGTGGATAATCTTGCAGATGTTTTGGATAAGTAGCAGAACAAATGTAGCACTCTGTGGATCTATTCATCGGTCTTGGAGGATTATGAAAATAACGGCTTATCACGTAGACAGCTTTAGCCTGTTGATTTGCTAACACTTCGCAGCATTTAATCCTTCCTCTCTTCTCTCTTGTTGTCGTCATTTTCTTCTTATTTTTAACAACATTAGTGCTAAATGTTATTAATAAAGAAGAAAAAAAACTGATAATTGTTTACACGCAGCAAATTTGTTTCATCTTCTATTCTCTCTCGTGGTTTTAGTATTTTTCTTTTCTAATGATGTTAATGGTTAATGTTGGAGGTGACGATGGTTAAGTGGATAACGACACGGACTGAAGACCTGGGTGTTCCAAGTTCGAATCCAGTCGGTTCCACAATACCACTTTCACTTAGGGATGTTGGCAAAGATTAACTAGAAAAACAGCGGGGAAACTAATGCCAGCACCAGAATCCTCTGATTCACACGGAAGAAGAAGAAGAAGAAGAAGAAGAAGAAGAAGAAGAAGAATGGTAAATATTATCAATGAAGAGCAACACAAATGACTTGGGTTTTAACAATCTTTTCCTTTAATTTTTAATAATTGTTTCAAATAGAGCCACTAAACTAATACTTTAATTGAAGTATTCAATGGTTTCCTTCCAATATCGTATGTCCTTTATAGTTTGCTATTGGTGCATAGGAAAATAGTATAGAATTGTTTTTCTTTTGTATTATTTGGATTATTCGGACGAGTGTTCTAATCTTGAATGTTACTCTCACAACGTTTCGGTCGATATAACCTCCGATCTTCTTTGGGTGTGTCTTGTCGAACGCGAAAATCTTTATGCCGAACTTCGGGAATCTGTACAGAATTTCGAACGAAACATTTTATTTAATCAACGAAGGTAGCTTGCTCTCATTCCGTCAGAAGAATGAAGTAATTCGTAATTGTATTCTTAGTATCGTTTGTACTTAGTATTAAACCTTCAGCCTCCAGAAGACTGTCACTTAGAATTGATTAAACTTAGCACTTTTATCCGTTACGCCACGGATCTTTGCGGGCAATTCTACTATGAATTTTAGGAGGCTTAAAGCTATTCTTGTTTTAGATATGTAGTCTTACCACAAGACGCACCTGAAAAAGGTTAGAGATTACATCTGGCGAAACGTTGTTAGAATAACCTCCAATATGAGAACAGTAGTCCGAATAATACAAATAATCAATTCCCATATGAGAAATTTCGTAACATGATAGTGTTCGTTCTCGATAATAATCTTCACGTCTAAATCTACTTTCGCTATTGCTACTTGTTTTATTTCTTATTCTTGATAATCTGATTCTATTTTTTAATACTTTCCCCAATTCTGCGATTCATTCTATTCGATTTTTTTCTTCTTTTCCATGCACGCGTCTTACATTATCAATTTATCAGCATTTTATTTTACATAATACTCTAAAAGTTCCACACATCTGCCCCTCAGAAAGATGTGTATTCATTCCAATTGTGAATTCTTAATGGTGACATTTTTTTTATTTTACTACTTGTTGATTTATATCAAGAGCATTGCACGATTACGAGAGCCGCAATATACCTAATAGATAATACAATAAAAAACCCTGCATTCCCGTGAGAAAAAACAACTTCTTTCTAGAAAAAGGTGCAACAGGAATTTATGTAAGTGATGGCAGAAAAACGAGAATTCGGCTCTGATTAATTCTACTCAAAAACATAGCAATTATTTTCATTGATTTTATTGTTCGTGAGCATCTGGTAGTTGGTAAGAAAATAGTGCGCGTTTTAATTTTTTTTTAATTTATAAACTAATTATCAATTCAAGTTCAAAAGTGTCATTAAATTCAATAAAATTCATTTAATCTTTATCTATCTGAATTTATTTTCGCCGCATTGCTATTTGTTAATACTATTATTCACAACCACACACACACAATATATATATATATATATATATATATATATATATATATATATATATATATATATATATATATATATATATATATATATATATTAGGAGACCCACTAAATGTAGGTAACAAATTTTCACAAATTCACTTAAAACTGTTTTTTATTCGCAGACAATTGTTTCGGTCGACCACAAAGATATATATAATGTTTGAAATGTATAAGGCATTTACTTAATTTTTAGAAGATATCATCAGTGCTTGTAAAAAAGAGGGTAGCCGTAGAGACATGAAAAATTTTATTGAATTCCGCGTTCGTTTATTTTTAATATTTTGTTTAATTATATATTATTTCCATAAAATATTTTGTTTTTCTTGTATTCTTTAGATCCTTTTGTTCAATGAAAGAGTATACACACGTGCATACAAATTGTCGTATATTCGTATTATGTGCTTTAACTATCCCGCATAATTGTTTTAATCGTTTGCCATTGATATAGATATTCACTTAAACTACAGTAAAAAAAAAAAAAAAATGTCTTGACTAACCGTTGGTCTAAACCTTTTTCCTTTTCTTTCTACGAGCACCTATAATACCATCTTCAAGAAAAATAAATGCCTTATACATTTCGAACCGAAATCGTAGACAGAAACAATTGTATGTAAATAAAAAACATTTTTTGGTGAATTTGTGAGACTTTACTCCCTACATTTGATGGGGTTTATGATATTAAAATAGTTTTATTACAGCTCTAGTCCTACACTATCCAGCTATTATAAAACTTTGTGTTATAAAAATTAATATATTGAATTTTAAATTCAAATATGAATATATACATATATATAAATATATATATATATAAATATCGAATAGGCTATATTGCCGGTCCCGGCAATATAACGATTCCTGCGTTATTTTGCCGGTTCATGTATATTTAACTAAATTGTTAAACATACAGTGACGCCCGGCACAATAATGAGTCTTACGTTATTTTGCCGGCTCGTGTTTATTTAACTATAAATTACCTTTTTTTATTATTTAAATTATTTTTTTTTGTATTATTTAAAACTTTATCAAACGAAATTTTATTTATAATTTAAAACTTTGCCTGATTGTTTTTTGTTTTTTTTATTTAAAACTTTGCCTGATTGATTTTTTTTTGTTTGTTTTTAATTAATCTTTGCCTGATTGATTTTTTGTATAATTTAAAACTTTATTAAGCGACAATATATTTTAAAATAACGATAAAATTAATTTTTACTTCCGGTTGATTCGATTAGGAGTGAACTCTTCAAAATTACGACTTATTTTATGATTTCATTGAAAGAACATTTTAAAATAGAAACTGTTTAAATCCAGTGATTTTCTGTATATTTTAACATTATCGAAGTTTTTCTTCATAAAGAAAATCAGAATTTTACATTAAAATCTTTCCTTTGTAAAGCACATTTTTAACAAGTAAATGTTACCAAAGGCAACATAAATTATTCTTCTACCTGTATAAGTTTATTTGTTTATTTGATTGTTTATTTTTATAAAAAAAAATCATTTATCAAAATAAATAATAAAATAAACAAATAAACTTATACAGGTAGGTAGAATAATAATTTATGTTGCCTTTGGTAACATTTATTTGTTGCTTATTTTTTTTCTTTATATATAACTTATATATAACTTAAGGAAAATTTCAATTACTTAAATCGAGAGCAGACTTAGTAATGTTGGGAAAAATCATCAACATTAATTCTATTATGAAAAGTAAGCAGATATTTCTTTAACTGACACAATAGGGCAGGTCGATTTTTTTGTTATTTCTTTAACCGACACAACTGATGATGAAAACAAATTGTTTTTAAATATTTGCCCTTATTTATTTTATTACCTTTTCTTTCGCAAAGCCATAACAATTAGGTTTTTAAAAATAATGAACCGGCATAATAACGATCCCTTTACATTAGTAAATAATTATTGTGCCGGGCGTCACTGTATGTTTAACAATTTAGTTAAATATACATGAACCGGCAAAATAACGCAGGAATCGTTATTTTGCCGGGACCGGCAATATAGCCTCTTCCTATAAATATATATATGTATATACATATATATATATATATATATATATATATATATATATATATATCTTCTATATAATAAAATTAAGTCGTTATCCCCCCTTCAGATTCAGCTACAATAGCAAAAAATAAAACATTTACAGGCTTACCTGTTTTGCTAAGCAATTTACCTAAATCCTCATTTGTGTTTCCAGAAATTATGCATTCGTTATTTCTCCTTCAATATTTTTTATATTCTATCCGCAAAACCTGACTCTCCCAAACACAACTTCTAAAGAGAAAGAGTCCACCCTTTTTATTGACGTCTTTATTATCTACTTTAACCGCTACTCATATCACTGTGTTCTTTGTGAATAGAAGGAGATTTTGGTTAACTCACCGTTATCTTTCAAATTATTGGAATATCATTCAGTCATTCCTGCTTCTTAATACGTATACGTTTTGGGTAACTGGATTACATTTCAACGAATATATCATCACATGCCAGATTTCCGTTCATTTTTCTTCATGTCTAATTATAACTACTACTACTAAGCGATTATAAATACGTTGTCTCCCGAAATATTCAATTTTAGAGCTACAAGCAATGTCGGTTTTTGGTGTATGGTAAACACGGCTACAAAATGAAATACACACTTTCTCAGTCTACAAAAGACGAAACATTCAATAGAAACTATTTACAATCAGAATTTTTCTCCAGATTTTTATTTTGCTGCTCGAAAACGGATTCTGATTTTATGGGGCGATTCGTGTCAACAGCATGAAAAAATATTCGCTAGCGCAGCTGCCGGTTATGAATTTGGAAAAAGACAAACGGTGTTTATCAGAAAACTATCCCTTCTGACATTCGTCCTCATAGAGTGTGGCGAATTTTTTTTATTATTTAGAATATATGTTTGATTTATTTTATTTTATTTCTATTTGGTAAAAATTCGACTATTTTAAAAAAGACAGTAAAACTATTAAAAACGCATTTTCAAGCAAACAAACAAAAACCGATTATAAACAAAAGAAAACGATTATTTGTAAAAGTAAATTATAAATTTTTTAAATATTTGATTACATTAATTGTAATGAAAAAAAAATTACAATTAAAATTGTAAAAATCCGACTACCACTAAGCCTAAGTTCGGGGGATGGCAACTCGGCCTTAGCGTTAGTGGTAGGATGTCATTTCTTTTACAACTTTTCAGCAATTAATCCCTCTCCCAGTTAAGAGAAAAGCAACCATTTGTTTTCACAGTTCTATCACGTTAAAAATATACATGTTGGTAAATAATTAAATTCTACTGTGTTTGGTATAAGTCATTTGTTTTTATTGTTTTTTGTACAATTTAACTATTCCGCACTTTTAACAAGTGAGTAAATACTTATTTTAAAATTAGGACGTCTTAGTCTCTATGTAAAACTAGAGGTGAGAGAACCTAACCCCAACCTTTTGTAAATTTTGAATCGATTTTCTTCGAAACAATAGTGTAAATACTTATTTTAAAATATCGATTTTAAAATATTGGGATTAGCCAATATTTCAAACTAAATGGGAGGGAGCCTGGCTCACATGCTAGCCTGCTCCACCCCCTGAACGATCTTAATTTTCTGTTCCGGGTCGTGCAAGTTATATTATTTATCGCTGTGTACGGCTTTTAAACGTAGATATTCTTTGGTTTAGTTTGGTGGAAACAAATCCTACAAGTGTTCAATTATTTTATAATAGAAGCATAATATTTATTTATTAATAGTGTTACAGAAGATCAGGTAAGATGAACATGATACTATCGGTTTCAAGCCAGTGCGATCCCAAAACGCAAACCCATTGTTTCGCTGGCTTTGCTGATAATAATAATAAACAACAAGCTGTCACCGGTTATCGGCATTCATGTTTGATATTGGAGGAAGTCACGTGTCGTCTTGAAAGGTTGTTCACTGTTTTTTTTATTAATTTTCTTTTTCTTTTAGTTATTTAAAATGGGTTTTATTGAGAAATGATCTAATAAATAATAAATAGTAAAATTAAGAACTTTAAAATATTACACAGATTCTAATTCACGATGGTTTTCCTAACCACATCATAGACGCACAAATTTAGCATTTTATTAAATATTTTTTACCAAAATACTAATAAATATAATCGTCCATTCAATACACATCTATACATAGCACTATTTCACAGGAATCAAATACATAATAACTACAATGTACAGATCTTAAAAACTTTGATAAATAAAAATGTACTTCTACAGCAATCTTAATAAAATTAAAACTCATTTTTTCCTATAACAAGTTTAAAGCATCGAACCTATTCATCACCAACTACCCCCCCCCCCCCCTCTGACCAGATTTTTAGATTAAATCAACATCGTGTATGAATGTAAATGTCCTTTGGAATACTGTATTTCCGACAATGAAAAAATATATACGTAGGTTCGAACACTACATCTTTTTCGATACGTCTTACCATGAACCTATTGAACACCAACGCAATATCCCAGCACATAAAAACTAAATATTCCTGCGTTTCCTCTAAATTCCGAAAAATTAACGTAGATAATACAACTGTATTAGAATATTAAAACAGCAAACTAAAGCTACAAATACTAGAAGCCTTACATATGAAACAAAAACGACGGCTATTAAAAAAAATAATTTCTATATGATTCTATATTAATACTACCAGTAACCTTAACCGTTGCACCAAAATCTCAACTTAAATATTTAAGAGCTTACAGCTTTTAATAGCGAAACACCGTTTATTGTTCCAGAGCGAACCGAAAGTATTTTGGCCCGAAAACTCATTAGGTAGCTCAAAAGTATCAAACAGAAAAAAAATGAAGACATATTTTGTCTGTTCTGTACTATTTAACCAAATATATATATATATATATATATATATATATATATATATATATATATATATATATATTAGGGGAGGTCGATTTTGAAACTGTAAATTATCGCACTCGAAGAAAGTTGCCAAATAATGTAAAAAGTTACCACAAGAAATATTTTTCTTCAAAACTTTGTATTTATTTGAGCATTGCAACTTTAAGATCAAATAAATCGAGATTTTTTCTCACAGCCTAGATTTCACCGGCAGAAGTGTCGCCTTAAATTAAACCCGGGTTTTAACAAAAAAAGTAATACATTACTTAATAATAAATATTTTAAAGTTTATTATTCCTTTTCTTAAGAAATTAAATGTACATATTCAAATTAAAAAGGAATAAAACACTATGATATTTAATTTTATATATAAATAATTATTTATCTACATAGGCGTTTTATTTATTGGATATTTTTTATGATATTCACCGGTTGAAAATTCAACGAGCGAATTTGAATTCACGTGTTTATTCTGTGTTTACACATGTAATTATCACAAATATATATTGAATTGTCGAGCGCTGGCTTATCTAATCCCACTTTCCCGACCTTTTGTCACACCTTACCTTGTGGGAGTTAGATAAATAAAAACTAGTTCAGCCAGGGTGTTTTACCCCACCAAATAAACCGGTATCGTCCGTGTCTTTGGGTCTGGATTCACGCCCGTCTATTGGGGCTTGTCCGTCCTGTGCAGTTCTAGGAGGTGCACCTCCGAGGCTTTGCCTTCCCTCTTTGGGGAGGAGTAAGTTTATTGCTTACTGTCTGAGGCGGCCCTACCGGGGAATGCCGACGGTGCTGCCCAGGCAATTTTTAAATTGCCAGAGTGCTCACCTCTCGAGCACTGGCTTTCTCATCCCACTTTCCTGACCTTGTGTCAATCTTACCTTGTTGGAGGTAAATAAATAAAATCTAGTTCAGCCAGGGGTTTTTACCCCACCAAATAAATCGGTATCGTCCGGGCCCTTGGGTCTGGATTTACGCCCGTCTATTGGGGCTTGTCCGTCCTGTGCAATTCTAGGAGGTGCACCCTCCCAGGCTTTGCCTTCCCTCTTTGGGGAGGAGTAAGTTTATTGCTAACTGTCTGAGACGCCCCTACAGGGGAATGCCGACGGGGCTGCCCAGTCAATTTTTTAATGGCCAGAGTGCTCACCTCTATAGCGCAGGCTTATCTAATTCCACTTTCATGATCTTGTGTCACATCTTACCTTGTTGGAGGTAGACAAATAAAACTATTTCAGCCAGGGGTTTTTACCCCACCTAAAATATTATATGTATTGGAGTTGATGGGAGAATGGATAAGGACACATTGATGTATAAGGAAATTGTGGATGAAAATAGACAGAGAATTATGAAAAAAACTAAGGGACCAGAACACCATTTAACTTTTACAAAAGAAACACCATGTGAAAGTAAATATCTGACACAGAGTTCTTCCTAATAGTGGTGCAACAGGTGCTGTTCATGCAGATCAAGTGGTGGATGTTTTGAATGAATTCCACAGTGAGAACAGTATCAAGGCTATACTTGTTGACAACACTAATACCAACACAGGTTGCGAAGGTGGAATGGTTGCAATTTTAGAAAATAAACTTTTAAAAAATCTTCACACAATTGGTTGCTCTTTGCATCATAATGAACTACCTTTCAGAGCCCTTTTTAAAAACATAGATGGTTGCGCAAAGGGCCCTACAACATTCAGTGGCCCTCTGGGGAAATTATGCTCAAATGATTGCCATGATTTACCCCAAATATAATTTTCCACTATTAGCAATCCTCTAGAGTCAATTTTTAAAATTGATGAAATACATGATCTTAGTTCTGACCAAAGACTCCTTTATGAATACACAGTAGGTATTTCTAGATGTAAGGTTGGCTCTAGATATACCTCCTGGAAAATTGGTCCTTTAAACCAAGCAAGATGGTTAACTTTGGCCATCAGGCTCATGTGTTTATGGACTCGTGGTGCATACCCACAAAGGCACACAACAAAACTACACTATGTAGTAAATTTTATTGTAAATGAGTATGCCACTTCTTGGTTTGAAATTAAAAGAAATAGTAAATTCCACAATCAGCAAGTGCACATTTTTAATATGATCCAGAGGATTAAGGAGCAGCCTCAAGAAATCCAAGATATCACATTTAGAAATATACAAGGTAATACATTTTGTTTACTGCCTGAAAACTTTCTATATTCCATGGTTAAATCTGAGGAGATTGAAGTAAGAGAAGAAGCTTTAAAAAGAATTTTGGCCATTAGGTAAGTAATATTTATTCATATATCTCTGACTCAATTATTTATTCCAATTTATAGAATGATTTTTTAAGATTTTATCTAATTTCACCATAATTATGAAAGCAGTACAGATTGGAATTTTTTAATAATTCAATTAATTAATTTGTTCTTTCAGGAGTGAGGAGTCAACCAGAAAAAGATTAAAAAGAATACCACCTATTAATTTTAATGCCACACATTGGACACAATTAATAGATTTAAAATTATGCTGCATTTTTGGCATTCTCAGGGCGTGGAACGTGCAGTTAAGTTAATAACAGAAGCTTCACAAACTGTATATGGTTTTGAAGCAAGGCATCAACACATTACAGCCAAAGTTTTGAGTCAGAAATTGAGACCAGCATTTTTGTCTAAGGGGTCTTATATGGAGCAATTTGACTCTCAATATTAAGCTCCATTAAAATAGTGTTAGATTTTTCCTTATTTCTTTGCTTGTTATATTTTCACTTATAACAGAAAAAAATCATTTTTTTAGGTATTCAAATATTACTGTTTAATTCATAACGTTAAAAGGTAGTTTACAAAAGCAGATACTGAAAATGAGGGGGGGGGCAAATTTTCAATTTGAAGATTTCTTTAATTAATATCATTTTTATAAAATAAAAGGACATTCCCTGATTTTAAATGCACAAATTATTTGGTTTTCACACCAGTATCAAGCAAATCTTGCAAAAACGAGGAATTTTCAGTATATTCTTGTCTACGATCTTTGATACCAAACGCTAAAAATTGCTGAAGTTTTTGATCTAATTTTTTGCATGAGTATTTAATAGGTCTATATACAACTTTCGGTACGTGCCTTTTTTAATATTTAAAAAAAAGTGTAAAATCGACCTACCCTAATATATATATATATATATATATATATATATATATATATATATATATATATATATATATATATATTAGTAGTAAGTTTTTGAAAGGCTGTGGGCAATGCAATTCCGGGTAAGATGCAAGATGAAAGGAAAGGAACAAAAACAATAAAAATAAATCGAATACGATATAAGACTTACTATTTATTTTTCCTTTTTTTTCCTTTTTTTTTTTTTTTTTCTTACATAACAGCAAGAGTGTTTTAGCTGTCCGGGTGATTAAAAATCACTATTTGATATTTCGGGAAAAGACATCCCTTTTTCAAAAATAATTAGACCAGAAGAAGAATAATATTTTATTCTTCTCCGACTGTGTAGAGAATAATACAAAACAAAATGGCTGCCAGATATAGACCGCAGCAAAAAAACAGTTTCACAGGGAATATAAATTAAGTTAAGTTTTATTTTAATATTATGTTAAATATATGATTGGTGTTTAGAATATTAGTGTAATGTTGGTTAGGTGTATGGTGTTCGATAAACTGTTATTTTTGATAATATATATATATCATTTTTTTATTTTATTTATTTATTTATTTTTTTTTTATATTTGAATATTTACTTTGTTTTATCTTCGTATTTTTAATTTGTTTATCTTTCTATCGTAATTTAAGAATTTTAATATAAATTAAAGTAATTAGTCTCATATTTTAAATATTCTAGATCTATCTACTTATCGATTTCGATTATCATCTATTAAAGAAGTGTTATTAATTACTAATTGTGAGTTTCGTCAAATTAGATTAACGAATTAACTTATTAACTTGATATATTTAATATAAGATAAAGGGGAGTAACTCTGGATTTTTTAAAATATTTTTTTTTTTTATAATTAATTTTTTTTTTTTTAATTTTTTTTTTAATTTTATAAAATCTTTTTTTTGGTGGAGATCTGTATAACAATATTAGTATATATATACAACATATATACACAAATGCATATATACATATATATATACATATCTATGTATTATTGTTTGTTTAATTGTTTATCTATATATATTCATCAATTTCTTTACATATTTGTTTGTTTTTGTTTTTTTTTGTTTTTTTTTATTAATTTTTTTATAATCTTTTTTTTTTGGTGGAGATCTGTATAACAATATTAGTATATAATACAACATATATACACAAATGCATATATACATATATATATACATATCTATGTATTATTGTTTGTTTAATTGTTTATCTATATATATTCATCAATTTCTTTACATATTTGTTTGTTTGTTTTTTTTTTTTTTTTTTTTTTGTTTTGCTTTTTTTTTTATTTATTTATTTTTTATTATTATTATTTACTTGTTTAATTTATTTTATGAATTATTTATTTAATATTTGCATGTTATTTGTATACATTCTATATGTGTTTGGATTTATTAATTAATAATGCTAGGTTATGGAGTGACTTATTTTGGTGGGTTAGACGAGTATGCTGAATATGGTTTTTGGTTTGTGGTTGAAAGTGTGTAAGGATGGAAGTTCCTATGGGGAGGGGCCTGTTTGATTGTTTGGGTGTATGGTGAGTTTATTATGGGAGGTGAGTAATGAGTGAAATGGTGGAAACGGACTCTGTTAAGTGTTAGATATGGGGGTTGGTTGGTGGATGGGGGGTAGATATTATAGAATGAAAGGTGAGTAGAGCTCGTGACGTTGATTGAGTGAGGGGTTTAATCTGGAGATGAGGATTGATTCTGTGATTCTAAGGTCACCGATGTTTCTGACAGACGCTAAGATGGAGACGTGAATATCGCGCTGAGTGTTTGAGCAAATCTCTATGTGTTTGTGGAAAGAGGATATACGGGTATTCAAGTGCTCCTTTATGCGCAAGTGTAGCGGTCTTGTAGTGTTGCCGATGTAAAATTTTTTGCATTTATTACACTGTAGTTTGTAAACACAGTTAGTGCGAAGGCACAGACCTGTGTTGGAGATAGGGCAATTGGCCAGGGAGCAGGGTTCGGGTGTGTGGTTAGTGTGTTTATTAGATAGATGTTGGCGTAAGGAGGTGCCAGTATGTGTTAGTTGTATGTTAAGGTTTTCCTTATGTATTGCCTTGCGGATGGAGGTGGTGATCTTATCGCTGAAGAAAGGGAGTTTTAAGAAGCATGTGTTAGCGAGGGTGCGGTGTCTACGTGTTTTGGGCTTATTTAGGTGGGCTATGGTTGGGGCGGGGTAGCCATTATTTTGGAGGGTTTGGTGGAAGTTTTTAGTGTGTGATATTTTGTCAGCAGCAGAAGAGCATTTATTTTGTATTCGGGTAATTTCATTATGGGCATAACTTAATTTGGCTTTTGTGGGCAGGGCAGACTTATAGTGTATGAAAAGGTTTTTGCAGGCAGGTTTCCTATAGAAGTTAGTGTGTATAGAGCCATCTTCGGTGATGTTAAGGTTGAAATCAAGGAGAGAGAGTGAGCCGGACTCGTTTGGGTGTTCTATGGTGAATTGTATGTGGGGGTCGGTGTTGTTGAATGTGTTGAATATTTGTGTGGCTTCGTCTTGAGAGGATGTAAGGATTAGAATGTCATCTATATATCTGGAGAAGAATATATAGGAGAGGCAGGAGTTAAGTGCTCGTTGTTCTAACCGGTTCATGTAGGTGATGGCTAAGAGACCGGAAAGGCTAGAACCCATGGGGAGGCCGGAGATTTGTTTGAAAGTGTGCTGCTGAAAGGTAAAGTATGTGTTGTCGATGATGATGTATAAGAGATTGTGAATGTCAGTAGGTGTTAGTCCGAAGAGCTCTAGGTTGTCAGAGGAAGATATGTGGTCGGTGATGAGGTCTATGGCTGGGTGTGCGGGTATTGAGGTGTAGAGGGAGATTACGTCAAGGCTAAATATATATAGCTTAATGAGTGAGAAAAACCGCCAGGAATTTCAAAATATTGTCCGTTGTTCTCACTCATTAAGCTATATGACTCCGCTGATGAAGGTCCGATTTTCTCGGATCTGAAACCTTGGTCCGGATGTTGTTGTAACTCTTTGTTTAATATTAATAAATATCATGCTCTCATTAATTATCTAGTTAATTTTACTTTTGCATATATATATATATATATATATATATATATATATATATATATTTATATATATATATATATATATATATATATAGGAAATGCATGACATTTTTCTTCATATTATCATCCTGAAGAAGTCTTAAAAATAAAGACGAAACATTGATGAATATATATAAAAACATCCCTTTTGGTTTTTCCCTTTTTCATTTCCCATCGCGTCGGATTACCTTCATCCTTCCTTTCTCATATATATGGAGAAAAATGAATGACTTAAAGTAATTTCATAAGATCATGTTAAAAACTTTATTGCATGCTGAATATTAAAGTATACTGATTTAGTTTAAGAGTTTTTCTTACCTTATTTAATATTCTTTAAATTCTGTCATATTTACGTACATGTTTGTGGTGTGTACCGACACACATATGTAAATTAAATAGAAACGCCGAAGACGAGGAGTCACTCTTTCTCTTAATTCGTACAAAAACATTAAGAAATATTAGAGTGTATTATTTCTCTTGTCTTTCTCCACAGTATTTTGATGTAAACAGCAACATAGAGTGGGTGGGAGAGAGAAATACATAGATACCTTAAGATAGAGATTTGTGTCTTGTTCAGTTAATTATTAATTACGGCTAATTGGAACAGTTTAAATATTTTAGAAATATACCCCAATCCCAGAAGTAAAGTATATTTTATCATGTATTTTGTGCTAATAAAGTATATAGACAAAAGAAATTGGAGGACCAACGTTCATGAACTCAACTATAATAATAAATTTTCTTAATTTCATTAAATCAATTTTTTCCCGTTGCTGGAAACCAATCTCGATTTTTTTCTATGGAAGATCAAGATCCGACTCTATTTTATCAAGGTTTGGTTTGGGTTTTGGTTTTGATTTTTTACGACAAAGCAACCATCTATGAGTTATTTAATTCCGAATAAAGTTGTCAAATGATCGAATATTATTTTATATTGTGTTTGAAAAAATTAAAAAAATTAACAAAAATTTGAAATTATTTTTTTTTTAAGTAAGACTTTTTTATGAAATCTAAGATTTTGGTCGAATTTGTATCTTTAAACAGGTCCTATAGATTGTTCGAGTTGTAGTACTTCGGATTTGTTGCAGATCCTAACAGTCTATTAATATATGTTTGACTGTATAAGATTCTTGACATGATATACACATTGGAGACTCTTCACCTTCCAATAAATCTTTGTGAGTAATATGTGTATGCCCATATGGAGTTTTCTTTTCTTGCCTTTCAGTAGCCTCAGGGCCACTCATCAATAGTTGTACAAATATTGTGTAATTTATTAGTTAGACATTCATCCCATGATTCTTGCCATTTTTCTTTGATTATCCTGTTCACAGAAATTATAAGATCAGTATATAGCTTTCTAGTATTGGAAGCTAGCATGTTCAGCGATTCTTTTTCTGCTATATCCGCGTTTTCATTTCCACGAATGCCGATAAGACTCGGTATCCAGCATAATTTCATTTTACACAGCTTCTTGTTATAGATGGACGTGATCTTGTTTAAGATTTTATGATTAAAGAGTTATCCGTATTTTTGTTTTTCATTGCGTTGGGCACCAATAGAGAGTTGGAAACTTGATGAATTTATCAATCTTACTATCTTCTATTATTTTCAGAGCCAATACAAAAGCTACGGCCATATGGCTGTAGCTTTTGTATTGAAAATTGACGCTTTGTCAGGTAGTTTTGCTGCATTTTTATCTTTTTGAGGATAGTAGCACATCCTATTCTATCTGATTCTTCAGGTCTATCTGTATGGGTGCACCTATAGTTGGGATGATTTTTTTATATTTTCAAATTCATCCTTAAATATAATTGGAGTGGTTTTGTTCTTTGAAGTTATTATCAAATAAAATATACAAGAGAGTTGTTTTTATTCCCATGATAGAATCTTGGAAATTATTGATTGGTTTATGAGACTAGGGTTCAATTCTAGTTGTTAATTCCTGGATACTGTAAGTAAAAGAACTAATGGCACTTATTTTTGTTCTCAAGCAGAGTTTTATATTGTGTACTAAACACGCAACCATAGAGCAGGATTTAGTGAACATGATGACATTTTGTCACATACTGAAGCACCATTTTTTCTCTTAGGTGTAAAGAACCTTCATTCGCTTCAGTATATAAGATGGATAATCACAATTTTTCATCAATTATAATTTCAATGGTCTTATATTCGTCTGTTATTTGTAGTTCTTTGCCATTTAGTTTCAGGCATGGATCATTAAGTATTTGATGCAAACTGCAACAGACACAATTTGTCTTTGGTTCAAAGAATCTAAAACCGTTTTCTTCAATCCATTAACTGATCTTATTTAAAGCTAGTTGTAATTTGCGTTCTGCTATATGCATATGTTTTGCTCGGCCGCAAATTAAAACGTTATCTACGTACAGTGAGCCATGCACTGCAGTGTCAAGGTTTTTAACAATACTATTTATGTTGACATTTAAGGGTGTCACCGATAAGATACTTACTTGAGGTATTCAATTTATTGTTCTTTTACATAGTTAAGTATAGTTACGACTCTCACTTTAAAAGTTCGGTTTTTAAGAAATCTTAGATAAGCATTCTGGTTTTTAATCTGAGGTCTCGGATATCTTTTATTATACCGTACTTCTAGGTGGTATCGTACACCTTCTTCAGATCAAAAAAAAATTGTAACCAGGTGCTCTTTTTTAATGAATGTCAATTTACTAAATATCTACAATCTGATCAAATGGTCAGTAGTACTTCTTTTTTTCCTAAAACCAGACTATGTCTGACATCAATTTTTTTCGACTTCAGGTACCATCTTAGTCTGCTATTTATCATAGTTTCCATTACTTTACAGAGACAACTTATAAATGATATCGGTCTATTGTTTGAAGGATTATCGGAGTATTTTTCACAGCTTGGGTATGGGTATTACTGTTGCTTGCCTCCAGAGATGTTTAATTTTTCCGCTAATCCATATTTTGTATATATCATTGCAAGGTATTTGGAGGATCTCTGTAGTAATTGTTATAGAAATTCGTAGGAAATATCATCCGGACCGACTGTTGTATTCTGAGTTTTTGCAAATGATTTGTTCAGCTCCAATCTTGTAAATGGCTGATTATAGTTTTGGCTATATTTGGAACTGAAATTTAGGTTTTTTATTTTCTTCAGTTTGGCTCCTACAGCCAGAATTTTTAGAAAAAGGCTGTCTGCTAAGACGTTAGAAATATTTATTTCTGTCCGTAATCTTTGTATTGTTTGTGATGATCTGCTTTATTGACATGCAGTCATTCTTGCAAGCTATCTTTCCCACCATGCTTCATATCACCTTAGACTTTGTGCTTAGATTTATTTTTTATATATTACCTTTCCGTGAATTTCTTTTAAACTTCTGAATAGTTTATCTATCTCGGGCTTCCTTGCCCAACTCCTCGTTAGTGGGGTTCAAATTTAATCTTCTCAGCGCAGAACGGCCTCCTCGGATAACATTTAGGCATACTTTATCAAACCAAGGTTTGCGTTTGGTTTGGTTTGTAGATTACTTTGGTAAACACTCTTCAGATATTTCTACCAGTGTCTCTGTAAAATAGATGAAGTGATCTTCTCCATTTACATTGGCATGGCTGTCAGTTTTTCTTGACATTGCTCTTGAAATCTCTCTCAATTTGGCTTTTTGCAAATTCTATCCTCAAGTTGAGCACCTAATAGGAACGTGATCACTACCACATGTCTCATCGTGCACCTTTTATGTGTAGTCCATGAATATTGTTGGATCACACATAGTTAAATCAAGTGATGAATACGTTCTCGTTGCTAGGTGTAGATAGGTGTTGCTTTTATTGCTGTAGAGGAGAGGTTATTGAATCTGTCCTTTTTTATTTGTGTTTTACTGGTGCAGTGATTGTATGTTTTCATTCTGTTAACATATGTATTATAGGTGTATAATATTTATTACTTGTTTTTACTTTCAGTTAAGAAATCTTTGTGTGAATCAAAATTCTTTGATAAAGTATGATTTTAATTTAGCATTACCGAAAGATTTGACAAAGAAATATTAATTTTTCTTTAAACCAGTTCTTCAAAGATATATACTGATATTTACCACGTGAACTACGATTAAAAGATATTAAGTTCTTTGGGCAGGTGTTCTTTAGAACATGTGAGTTATCTTAAAAGTAACGCAAGAGTAAAAAAAGTGAGAAACGATGGTATATATATATATATATATATATTCTAGAGATGAAAGATGAAGAGAATAAAAGATTGTAAAGATACAATATTTATTAGAACATCAGAAGTTCAGAGCAAGGAGTTTCAAATTCTTAATCCATGGATTTTCAAAGATAAACTCTTTTCATCGGAGGATTTGAAGCCCCTTGCTCTGAACTGTTGATGTTCTAATAAATATTGTATCTTTACAATCTGTTATTCTCATCTTTCATCTCTAGAATTGATTGCTCTATTCAATACATTGAGCTTTATAGCATCTCGATGAATTATTATTAAACGATAATTAAATTATCTTTAATTTAATTCAACATTTAAATATTATATATATATATATATATATATATATATATATATATATATATATATATATATAATTGTTTTTAATGGATAACTATTTTTAATATAGATTGATCTATGTTTCATGTTCACCAACAATACCGTATGGATGATGTAACTGTACCGCTGGTCGAACGACTAGAACCACGAACCCGATACAATCGAATCCAAGCTTCTTACCGCTCGACCGTAGTGACAGCAACATTCAAAATACGAGAAAAATCATCCCTATATTTTTATTTGTAAACATAAGAAGAAACAGTATCCAAGGGAGATAACTCGCAACGTTGCTGAATTTGAATTTTTACTTTCAATCTTTTATCATATTTCACTCAATGTGCTCGACTTGAAGGAAGCTTAATAACTATTCTTAATAAATAAATATTTTTTAATATCCATAGATATATATTTCGTGTTCACCAGAAATGATGTAACTCGACTGCTAGTCGAACGACTCGAATCCAAGCTTCTTACCGAATCTAAATTTCTCATATATATATATATATATATATATATATATATATATATATATATATTAAATTTAAACAGAAGATAAGAGTCATATTTAACAGTACATTGCTATACAGACCGAGTTTCACGTTTTGGCGTATGAAGATAGACAAACATATAGATGTAGATACTCAAAGACATTCACATATAAGCAGACATACATTCACATTCTCATATATATACACCAACGTATGTATACACACACATATATATATATACATACAGGCATGCATATATATACACAAAGGAGAAATATATATATATATATATATATATATATATATATATATATATATATATATATATATATATATATATATACCTAACCACTAGGGGCTTATGTCTAGTAAGCACCCCGATAAAGTCGACGAAATGGACGCTTTTTAAAGACACTTGCTGGATATAATCTCCAAGATCCGTTTCACACGACACAGTAACACCTTTCAAAGAAACATATCCTCTAACTTAAAAAAAACTTAAAACAAATAATCACACATTGATATTCGCAGATAAAACCAGAAACCTTTATGAAGTTAAAAAAGATAAATATAAACAACTAGCAAGAAACATCACCAACAAATATCAATTAACATCAAATCATACGTATAACGATATCAATGGAGAGGCAATGATATTAGCAGCCAAACTTGAAATTGACTACAGGGCAAGGCGATACTTATACCAGGCCTGGCAAACATGCGACTGAGGTCCACGACTGGGGGTGGACATGTGAAAACCAAAATTACTACTAAATAATAATTACCGAAAGTAGTTGTAGTAATAAATTACTTAGGAATGTCCTTCTATTTGTTTAGGAAGCAGCTTACAATTATTGATTTATTTCCATCAAATCAAATGTAAAAAGTAGAAAAATTCAAAAACTAAATTCACAAAAAATCACCTTATTCACCATTAATTATACACATTTTCGATGTTTCAAAAATCATGAGTCAATTTGTTTGTATTGACTAATTTATTACAGAAAATATAATCATATAATACAATGAGAAAGCAATTTCAACATTTTACAAAATCAAATACTTTGTGAACAAAATAATGTTCAGAGAAACAATTTTGATAATTTTTACGAAATTGTGATGTTTGTTACACATACAATTTGATAATTGTTTTTACAGAAGACGGAGAAAATACTTATTTCTTCATGATTCGATAGTACATATTATATTCAGCTTTAATAATAAAATCTACTTACATTAACAAGAACATAAAACCAATTAAAATATACGTAAAAAGAGGAGAAATGTAAAACTGCTAATTGCTCAGAAAATTATTTATTAAATAAAATGAGAGTCTACTTTGTTAGGCGATTACGTGTGAACACCTTGAAAAACTTAGCAGAAAGAAGAAAGAACAATTGACCTAGAATTTAGAGTGTGGGATCAGTTTCGCATATAAATTCTACGTAAAATGATCCCTATTTCCGAGACATCCTAGCGTTTTAAAGCAGTTGAGCAATTTGTTTCTATGAGAGATAAATCTTGTGTGTGTTTAAGGGGTGGGAGCGAGTAGTGGTTCTACTTTTGTTAGGCGATTATATTTTACGACATTGCCACTCGTTCTTAGGGTTATGTGTAAAATAGAATGGCTCAAAAATAGGGGATCTTTCTATGTTAATGTTATATACGAAACCAATCTCCACTCTAAATTCGTAAATAATTGTTTGTTTTTTTCTTTTGGTGTGCACACGTAATCGCCTGAAGAAAGTAGAATCTCGTTTTTTTTCAGATTTAGGTAACAGAACAGAGCACAAATATCTGAAATTATTCACATAGTCAAACAAGAGTTATTGTTGCTAAAAGACTCGTAACCACAAAAGATCTTCTTAAGAAATACTTATTTATGTCAGGACAAAAGTAAAATTTCAGACCAGACCAAAAATCAATTTTATCCAACATTTGGGCGATTACAAAACAAAATAGGCAATATAATTCAACAGTCTCTACAATACAATTGAAGCGTAAAAAGTATTTAAACTCGTTAATTCAATTTCACTTGGGTGATTGACCCCCTTCAGATGAAATAATTATCTTAGTACGATCAGTTTCTGATATGCATCATTTTAATATGAAACAAAATCATGATCTTATTTATTCCAATACTTTTTTAAAAAATGATTGTTTCAGTCACCTTTTTTTAACTTTAACTCACCCAGACAAGGCACCTTGCCGCTGAAAACGTAAGGGGCTACTGCGGATTAGGGGCAAGAAATTATTTCGGAAATTTATTTCTGTTTTTGGGCATGGGGGCGAGGAGGTCGACATATTTCCACTGTGTAAATGAAGGTCAAGGTTGTTTGTCTGGATGGCGTGATATTTCGCACCATCTTTTTTTTCAGTTGCAACATCGTTATGAAGACGTCTAGAGGTGACGTCATAGCAGCAGCCTCGATCTGATTCTGGCGGGTTTTTTGGTTAATACTTGCGTGGATTTTGGAGAGAACGGTTCTCTTTTTAAAGTACTCCGTCTGTTTTTGAAAATAGACGTAAAATGTTTGGATGATTTTCTCCTCGTTCTTTGGACGTAATATGTTTGGATGATTTTCTCCTCGTTCTTTGTGTAAGAACGTTTTATTGTGATATTCCGGGGTATATGAGCGACCCTGATCTTAAGGAATATAATTTCAAGGCTTGGAGCCCCTTGGCAGGAACGTTTTTTTTTTAATGTTTGATACTTTTGGAGAATTTCAGTTATGAAGTAATTTCGAGGATTAAAACCCTTTGGAATGAAAATGGGAAATATTATCGATGAACATTGTTGGAGAATTTCATTTATGAAGTTATTTCTAGGATTGAGCCCCCTTGGAATGAAAAATGTTAAAAAAAAAGAAAAGAGGGACTTTTAAAACGGACATTACGGTGATAAAAAAAACTGTACCAGAGAAGATCCTGCTAACAACTGTTACGGTTCTGTATATTTGAGTATTATTTTTTATTGTTTTGTACCCTTTGAGACCCCTTTGTTAAATTTAAAGAAGACTTCGTTAGTTTTTATTATATGTTTTTATATGAAAGAAAGAAAAAAAGGAAGAAGACTTCTTCAGTCTTGATTATATGAACAAAAAAGAAAAGATTTATTTTTGTTTCAGTTTCGTTGTGCCAACGAACTTTCCCCTTTGTGAATTTTCATGTCTTAAGTTTTTTTTTAGTTTTTTTAAATTTTATCTTGGTTACTGAGGGTTAATGTTATTAACCCAGCTTTGGGAATTAAAAGCGGCCAGCCCCTTTTTTAATGTTAATAAAACTCTATTTTAAGTCAATCGAACCTCTTATTTTTTCTTTCTCATTGTCATGTTTTCTTTTAAACTGTGGTTTTAACCCCCTTTGTTACCAAGAAATTCGGATTTTGCTAACAACCGCGAAATTCCGATAATTAAAGGGGGACATCCTTAGTGAGAAGTTGTGAAGCGAGATATTTGTTAACATTACACTTAAATTTTTGCATGTCGGTAGAGTCAGGGAAACAGGGAGCAGGGAAGGTGTTTGAAAGCTTGGCAGCTCGAGAAAAAAAGCTATTAGAATAGAATACCGTCCGGAATTCGGTGATCTCTAGGGTGAATGAATGGGATTTAACTGATTGTCGAGTTGGTCGGTGTATTTACGTGGAGGTGGGCACCAGAGCAGCCAGTTCATCCGAACACATTTGATTTAAGTACTTGTAAAACATGCACAGGGATGCAAAATTGCGGCGATGGGACAGGGGCCGAAGCTTGGTGGATAATTCGGGACCTATCATACTCTTTTTGGACCCTGTCTAAGAGGGAGAAACTAGTGGATGGTGCACCAGCCCATGTGTGACAACAATACGCTATGGATGAGCGGATTGTGGCTTTGTATAAATATAGAATAATGGCAGATGTGAGAAGTTTTCTAGCATAGTAGTGGGAGTCCACTTTTCTTGCAGCTGCCTTGGCAATGTCTTTTATGTAAATTGGACTCCCAGGTAGGGTGTTATGAGCGATGATAATCGGTGGTTGACAGGGTTTCTTGTAGCTGTTAAAGGAAACGAGCTTTTCCTTAGCATTAAATTTTAGCATCCATTTATGTCCTCTTTCATCTACAGACTAAAGGTCATTTTCTTTAGATTGAGCCATTGCCTTGGATATGTGCGCGTCTGCTTTTCCCACATGTCGAGAGTAGAGCGTGGTGTCATCAGCAAATATATTCATCTCCGACTCAATTTCATCAGGGAGATCGTTTATGAAAATTAGGAACAATTCAGGTCCGAGGATCGATCCCTGAAGTACACACGCATTTCCGTCATGTTGCTTAAATGAACGCCCATCGAGTACAACTTGAATCTGTCTTTTGGATAGGAAGGATCTAATTATATAAGGTATTCATCCATTAATACTATACGGATTTAGTAGTAATTTTGGTCTTCGAATGTTCGCCCCCAGTCGTGGGCCCCAGTTGTATGCTTGCCAGGCATGTATTATGGATAGCCTTGCTACAGAGCCAATAAATTGGCCCTAAAAGGGGCCTCGCTTACATTGAAAGACCACAAACCCAATTTTAGAAGTAAATCCACGTGTAGACTCATAAATCTAGCTAAAAGCGAAATGGGTTTAGCTAGTAAGCATATAATTAAAAATATAAATAAACATTTTAAGTGCCACACAGATCTACGACTTTGGATCAATTCTCAAGCGAGCATCGAATGGTTACAAGTCATTCCTAATAAAGAACAATACCGATTCACACATTTCGACATCACAGACTTCTATCCCTCCATCAACAGAGAAATTCTTAACAAAGCCTTAACTTTCGCCAAAACCTTCACAGAAACCAGCAATTTAGAAATAGAAATCATTCTCCATGCAAGTAACTCCTTCCTCTTCTTTGACGATAAAACATGCGTTAAAAAAATCAACCGTAAAACCCCTTTGATGTACCTATGGGAGCCTACGACAGTCAGAATGTGTGCGAGCTGATCGGGCTTTTCATCTTATACTCTCAACAAACTAAGTTCCCTAATCAAGAGTTTGGCTTCTATCGAGATGACTATATCTCTTCTGCAACAGCAACGATTAAGAACTTGACATATTTAGAAAACAACTGGCAGCATTCCTTAACGAACTAGGATTTAATATCACTATTGATACCAATTTTACTAGCGTAGACTTCACAGATGCAACCCTGGACCTAATTAACAATTTCATTCAACCATACCGCAAACCCATCGAACAGCTAAGGTATGTCAACACTCAGTACTGCCAGGCCCCTCTTGTCTTTAAGAACCTTATATCCAACATAAGCAAAAGAATCACCCACCTTTCATCAAGCTCCGATATTTTCCAACACGCTGCCCTATATTACAACAAATCCCTCCGCAAAAGTGGTTATGGAGAAGAAATATCTTACAAGCCTCCCAACCTACCAACACAAAAACAATAGAAAAATAAATATTATTTGGTTCATACAAACCTATCTCCTCAGTGTCAAATATAACATAGGTAAACAATTCATGTTATTAATAGATATATACTTTCCACCATCTAATAGACTTCATTAATTCTTTAATAAAAATACAGTCAAAATGAGTTATTCCTGTTACCCCTTTGTAGGAGTCCTTTTTAGTCTCTAAACCACAACTCCAATCAATCCTCCAACCCCGTTGCTCATGCAGAAGAGAGGTAATATTATCCCTAGGAGAAAGTTGAACAACCATATCTATAGTGTACGAAGCCAAAGCCATATCCGGTATAAACTCCAAGAAAGAAGAAATTTACATGGGAATGACTCAAGGAACTTTCAAAAAGAGACTCTACGCTTACACTAGCACTTTCAAATATTCCGGACAAAAGCATAACACTTCTATAGCAACCACTATATAGGAACGTAAAAAGTCAAGTACCCGTATGAAATTAAATGGAGGATCATCAATAAAAAAAGCCTTATAATCCTACCTCCAGAAATTGCCCACTATGCACCACTAAAAAGGTCAGAATCCTACAAGCAATCAATAACCATTCCACAATCTGTATGAACATCAAAACTGAAGTGTTCAAACAATGTCCCCACAGAAGAAAATTTATACTAGCCAACTAGACTAACAACGAAAATACATAACTCACTGATAGACCCCCCTATACATAAGTCTAAAGAACTCCACATCATATGTATAAGATAAGGCATATTTCCCCCACCCCAAAACCTTTCAAATTATTACCAAATTAATTCTATTATACAAGATGACACCCCTATCCTTCAGATATATTATATTATACTTATCACATCCACATCTCCTCTGCCAATCAAAATACCACCTACACTCGAACCCTTATAATTCCTACCTATCACAAATAACATAAATTAATAGATACCTCATCATATTAAAAAAGTTAACATTTAAATTTATTAAATATATTAAGTCACACTAGTTAAATACATAGAAATATATTAATCGAATACCTTTAAATTAAAGGGAAAATATATATGACCAAGATCTAAATTTTATCGATTCACACAGACCCTCTGAGATGCTCATAAAAGTTATTAGATATAAGCTAACAGAGTTAATTAAACACAAGTATCCCACAAATACAGACACCACAAATAATGATAGTAATCTTATATTGATCCACACACTTATTTTCATATACCTAGTAAACTTTTTTACTAATAAAGCTACCTACTCTATAGCACCAAACCGCCACATAGCTAATAAACTAGAATTATAACAATAATCTTACACCCAAATATAAGCACTATCCTAAAATTATAAAAAGTAATATATATATATATATATATATATAATACTTAAACCTATTAATAACAGGAATACAACTCCACCCAAAATGTAACCCACTCACTGACAAATAAACTACAACACACACTATCCCCCTAAATAGTAATGCATTATTGAAGCAGAGAGACATACAACATCAATTATCAACAATTAATTTATTCTAAATAATACTTAGTTACAATGAAGTTCGATATAAACATATAGTCCGCCCCTATTAACTCAGTACTTTTTCCAAAAGGGACGCTTCAATGAACTCACTGGAAGACGTTAGGGTGATCTTTGACCTCCATTCTTCGATTTGCTTTTATTTCGTTAGTCGCTGATGATTTGGATTAGGCTCTAACGACCTTTTAAATAAAATAAAAAGTTAGCCTATCTAAAAAACGATGGTACGTCTCTGAAGTATGCAACGTATAGTTTTTAAATAAATAATTTGTATATTAGCACTCACATTTTTTGCGATCGAACACTTTATTGATTTATTTTCAACATACACCGAAGCGCTGTATATATATGTATATATATATATATATATAATATAATATTATATAGTATAATATATAATATAATATTATATAGTATAATATAATATAATATAATATAAAATGTTTGAGCGCCTAATCCTCAACAGGTTGGCTTTATTTGCTGAAATAGCCATCATCCACCAATAAGCAGGATTCGGGCCTAGCAAATCCACAACAAGCAAGCTCCTGAATCTCACTCAACACATCAAAGATGGGTTTCAGAAAAGAATAGTTACAAGGGTCATCTTTATTGATCTATCTACCGCGTATTAGACTGTACAACCGCCTCTATCCGAAAAAGATCTTACACGAAACAACAAAGTAGTGTGCTGGCACTATCACTGTACAACATCTAAACTAATGACCAACCAATGAAGAAGAATATTGAGCGATTCATTTATGCTGCCTACCTCTGTTTAACATCCCAACCAGTAGAAACAAACCTCAACTCATCTTTAGACGAGCTACACCTTTACTACACCTGCGAAAACTCAAGTTTGCTCGTTCTGTCTGAGAAACCAGGGCGCCAATCGACCACTAAACATCACGTGTCCTAGATACAACTTTAAAATCGCACCAATAGCATAACCTTGGACCGCACACTCTTATTCAAGGAACATGTAAAAAAAGACACAAATTAAAATCAACTCCCGGAAGAACATCCGACGGAAACTGATCACCTACAAATGAAGAGCCACAACACACGCACACTAAGATGTACTGCATTTGGCCCTGTACTTTTCCTCCTCAGAGTATGCGTGTTCTGTTTAGGAGAGATCAACGCATGCCAAACAATTAGACTCAGCATTGAACAACATCTTCGCCTACCGACCTGCATCTCCTCACGGACATTGCTTCTGCAGATTTGAAACAAGAAGTTGCCAGTCGAGTAGAGATCAAAAAGGCTACCAGATAAACGCCATCTCATTCATAGAGGTGAACCAACGGTCCGGCGACTGAAGTCAAGGAGAAGCCTCCCTAGCCATGTCAAACATCTAACAATATCTCAGGAAGAGACCAGACTACAGCTGTAAACCAGGCGGCTAGAGAATGCTCCCCCTCCTACTGACATGAGAATACCCCCTTTTGAGGCTTTCCCGCCCGGTTCAGACGCATCCTGGATCCAGTTGAAAACTCAACCGCTTTAGAACGGGAATGGGTCGATCAAAAGTTGCTATGACTAAATGGGGCTACAAAATTGACTCAACTATCTGCAAATGTGAAGAGAATGACCATACGATACAACATTGCCTAGTCTGTCATCTACGGTTTAACCGGTGCAGCTTGAAAGATATTGCAGAATTCAACAGTAATGCAAAGGACTGTAAAAAAGTAGGATCTGTTGTATGACTACATGCTTCAAAGACACGCAAAGAAGAAGAATATAAAATTTAACATTAGACTAGTTTATATCCGGATGAGGTACAGTACCTTGGTATGTCAATACCTATATTTACCCAGAGTCTACCGTGTCAGAAATTTATTTTCTTCTTCTTCTTCTTCTTCTTCTTCTTTTCTTTTCTTCTTCTTCTAAAACCCCCTTTTTTAAGAACTTGTAATGAATGACTGCTGCTGATGGCACGTGTCGGTGTCGGAAGCGTGGGCGTTTGACGCCGGAAGCCGTTGAAATAACCGCGAAATTCAAGTTAGTTGCTGAAACGATCTCGAGGTGGAGAGGTCGGTCGACTCAACTCGGACATGAAGAAGTCCTAAAAACAAGAATGTTAAAACAGGAATATGTAGAGAGCATGCCTGTAAAAATCTTCAAAGAAGTTGGAGTTTCAACTAGTGTTCGAGGTTGAATATTTACGTTGGACGGAGAAGTCCACTGAAGTCTGAAAACAGAAACAAGGAAGTTATTCATTTGAAAGGCAAATGTGCCTTTGGAAAAGACAAAACGAAGTGTGTTCCGAAAGATGTCTCCAAATGAAGAGTTGACGTGGAAGAGTGCCACTATTCTCAAAAGGAGTCGATCGAAGAAACGATGCGATGTCAATAAAAAAGATGAACAATCAAGGGAAACAAACAGCGCGAACAAAAAGGACTTTTCTATATTCTTCTGGTATTTTTTTATTTTACTAACAAAATTCTTTCAAGTAAGTTTTCTCTTTTTTCTGACATGTCTTTCCTAGCAAAGTTAATAAGCCTTCGGGCAGCATAATTAGGACTTTATTTATGCAGCCTTTCCGTGTGTCCATCGGAACTTAAATTCAGTCTATGAAGTGAACTTTGAACAATGACTTTCTGCCGAACTCATTTTACCTATTTTCTTTTTCTTCAATAAATTATTTGTTGTTTAAAATAGCTTGTTTTTTTTCTTACTGTTTATTTAATTGTCTAGTTATTGCCCGAGGTCCTTACGTGTATCGATTTTGGCCTGTACGTGGTTAAAATTGCGATATTCTGCATAAATAAAACTCTAGGTCTCTGTGTTCTATTCTGTATCTATGTTTAAACACAGAGGTGTTCGGCCCTAATGGTTTCTACGCTCTGTCTTACTAAGAATAGTGAGCGAGACCATTTCTTTCTGTCTATCGTTTGGGAGTGGTTCTATAGACACTATTTTATTGTACTGTAAAGGTAGTCGTTTGTGCCCAAACTGTATATAGACTTATCAAGGTTCACTGGACTGAATAAGCTGCTTTATAGTCAATTAATGATTTTCTGTTTTATCTTCGTCGCTGCTTTGAGTTCATTGTGTAATTTATCTTGCGCGCGTGCGTGTCGCCATTTTATTGTCTCCACGTGGTGAGTCAGCCATCTTGTCTTGTTCAGTTTAAGTTGGCGGGAAAATTTGGCGCCAAGTGTAGGTGTCACTGTCTGTAGTAACCCCCCCCCCTCTCTTAGTACATGTAGAAAGGAGTCGGTGGGGAGGGATTTGAAAAATGGCGAGTTTAACAGCAGATGTCTTGTTGAAAAAAATAAAATACGCTAAAGATAAAATATTAGTTGTATTTGAAGTGTTAAAATCTTCTAGTGAGATAGAAGAATCTAAATATATTTTGTGTAAAGAACAGATTGATGAATATCTGAAAGACGTAGTTCGGTTGGAGGAACAAGTTATAGATGCTTATCTCTCTGATGGTGTAGACGATGAGTTAGTGGAAAATTTTAATAAGGGAGCTGCCTTATTTAAAATACAAGTGATAGAAAAATTAACTACGTTTAAGCCTTGTAAAAAAGACGTTGACGAGAATTCCAGAATTAGTAAGGGGATAAAAGGCATCGATTTAACCCCTAAAATAGTTTGTCCCAAGGGATCTGGAAACGGATAAGTTAGCTTATCTAAACTTCCATAGAGAATTTTTGAATTGTGTAGCTAATCTTGATAGTGACGCATTAAGATTAGTGATATTGAAAAACCATCTTTCTGGTTATGCCTTTCATGTGATAAAACATCTGTCTGTATCAGATGAAAATTATCGAGTAGCTTTGGACTTGCTATCGAAAGAGTTCTTAGACGAAAAGTGTATCGTCGACTCTATATTTTCGTCCATGTTGAATGAAAATCGCATGTATAATAATAATGTCGTAAAGAAATTCCTGACTAAGATGAAAACCCAATTGTACGAGTTAAAGAACTCGTTCGGTTTGGATTTCTTTGAGAGTAATTCTCCGGGAAATCGTTTGTTAAGTCACATTGTATTCAATAAACTGACAACTTCCTTTAAGTCAGAATTAATACATAAGGTGAACGGAAATTATCCTTCTTTGAACCAAATTCTGGAGAATAGTGTTGAGATATTTAAAACACTGGAATTTTGTGAACACGATTCGAGATATCGTAAAGTTGATTCCTTTAAGGAAAAGAGTAAATTCAGGCCTTTCGAACCTGAAAAGAAACCTTCCACGTTGAAAAATTTTCATGTTAAAACATATAAGGTTAAGTTTAAGTGTTGTTTTTGTAGAAACGATTATCATCTGTCTCGTGACTGTAATAAGTTTCCCTCTTACGAAGAAAGACTTAAAAGATGTAGCGAATTAAAGTTATGTGCGAGGTGTACTAGCTCTTATCATCTGAAGAATTTATGTCCTTATGAAAAAAACGATAAGATTACGTGTTGGTCGTGCGAACAGTCGGGACACTTGTCCGCCTTGTGTCCGAGTTTTCTCAAACCTGTGGTGAAGTCAAATATTTGCAGGTTGAAGAGTAGTTCTTCATTGTTGCCTGTGATAGGTATCACAGTTGAAGTAGGTGGCGAATTTCACACCGTAAATTGTCTGCTAGACACTGGTAGTGAACGGTCTTATATGGGTAAAAGATTTTCTGATAGATTTATGAAAGAAGAGTTGTCTTCCTTGCATCGTCGAAAATACGTAATAAAGACCTTTATTGGTAGCCAAGAGAAAGACTTGAATGAAGTAACATTGAAGGTGTCCTTTCCCGATGTTGCGAGAAGTATCAATTTTCTGATGGATGAACAGTTGGATTTGTCCTTCAAAATGAAAGGGTTGGAGGAGGTGATCAGTAATTTGAAGAAAAGCGACGTTAAACTTGCTGCTGATTTCTCCGAATTGAGAAGTGATGTTCTTGAAATATACGGTCTGATAGGGATTGATGTGATTAGATTTCTGGGACCCTTAAGATTAACAAAGATTAAAAATGGTTCTGCTTTTGAGTCCTCGCTGGGTATGATATTATTTGGCGACCCCTCTGATTTTGAACCACATATGGAGATTGGTTTAAATTATAATCAAGTCATCGGTGAACATGCTTCTTGTGATGTGACCCATGTTTACTTTGCTCTAGAACCTAAGTCCAACCATCTGGATCCTTGGAATGGTCTTGATGGAGCTTCCGTGGACAGAGGTATTGAACAGATGTTCAAATTGGAATCATTAGGGATAGTTAATGAAGTTAGTAGTGATTACGACAGAAAGAAAATAGAAGAATTCAGCTCCTCTATTGAATACAGAGATAATAATTACTACATAGGTTTGTCGTGGGACTTAGATAAATTAAAGAAAGTACCCTCTAACCATAGAGTATCGTTAGCTGTCCTAGATAAAGTAGTGGACAGATTATCCTCTCAGAACTTATATTCTGAGTATTGCAAAGTCTTCCTAGACCAGGAATGTGAGGGTGTGATTGAAAGAATCCATCCGACTCCTTCGGAGTTCTACAAGTATACGTGGATACCGCACCGGCCAGTCTTTAAAAATGATGTGCAGTGCACGACTAAGATTAGGCCTGTTTTCAATTGCTCGTTGAGGGTAAATAATAAACCTTCTCTCAACGATTGTGCTTATAGTGGCATAAATCTGTATACTGACATGTTGGAACTTCTGTTCAAGTTTAGAACAGATAATTATGTATTATTGGCTGACATCAGAAAGGCGTTTCTGATGATTAGACTAAAGAATAACTTTGACAAAAATAGATTCTGTTTCTTTTTAAAAATAAAAGATGAATTAGTGTGTTTTCGATACAAAACTCTGATATTCGGGTTTGTGTCTAGTCCCTTCATCTTAAGTTACGTAGTGAAGCACCACGTTGAGAAGCACTCATCGGGACCTTGTAGAGACATGTTGTTAAAAAACTTTTACGTAGATAATCTAGTGAAAACACATGGGTCTCCTGATGAATTGTTGAAACTCTATACCGAGGCTGTGAATGTCATGGAAAAGGGAAGCTTCTTATTGAAAACGTGCTGTAGTAACAGTAAATTGGTGTCTGCTCGCATTCGAGCAGATAACAATTACTCTTCTCATGGAGTGCCCTGTGAGAAAGTACTGGGGTATTGGTATGACCCTGAGTCAGACGAAATTGGTATCTCCAAAGGTGAAGTTAAAAAGTCAGTCTCCACAAAAAGAGATATGCTATCCGTTAGTTCGTCTGTATTCGATCCGTTAGGTTTAGTATTGCCTATAACTATAAAAGGAAAAATTATATTAAGTCAAGTTTGGAAATCAGGAGTGGCATGGGATCAGGTAGTTCCTGATAGCTTGTTGTCTGTTTGGAATAGTTTTCAGGCAAATCTCCGAGATGTTCAAAAAATTGGTTTTGAAAGATGTTCAGTACAAACCAATTCGCCTGTTACCTTGATCGTGTTTTGTGATGCTTCGAATCTTGCTTATGGCATAGTCGAATATATGTATCAGGGAGGAGAGGCCAGGCTATTTTATGCGAAAGCCAAAGTGGCTCCTTCTGTTAAAAGAACTCTTCCTACGTTGGAATTACTAGCTGTATATCTGGGAATTAAGCATCTCCTTATTTTGATTGAAATGTTTCCCAAGCTGTTTGAGGAAATTATCATTGCTGTAGATGCACAGGTAGTGCTATCTTGGTTGTTGTCTGAATCTGTACACACTAAGTGCCAGTTCACTAAAAATCGTTTGAAGGATATAAAATTCATTATGAATGAGATAAGTTGTAAGGGTTATACCTTAAAGTTCAAGTATGTAAGTACTAGTGAAAACCCTGCAGATTTGTTAACTAGAGGCGTTTCCTTTAGTAAGTTTAAAAGGGATAAAAACTTTTGGATTAGAGGTCCAGTATGGTTACAGACAGAAAAGTTGAAGTGGCCTGACTATAAGTTGGATTGCATTAGTGACAAATGCAAGACCTTGGTAACTGCTTATACTGGCTTGAATGGGGATTCTAACTCATGTGTGGTTGAGTTGGAAAGATTCTCTTCTCTCAAAAGGTTGATAAGTACCTTAGAGATTGTGTTTAAATTTATTGCCAAGTTAAGGGGCGATAAGCGTGATGTCTATTTTACATCTGAGGCAAAGTCCTATTTGATTAAGGTTACTCAGAGTGAGTTTTTCGCTGAAGAAATAAGTTTTCTGAAAAGTAAAGTGGAAAGTAATATTCCTTTGTTGGTGAATAAGTTGAACCTAATTTTGGATGACAACAATTTGTTACGTTGTCGGGGACGTATAGAAAACTCTGAATATTTTTCCGAAGAAGTGAAAAGTCCTGTTCTGCTGCCTAAAATGTGTCACCTAACCAGTTTGTTGGTGATGGAGTGTCACATAAAATGCAAGCATTTGGGGATTGCTGCTACGCTTGATAAGGTGCGCAATTCTGGGTTTTGGTTACCCAAGGCCAGGCAGGCCGTCAAGATTGTTCTTGCTAGTTGTATGGTATGCAAGAAGTTTAACTCCTTGTCTTTTCGTTATCCTAAGATGACAAACCTACCCAAGCATCGAGTTAATCTTATCAGACCTTTCTACCATACGGGGATAGACTTCACGGGTCACCTGTGGGTAGAGGACGGTAGTAAAGTAAAAAAGATGTACATATTGCTATTCACTTGTCTTAGTGTGCGTTCTATACATATGGAGTTGGTTGAAGAAATGAGTACTCAATCGGTAGTGTTAGCCTTTTTGAGGTTCTTCAATGTATATGGTGTGCCATCACACATATACTCAGACAATGCTTTATCCTTTGTTGCTGGGTGCGACTTAGTAAAAGAAGTTCTTCTCTCTGATGGATTCAGAGGAGATTTGGAAATGTGTAATGTAAAACACTGCAGGATTCCTTCGTATTCTGCTTGGTTCGGAGCAATATGGGAAAGGTTGATAAAAACTGTCAAGTGTTGTCTATTCAAAACAATTGGTCGCAAGAGGTTGGATTACTTTCAACTGCTAACCATTTTGTCTGACATACAAAGAGCGGTAAATGATAGGCCTTTGACTTATCGTTGTAGCGATGATGCTTCCCTGGAAGTCATCTCTCCTAGTGCCTTTATGCGTTTTTCTCCTGGGAAAACCGTGTTCTTGAACCTTGAAAACGATTCTTGTTTAGAAGTGCCCCCGAATCGAGTGGATTTGATCGAGAGTTTGAAAGGTAGAGAATGCCTTTTGATGAGATTCAAGTCATTGTGGTATGAGCAATATTTACTGAGTCTGAGGGAATTGTCTAAGGATTTGCATCAAGCGGAATTTAGTAACAAAATTAAGGTAGATGATATAGTTCTAGTTAGGAATCTCGTTAAACCTAGGCCCTATTGGAAGCTAGGTAGAGTTGTTAAGCTCACTCAGGGGTCTGACGGAATTGTTCGCTCTGCCTTGATAAAGAAGGGAGAGACATGTAGTGAGCATTCTATTGGGCATTTGTATCCTATGGAGCTATCTATATCTCATTCGTACCAAGTGAGACCTGGGAAAAATAAGGATTCGTGCAGTGATGATGATGGAGCTGAGAATTCTAAACCTAAGAGAGGTAGAAAATATGTTAAGGATAAGAATCCTGACTATGTTTACTATTAGACTGTAAGTGAGCGATCTTTTTCTTTTTCTTTTTTTTTGTTCGGGAGAGTGTCAGAAATTTATTTTCTTCTTCTTCTTCTTCTTCTTCTTCTTTTCTTTTCTTCTTCTTCTAAAACCCCCTTTTTTAAGAACTTGTAATGAATGACTGCTGCTGATGGCACGTGTCGGTGTCGGAAGCGTGGGCGTTTGACGCCGGAAGCCGTTGAAATAACCGCGAAATTCAAGTTAGTTGCTGAAACGATCTCGAGGTGGAGAGGTCGGTCGACTCAACTCGGACATGAAGAAGTCCTAAAAACAAGAATGTTAAAACAGGAATATGTAGAGAGCATGCCTGTAAAAATCTTCAAAGAAGTTGGAGTTTCAACTAGTGTTCGAGGTTGAATATTTACGTTGGACGGAGAAGTCCACTGAAGTCTGAAAACAGAAACAAGGAAGTTATTCATTTGAAAGGCAAATGTGCCTTTGGAAAAGACAAAACGAAGTGTGTTCCGAAAGATGTCTCCAAATGAAGAGTTGACGTGGAAGAGTGCCACTATTCTCAAAAGGAGTCGATCGAAGAAACGATGCGATGTCAATAAAAAAGATGAACAATCAAGGGAAACAAACAGCGCGAACAAAAAGGACTTTTCTATATTCTTCTGGTATTTTTTTATTTTACTAACAAAATTCTTTCAAGTAAGTTTTCTCTTTTTTCTGACATGTCTTTCCTAGCAAAGTTAATAAGCCTTCGGGCAGCATAATTAGGACTTTATTTATGCAGCCTTTCCGTGTGTCCATCGGAACTTAAATTCAGTCTATGAAGTGAACTTTGAACAATGACTTTCTGCCGAACTCATTTTACCTATTTTCTTTTTCTTCAATAAATTATTTGTTGTTTAAAATAGCTTGTTTTTTTTCTTACTGTTTATTTAATTGTCTAGTTATTGCCCGAGGTCCTTACGTGTATCGATTTTGGCCTGTACGTGGTTAAAATTGCGATAACCGCTTTATAGATTGTACGAAAAAATGTATTTGTGAATTTCGTGGAAAAATACGCTACTTAGTATTCGCATAAAAGAGTAAGTAACTACAATGAATGTATTCATGAAAAACTTTGAACTAATGCTGAATGCCCATTAAATCTACTTGTTTGCGAATTATAAAAAAAGATGACATATTTTTTTATTTATATAATGTTTTATTTATATGTTTTATTTATATAATGTTTTCATGTGTTTATGTTATAAAACAGGTATCCAGTATATGTCCTAATCACGTTGATACACCGGTTCCCGTTCGGCCTGGTCAGTACTAAATGGGTGACTATTCGGGTGATGCATGCTGGAAAGGTCCTCTGCTTATCCTGGAATTGTTTTCAGTCTTCCTAGAATTATCCTTGCCACTGGGACCAATCAATTCCGGTTCAGAGGAGGTGCAGTTGGTAATTGTGCAACCCTTGCTTCACAATAGACCCCCCTGCGCAGGAACCTTTACACGAGTATGCATTGTCTATCGAGACTGACGGATGCCTTATATCCAGTTAAAACAATCTTTCAGATTTATGTGAGATTCGAAATATGGTAATGACAACAGAAAAAATACTGCCTTAGAATGTGTACGCTGCCTCTGTAAAATGATCACGTTTCTATTTGCGTACGAACGGACAGATTGTTTAAACATTATAATTTTGTAATAGTATATAGATGCATATTAAATTAGATATGTATTTATCTGTGAGTGAATGCATAATTCCAAATAGAGAATAACACGTCATGACAAGGCTATCATCAATCTATTCATTGCATAAGATGGAGGTATAACTTTTTCAATTTTCAGGAAGATAGCTGATATGTTTGTAATCATGGTGTTAAATTAAATGCTATTCTAATCTGGTTTCTCATCTTTCGATTAACTATTCCAAAAAAGTTACATCACAAACCAAAACATTGAATTCTTAAAATAAAATAATCGAGTAAATATAAAATGGCGTCTTAACGCAATTTGTGACGAAATTACAACCATTGATAATGGATTCGCAAATGTGTTCCCGCTTCTTTACATTCAAAGAATTCTAACTTCGCTAATTAAGATGAATCAATTTAAATCTGAATACAAATTAGGAATAATCAACGAATATGATAACGGCTTCCTAAGTTAATTATCATTTATATTTGATTCTTGTAACAGCTTTAAATAAAGAAAAAAAAATTTTAATAAATGAAACAAAATATTATGTGTTATTTGGAATATTTGGACTACTATTCTCATCTTGGTTGTTATTTTTACAACGTTTCGGCCGATGTTATCTCCGACTTTTTTACGCGCATCTTTTCGAACATTGGAATCTTTATGTGAAACTCGGGAATCTATACCTACAGTCGATAATAACGAAGAATAATATATAATAACTAATTAACTTTTCTACACGGACATTACTGACGGAACAATAAAAAATCTACCCCGTAGATTAAATAAAGGGTGTAGTTTGAAATTCCGTATTAATTCCCGAGTTCGACAGAAAAGTTACAAAGTTAACAACCTACATGAGTATAGTAGCTAGAAATATACGAATAAAACAAATTATCTATCGTCATCTAAAAGCAATTCAGAAAAATATTGTAGCAGTTGCATGAGCAAACTATTTTGTACCAACGTACGTTAGCTTTAACTGATGTGCTTGCGTAATAATTGCCCCTTTGCTGCGTATGCGTGTGACACATCTATGTGTAGCGATATCCATGCGTGTCAACATATTGGGCGCCAAAGATAATATTCAACAGCAAGTCAGTTCGAGGTTTATCTTCGCCCCAACAAGACGCATTTTCGGCCTGATCTCGCTCTGCTTTGGCTAAAGGCAGACGAAATACCGAACTCCAAGATATGATACTATCTAACAAGCATGAATCAGCCTCTTGTACCAGCTCTCTTTTGTTCTTGTGTACCTGTGAATATACGGCACAATCACGTTGCCACACCGGTTCCCGTTAGATCACCGAAGTTAAGCGACGTCGAGCCTGGCCAGTACTAAATGGGTGACCATTTGGGAATACCAGGTGCTGTATGTGCTCTCTGCTTATCTCGGCATTGTTTCCAGTCGTCTTGAATTGCTTGCCATTGGAATCAAGCAGTGCCGACTCAGGAGAAGTGTTGTTAGAAATTGCGCAACCATTGCTTCATAATTACACACGCAGCCAGCCCCTTACAGGGGTGTCCATAGTCTCTCTAGACTGAACGGAGGTATGTATGTATGTACCTGTGAATAAATATTAGCATCTATTTAGTTTCTAACATTTCTATTTCAGTCAGATTCGGCCAGACGTACTAAGTCTTCCAGAGTTGACCATGAAAAACAATAATAATAAATTTCTTTCCTTTCGCTTTTTCGATAAAATGTCCTTGTTATGGGTGTATCCGCGGCGATGTCGTTGGCGGTTATAGATTCAAATTCTGGTTGTAGAACCAAGAAAGCATTGACATGCGCGAAGTTTAAGAAAATGGGTCGTTCATTTCAATAAACAACATTTGCTATTCAAATTGTTCATTTATCTTAAGCCGGTTTTATCGGAATAAGATCGATTATAAAATGTGTATTTAAACTAGCTGAAAAATCGGATTCCATCTTAAAATGTATATTTTGACATTTTATTCAACTCGCTTATTTAGCCCGTCATTATAGAAAAGATGTTTCACCATTTCCATCTTTCTGGACTTTATTTAGTTTTTATGTGTAAAATTATTGCGAGAATTTTAATTTGATATTGTCTGCATCGGAATTGATAGATAATTCATGTGCTGATGACAAACATTCTAAAATTGTGAAGGTTTCTACTGTTTTGTAAAAAGAGAATTTCTGAAATACGTGTACACTTAGATAAATATTGTTAGTGTTGAAATTGTTAGTACATGATTACAAAATATGTATTATATCATAAATATCGTCATACATTTTGTATTCTACTGGATTATAATAATTATATATATATATATATATATATATATATATATATATATATATATATATGTGTGTGTGTGTGTGTGTGTGTGTGTGTGTTTGAAGAAAAAACATATAAATGGATATAAATACTCTGTACCCTATAACCGAGTATCATCAGGCTTATTTTTAGTGCGCAAGTTTTTAAAATAAATAAATGATTTATTTTAGTTTCTGATGATCAGCATGTTATTGCGCTTAACTGTAGACGATTGCACGTTGTGAAACAATTATACAATTGTAAGACCATCGCTAATTCTGCCATTGCAAAAAATAAATGATATGAGTAAAGACTGAATTTTGATAATTGGAATTTAGATAATCATTATATATATATATATATATATATATATATATATATATATATATATATATATATATATATATAATGGTAATAATCCAGGTGAAAAATATCCACAGTGTGGTAATCCAGAGAATTTTAACCGGGTTTATAAAAAGTGCTCAATATCAAAATAGAGCTTTATATATGATAATTTTATTTACACAGACATGTACAAAATCTGCGACATGGGCATGTCGATGTTATCGATCAACAGTTACTATAAACTGAAATCTCATCAGGCAGAGTTAGAATCCGATCTTAACCTCGATAACATCGACATGCCAGTGTCGCAGATTTTGTACATGTCTGTGTAAATAAAATTATCATATATATATATATATATATATATATATATATAAATATTAGTTTTTATCTACAATGGATATATATATACTTATAAATATATATATATATATATATATATATATATATATATATATATATATATATATATATATATATATATATATATATATACTTATCAACGGACATGTTCTATCGTCTCTATGACTAAACAGCGTTGCTAGATGCAACGAGATTCGAAACCTGGACTACACTGATCTTGAAAAAAAATTGATGATTTAAAGAAACCCGCAGCGTATTTTATTTTAAACTCCGTTCGGTATCAAGAATAAATGTTTATTTTTCTTCTTTTTTGCTTAGCAATCTATTTCGCACAACCTTTGGCTGACAACGGTGACTAAGGAAATGCAAAAATCGAAAACTTGTTGAAATTCTTCCGTTGGTTGAAAACGCTGGCATTTAAGAATACATGCATATGTTTATAAATATACGGATCTTAACCGTTTTCCTCGGAGAGTTATTGTTTGTTCATGCGAAATTTTAAATATGTTTTATTATTAAGAGAAGCATAACTTGAGAACTACAATATATATATATATATATAGAGAGAGAGAGAGAAAGAGAGAGAGAGAGAGACATGCGCACAACAAATACAACTACCTAAACACACCAAACAACATATCACCCACTCATACCATCCCACCATACACTAACCCTTACGAATACGGCTCAACCCAACGATACAAACCTAAGTTGTTCAACCCACACCAATCAATACAATCAGAAATCTCATTTCATACACCATACACCATACACCATACACCATACATACATACCAGCACAAAATACTTTTACTCAACAACCCCCACCAAAGCCACCCACACTACAAAACAACCTGTACAAACACAACTCAAACCAAAGTAAGTATTACAACCACTACCCACACTCACCACACCAACATATAAAACAGTAATAAAAAGTTAAGGGATTATATCAATAATCAGAGAAATAGTAAATGATTATGCTTTATTTTGAAGGAAAACTAATGTAATGTAAATAAATTATTTTACAATTAAATTCTATTGAGTATTTATGCACACTGCTAAACAATTCATAATAAACTATCTTAAAATAAGTGTGTGATTAGAAAGAAAATGCAGATTTATTCAATGAGATCCCTGTGGTTGATGCTGCTCAGCAAGTTTCTTTATATCTGGTTCCATCGATGTTAATTATAGTCGAAGATCTCCTCTTTTACCAATGTATATTGCGAACTTTTGATAACAAGTGAGAAACACGACTAAATGCTGATTCAACAAGGTAAGATGATGGAAAAGCAATAACGTAGAGCTGTGCTTTATCCCAGAGTAATGGGTACTTTGTAGCAATATCATTTGTTTTCCATATATTATACTTTCCATCTTTTAATTTTGCACGCATTATTTCATCACTTTGTAATTTAATGAATTTGCTCCTGCAAAGAAATGTCTATATCGGCAACATTAACTTCGAAAGGAATTGTCACCCAAGTTGGTATATCCATCATGAGTAGGTCACTAAACCGAGTTTGCATATCGTCGTGCATATTTTCCACATATTTACTATATAATGCAAGGTCTTCCTCATGCAAATCGCTGCTAATCGAGGCCAAACAAGGAAACTGTTCAAATGAACGACGCCTGATATTATTTTTGTACAACTGTAATTTTCTCAGAAAAGCAGTAATATCACCTTTACTAGATATGAGATCAGAATCTTTCCGTTGGAGCTGTTTATTAAGTAAATTTATTTTTTCAAATTTATCTGATGAGTAAAATACATCACATTTGGTTGCAAGTAGTTGTTCTCCAAGTTGAGTGTTAGAAAGGAATGAGACAATAGAATCCCAAAGTGCAATAAAACGTTGAAGACAATTCCCCTTTGATAGCCACATCACCTCAGTATGGCGCACAAACTCTTCTCCATTTTGATTACAGACTTCACGAAAAAGACGGTCTCGGAGAGAATTTGATTTAATATGGTTAACCATTTTTATTACACCAGTAAGGGCATCATGCAGACGTCCATTCAGTCTCTTTGAAACTAAGTGTTGACGGTGTATCACACAGTGTATACAGAATACTTCGAGGACAGCTTTTTGCAAATGTGCAATAAAACCATTGTATCTGCCTGTCAGGGATGGTGCAGCATCACTAGCACATGCAATTATATTTTTGAGTGGATTATTGTTTTCCTTGAAATAAGTAACAACTTCATTAAAATTGTTTCACCTTTTGTGTCTGTCCTAAGACTTCTAGCAAAGAGCATTTCCTCTCTGATTTCTTTATCATCTTTAAATCTCACATATGCTAATAGAATGGCTTAATTATCTCTTAAGATAGATTCATCAAGTTGAAGGGAAAACTGTTTTACTTGCAAATCAAGTATTAATTGTTTTTCTACATCCTCTGTCATTTCATCAATACGTCGTGACACAGAAGAGTTGTTTAAAGAGATGGAATTAGTAATTTCACTTGCATTTTGTTTCATAACAAATGAAATTATATCAGACAAAGCTGGTAAAATTACTGTTTCGCTAATATTATGGGATGTTCCAGCATTTGCTATTATCTTGCTAATTTCATAAGATTAATATTATGGGATGTTCCAGCCTTTGCTATTATCTTGCTAATTTCATAAGATTAATATTATGGGGTGTTCCAGCCTTTGCTATTATCTTGCTAATTTCATAAGATTAATATTATGGGATGTTCCAGCCTTTGCTATTATCTTGCTAATTTCATAGGATTAATATTATGGGATGTTCCAGCCTTTGCTATTATCTTGCTAATTTCATAAGATTGATATTATGGGATGTTCCAGCCTTTGCTATTATCTTGCTAATTTCATAAGATTAACATTATGGGATGTTCCAGCCTTTGCTATTATCTTGCTAATTTCATAAGATTAATATTATGGGGTGTTCCAGCCTTTGCTATTATCTTGCTAATTTCATAAGATTAATATTATGGGATGTTCCAGCCTTTGCTATTATCTTGCTAATTTCATAGGATTAATATTATGGGATGTTCCAGCCTTTGCTATTATCTTGCTAATTTCATAAGATTGATATTATGGGATGTTCCAGCCTTTGCTATTATCTTGCTAATTTCATAAGATTAATATTATGGGGTGTTCCAGCCTTTGCTATTATCTTGCTAATTTCATAAGATTAATATTATGGGGTGTTCCAGCCTTTGCTATTATCTTGCTAATTTCATAAGATTAATATTATGGGATGTTCCAGCCTTTGCTATTATCTTACTAATTTCATAAGATTAATATTATGGGGTGTTCCAGCCGTTGCTATTATCTTACTAATTTCATAAGATTAATATTATGGGATGTTCCAGCCTTGGCTATTATCTTGCTAATTTCATAAGATTAATATTATGGGATGTTCCAGCCTTGGCTATTATCTTGCTAATTTCATAAGATTAATATTATGGGATGTTCCAGCCTTGGCTATTATCTTGCTAATTTCATAAGATCAATATTATGGGATGTTCCAGCCTTGGCTATTATCTTGCTAATTTCATAAGATTTATATTATGGGCTGTTCCAGCCTTTGCTATTATCTTACTAATTCATAAGATTAATATTATGGGATGTTCCAGCCTTTGCTATTATCTTACTAATTCATAAGATTAATATTATGGGATGTTCCAGCCTTTGCTATTATCTTGCTAATTTCATAAGATTAATATTATGGGATGTTCCAGCCTTTGCTATTATCTTACTAATTTCATAAGATTAATATTATGGGATGTTCCAGCCTTTGCTATTATCTTGCTAATTTCATAAGATGCCAGTAAACCATCACTCATTTTACATACATATGAGGCACATTGGTTTCGTTTTCATTATGCGGTGATGGAATAAATATGTAAGACAAATATTCAACAGTTTATAGTTAAGAACTATATAAATTGTTAAAAAAATATAAAGATATTTTGCAACAAATAAAGCACATACTGTACTTACATAAAATATGGGCAAAACAAAATATTAGGAGTTAAAATAACTTATGATAAGAAAACATCTGTGCAAGTCATTAATTATTATCAAATTTATTTCGATTATGATCACCATTGATATTTTTATATTTCTCAAAACTTATATAATTAGGTCAGATAACTACAAAGTTATAAATTGAAGTTTCAATTTTGTACTAAAGCGACAAATATTTAGCCATTTTTTCCTACAGTCTTTCAAATTGGAAAAAAAAAGTATTGAATCGCAGAATTTCAGAAAAATTAACGTCAGTATATATGTACTAATCTATAAAACATTACGATTTGCGTATAAATAGGTAAAGTAAGACAATATGCCTATAACATTTTTCAATAGTATTTACGTGTATTTATATTTTAGTTGGAGATCGGTGAGTGTTGAGCTCAAGTCGCGCTTCAAGGTTTATCTATTTCTCTCATGTTTTCCAAGTAAATGTGTATTCTTTTAACCGTCTATTGACGATGAAAATAAATAGGGTTCAACTGGTTTACTATGAATTATTGTTACTGGGATGTGGATTGTTTTAATGGTCACTGGTGCCTTTGTTTTCTAAAGCTGTTTTTGGTCTCCTTTTAACCCATATACATTTATCAACTCCTTGGCTAGTCACATAAAACTGGAGAGGTCTATATTGACCACTTTGCCGAGAACTGGAATGTGAAGAATTCAATTGAACTTTTAAAACGAAATAGCTGTTGGATGTGTCTAAAATTATGTTTTCATGCTCAAAGCCTTATCAATATGTGCTACATGGAAATTGTTTGGTGAAATGGAATGTCTCGTAAGAATGGAGATATCTGAAGAAGGCCTATTAGGGAGGTTTCAAAAGAAAATTGAACTAATTAATTAGGGAGGTGGTGGATACTGCTGAACGGTCCCATTCATCTTAAAATGGGAAATGGCGATGTAGCTAAATGGAAGG
>OY744530.1:93043451-93045951 GCA_963556195.1 Sepiola atlantica
TTACTCTATGGACGCATTTACTTAGACTTGGGTCCTTCTGTTCAAAGTTAAACAGTAGTCAGCAAATCTTTTCCAGTGTCATCTGTCTTTAGCACATGTCTCTATTGTCGTCCACGATCAGGTAAAGGGCGCAAGGAAAAGTATTAACGTTATAGGCGTGTATAAACTGGTTTATGAACCACACTGGTTTCGCGCACGTATATGTATCTTCAGATTTCTTGCATTCGTTCGATCATACAATTTATAGGCAGTGCAGGCCAACATTTAACTTGATGCAGAAAATATATAATTAAAGATATTATTAATTTTTACAAACTAGTATTTTAATCATAACTCTATATACAAGGTGCTGCAAAAAAGGCCTATAAGCTAGTTACTATAGAGATTTTTATTTTGACTTTTAACATGATTTTATTATGTAATTACCAGTTATAATTTTACTTATTATCTTGCAGATTACTATCATATCAGAAAAGCTAACAATTAGAGAACTTGAGCTTTATATGTGAAGGACGGCACCAGTCGCAGATATATTTTTCTAAATACCGAATGGGAAACCAATTGCACAAAGAACGATCGTTAGCAAAGCTAACACTCTTTTTCAATAAACAGAAAGTTTCCACATCCAACCCTGTAGTGGAAGCTGATCGTGAAACATCTGCTGAGCTATATAAAGATGTGGAATGTAAAAAGAGTAATTAATTACGATAAATGTTCCAGTAAAAAGGTGTATCTAGGCGTTCTGTTGGTCGTATTTTACCTTGCAAAGATCATGTGCATCCAAAGTACGAAAGTGTTTGGTGAAGATAGATATCATTTCTGTGCGACTGTAAATCGTATATTGTTATATAGTAAAGTGTCTATAGATGCAGACTTTTGCACTGCCCTGTGTATAAAAAGAACTTCTCTAAACGGAAGACTTTCCTAATTTTTTACTTCTCCCATTTTAATCTACGTAAAAAAGTATAATAGAAAGAGCAAAGAAATACTTTTTTTCTATTTAATCTATATTTAATCTATATAATAATACGTTCATCCGCATCATGTTTGTACGAGGTCGTTTAATTAGCAGTGATTAGTTATTAATTTGATGACGCTAAGGTATAAAAATCCGGTTTTACCCATTTTTAAATAAATTGTTCAAAACTTAGATTATGTCGTTTCATCGGGTAAAAGAATAAACATATTTTTTTTAAATAACATTAGTTTCATTGATTTAAAAAATATTTAGTTGAAAATTATGTTGACGATAAAGAAGACAGGGAATATTTATTGTTTTAAAAATAATTGAATTGCCACAATTTTAAATAAATAAAAACTGACGAAACATGTTTGTTTTATTTATTTAAAGAATATTTAGTTTCCAATGACGATTATTTTTACGGTAGAAGAAAAGTTATTTTTCTTAATAGTTTAATTCAGTCAGAAATGTATTATTTAAAAAGAAATATTATTAATAGTAAATTGATGCAAAAGCACCGATGATGTAATCTAAATGTATAAATGCGTACGATGTTTTTCACTTCTCACTACTTTATTAACGTAAAACGGCTTGCAGTTATCTAAACCAATAATACAACATAATACTGTATATATAGTACAGTCGAAACCCCCAAAGATAGTTATTTGAATGCCTAATTTGCAGAACCACTTTTTAAACAGTTCAAAATAAATGACTGTTTGACGTTATTTATTTGTAATCTTATTTGTCCTATATATATGCAATAGCTTTTTCAACAGTAACAGTTGAGTAGTTAATTAATTAAAGTAAATTAATAAAATAAGAATGCATTACTAAAACCTTTATTTTAATATTTTTTAATTAATTTTCAAGGGAGGTAATTTAAATTAAACTAATATAGCTAAATAGAAAGAAAGATATACTGACAAGGCATAAGGAAGAAGAATTCATAGTGAAACGGATGAAAGTGACTGCGTGCTTGATACTCCTCCCCATCCGTAAGCTACACCACATCGTCTTTTTTATTGTTTTAAAATCCAATGATTGTTTTGATCCAGTAGACAAATGTGTTGCATTTGCGTTTAAATGTTCTTTCCTGGCCTTTTCTTTAGGGTGACTGACCTGATTTCTAATTGTAAGTTTTAAAAAGACACCATCGTTCAGGCGAATACATTTATTCATTCTTTTAATCTCTCTACGTTCTTATTTACAAAATAAATAAGTTCGTACGAAAATCACCAACACGTTAATATTTATCTCTTTATATAAATAAATATCAATGTTTGCCTAAATGAATAAATGTGAAAGTTTTGTCTCGTGTTTACAAGAAACTTATGAATGAAATGTTTATTATTTAAAAAAAAAATCAAATATTTCATGATGCGAACTTTGCGAATCAATAGCGAGCTTGTAAATCCAGCTAGTAGAAAATCAAAATTAATTTTTTTGTGCAAAAGTGCTTAAATTTGAAGACGTCAGCATTTATATTTTGTGAACGTATTTGTTGTTGTTGTTGTTGTTGTTATTATTATTATTATT
>OY744530.1:93050951-93073451 GCA_963556195.1 Sepiola atlantica
ATCCATGGACACGTGTTTCTGGCTCACAGCTGTCATCAGCATGGCTAGCTTGCACAAATATCGAGCCCTCGATTTTGATGTCTATAGTCCAGCGTTCTACCACTGGACCAAGACGCTCTGTGTAGAAAGATGTACGATTTTTATCACCCAAGTATGTAATGATTTCTATGTAATTATTTTTAAAGGTGATTTTCAGCTCGGTGTTATTTAGCTTACTATTATTTTAAATTGTTTCACTTCCGAAGTGATTAAGATGCAGAAAAACTGCATTATTAGTCGTCCTCATTTCAAAGGGCGTATTTTTTGTTTTTGATATATATATTAAATGTATACGTACATAAAAGTAATCCATGGACACGTGTTTCTGGCTCACAGCTATCATCAGCATGGCTAACTTACACAGAGATCCAACCCTCGATGTTGATGTCTATAGTCCAGCGTTCTACCACTGGGCCAAGACGCTCTGTGTAGAAATATGTACGATTTTTATCACCCAAGTATGTAATAATTTCTATGTAATTATTTTTAAAGGTGATTTTATATATATATATATATATATATATATATATATATATATATATATATATATATATATATATATATATATATAATTCATACTGATCGGTTCACTAGTTTATGAATTAATATCTTATACATAGTAATATATATATATATATATATATATATATATATATATATATATATATATATATATATATATATATATATATATATACAGGAAGGATACTCATCCCAAAACAGAACAGTTTTGCACCAATGTTATGTCCCTTTATGAAGATTAAAATAAAGATATAATGATGATAAACCTTATCTCTAGAATCTCAATTCTAATTTTGGACAAAATACATAACATGATTTAGATTCTTGAAAATATTTTAAGGGGTAAGCTTGAAGGGTCTTAAGAATAAATTGAAATTGAGGAAATATTGATTCAGTTTTGTCTAATGACTATGGATGAAATGTAATGCAAATCCAAAATATTTTTTTGGGAAATGGAAGGTTGTGTCCATATGATGCCTCCCTTAAATCCTTTAAAATACTCTAAAGAATTTTAAATTTTGGGAATGTTAATTAATGTCTAATACCTATAGTAAAAATTTCCACCCCGTCTTTGTCCCTTTTGCATGAAACAAAATTAAACTAAATATGACCTACATTACCCACACTTACCCATAGAAGCTGTGTCCCAAAATTCATACTAACGGGTGTATCAGTTTAGGAGTGAATCTTGTACATACACATATATAAACGTATACAGATATCTAACCAAATATATAAGCATATACAAATATCTAACATTATATAGATAAATAAATACACATACATAACTTTATATATATATATATATATATATATATATATATATATATATATATATAGTAAGCTATGAAAATATATTTATGGCAATTAAGCTACACAGAGGCTCCTGCGTTTAATCTCTGGGGGGAATCTTCAGGCTGAAATGCATTTTAGCCTGAATATTCCCCCGGGGATGAAACGCGGGAGCCTCTGTGTAGCTTAATTGCCATACATATATTTTCATAGCTTACTACCTAGCTCTACTTACGTATCAAGCACTGTTGAAGTAAATACTGAAAATTGATACATAAAAAATTATATCTCCTTATAAAATTGTATGTGGATACATGAAATACTAATAGATATATATATATATATATATATATATATATATATATATATATATATATATATATTGTCGAAAACCCAAGTGAAATAACTTACTTGTCTCGGGACTTCTAGCGATCGGAGAGCCATCAGTGGTTTGTTTACTTGACTGAAAGCGAGGTCACTACTGGCCTCGTTTTTATTGCCTTTTGGCCGGAAGTGAAGGGAAGGCATTTCCTGTTACTTGTCTATTAAAGAGCCTCTCCTTCCCTCTCTCCAGGTTATCAAATCCCAGACAGACTTTGGGAGCGGAATTAAGCAGTGTTTCGCAACAGCTCCTGCTGTACCTACTCCGATCTCTCCTACTCCTCCTACTCGATAAAATGGCGGACCGCCAAGAGGAATTACTCGCTCAGATGTCTCTCCTGAAGGAAAAAATTCGAGGAAGGATGAGGATGTCTCATAGAGACGATATTACCGCTCATGTGTTCTCGGTATGGAAGGGCCAAATACAGGAATACGTGACGGAAATCGAGATACGGATCACCAAGCTACAGCTCTCTACCTCTTCCAAGAGTGAGGCTGCGAAAATAGAGGAGGAATGGTTATCCGAACAAATGGGTTTCCATATAGAATTGGAGGAGATTGGTTCTGTCCTAACTCCAGTGGATTGTGACACCTTCCCAGACCAAACACTGTCTCCATGTGCTTCTGTATCTACATCAGGCAGTCGGGTGTCCTCCTTTATAGTGAAACCACCGCAAATTCAGATCGTGGGACCCACCTTCAGCGGTCTGGCCTTGGACTCTGACTACATGGCCTTCTGGAATTTCCTGTCTCGATTTGAAAACTGCGTGACGGGTATGGCTAATAATGCCGAAAGGTTAAATTTCCTCAAGTGTTCATTAACCGACAGACCATTGTTGTTAGTTAATCACTTGAACGTGACCAACAGGAACTACCAGGTGGCACTCAACATCCTTAAGACTGAATATCTGGATACGGACGAGATCATTGACCAAATATTCCAGGACGTTATTGACTTCCTTCCCGAACGCGAGCGGTCTTACTCGGACCTTAAGAACTTCTTAGCTAGGACAGGCTCACTTCTCAGCGAATTAGGAAGCTCCTTCGACTGCGACTTCTCCGACGACTCTTCGGCTGGAGCCAGACTCATGGCCAAGTTACTTTTTGCCAAGTTTCCTAGAGAGTTAAAGGGGGAGGTGATTTTGCTTTCCGGGAAGAGGGTGCCCCCATTGTTATCCATTCTGAGGGGCACTAGTGAAGCCATCAAACGATTATTGGTTAGGGGAGGTGAAGTATCTGAGCCTCCCTTCAGGGTTGATCGGGGTGCCCGTAGGAGCGCCCCTCAGAAATCTAGAACCTCCTTTTCTCGCAGAGATTCCTCGTTTTAGGTTGCTTCCGACTGTGGTACTTCTTGTAGTCTACCACCCATTGTGAGCGTGGCGTTTAGTCAAAACGGAAGGGTGGTTCATGCCAACTGCTTGTTAGATACGGGAAGCGGACGCACTTATCTGTCCGGTGAGGGCCTGAAACCTTTGGGATGCCTGGAGTCGTCCGGTCTGGACTGCGACCTGAAGCTTTCTACTTTGTTGGGTGAATGCGAGAGGCGGTTTTGGGAGGTGACTCTACAGACTGATTGGAGAACGGAGCATATGCAGTCAATCCCGATCCTGGTGGATTATACGTTGGATCTGTCAGTCTACATCCCTCACCTGAATTCCCTATTAGAGGATTTCCAGGTAGCCTATGAAGATGGCCTAGCACCTGTTTGTTCCCTGCCAGGGTTACGGCAATACTTACTGGCAACTGTCATCCCTTTCTAAACTAGTTATCTGGAAGAACGAGAAGAGAATCTTCTACCGAGTCTTCGCCCAATTATTTCATTTCTTTTTCTTTTGTTTTTTTTCTCTTCTTGTTTTCGGGAGTGTGTCGAAAAATCAAGTGAAATAACTTACTTGTTTCGGGACTTCTAGCGATCGGAGAGGCATCAGTGGTTTGTTTACTTGACTGAAAGCGAGGTCACTACTGGCCTCGTTTTTATTGCCTTTTGGCCGGAAGTGAAGGGGAGACATTTCCTGTTACTAGTCTATTAAAGAGCATCGCCTTCCCTCTCTCCAGGTTATCAAATCCCAGACAAACTTTAGGAGCGGAATTAAGCAGTGTTTCGCAACAGCTGCTGCTGTACCTACTCCGATCTCTCCTACTCCTCCTACTCCTCAAGAGTGGAAAGAATTTTCCACAATATATATATATATATATATATATATATATATATATATATATATATATATATATATATATATATATATATATATATATATATAGGCAGCATCTTCTCTTGCAGGCAAGTATTGTTGAATATAGGAAAACACTTATGTCTGGATATCCTTTCAATAGTCCGAATCACGATCTTAGTTTCGGATGAGAATTGGCTGATGAAGATTTTTTTAGAATCTTTAAAACTTTTTTTAATGAATTTAAAGCCTTTTAAAATGTTTTTAAAATGTTTGGGGGAATAAGAAGGGGTTTAGGTTTTTAGTTTTTAAAACAATTTTAAGTTTCTTGAGGACTTTAAATTTTTTTACTTTTTTAGTTTGTTTTTAACTTTTGAGGTTTTTGATTTGCAATGCATCTTGAACTGATTAAATTAAAGGTGTTGGGAAACCAGATCGATCTGACTTGATTTGAGTTGATTTAAGTAGCCAGAAGGTTTATTTTATATATGCACAATCTTTTTGTGTTAAACTTACTAAGTGCAGCTAGCTATAAATTTTGTAGAAATAAGTAAATAATATGATTTATCTTTTTGGTATTGATTACCCAAGTGGTCGCATCCACAGTAAGTTATAAAAAAAGTAATATACTCAGACGTACTAAATCCAAAACAGTTTCCGTAATATGCCTCACGGCCCATGAAAGTGAGAAGACGAGTTGTCTCTCTTACACCTGAAAATAATTTTAAAGCAACAGTCAAAACAAAGAGTTTTTCTTCCACGGTTTATCGTATGTTTAAGCTATTGTCACCAATTATCGATTTACGATACTAGAGGTGTTTTGTTTTCACTCTTGGACTTCTGTTTTTCCGGGTGGGTTTCGTTTATTCGTGTTTTTGTTTGTTTGTTTTTGTATGTTTTTTGTGGTGTTGATCCATTGGTTCAGGTGCAGCTTATTTTTTATGGTTTTATTTAAACTTTCGGGAGGACGAAATAGACCACAAGTACCATTGATTGGTTCAATAAAATAGAAGAAAAGAACCAGTGTACAATCATCCAATTCGACATCATGGATTATTACCTGTCTATAACAGAGGATTTATTCTACAAGGCATTAAACTTCGCAAATACGCACACGGATATTACCGAGGACGTAATAGACATTATAAACAAGTGCCGGAAGACTGTACTGATGTATGATGAAAAACAATGGATGAAAACTGAATGTACAGACTCGTTCGATGTTGCAATAGGTTCACTAGACTCCTCTAAAAATGTCTGACCTGGTGGGTTTGCCGATTTTACATAAACTCACAGAAACTAGTACGATTAACATTAACGATATAGGGCTGTATAGGGACGATGGGCTAGTTATAGTTAGAAATACGAATGGCCTTCAAAGCCGAAAGTATGGAACATTTATACACGAGGTTATAAAAGACTTATGACTTAAGGCAGAAATCGCGGCGGGGATTCAGTTCACAAACTTCCTAGATGTACCATTTAACCTCCTCAGCGAGTGGAATTATGAACCTTATATGAAAGATAATCACGACCCATTATGTGTTAACCTTAAATCAAATAACCCCACCTAGCGTAATAAAAAAACATCCCAATATTAATTAGGCACAGAATTAGTAACAACTCGTATGATGGAGAAATCTTTAACAATAATAGGAAGACATACAACACCGCATTAAGAAATAGCGGGTACACCAATACCAACATTGAATACCAAACTGGAAAGAATACGAGCTCAAGAAAAAATACAAATAGAAAAATAATCTGGTATACGCCCCATTTAATCTGCTAGTTAAATCTAAAATTGGACATTTGTTCCTTAACCTGTTAAATTGACATTTTCCAATAAATAACCCACTGCATAAACTATTCAACAAAAACACAATCAAATTTAGCTATAGTTGTACGAATAACTTGGAAACAATAATTTAGAGTCATAATAGACATATAGTAAAAAGAGAGGATAACAACTTACAAAATAATAATAACAACAAAGAATGTAGCTGTAGAGATAAGAGTAACTGCCTGTTGCAAAGAAGGTGTCTAACTAAAGATATGGTTTACTTGGCAAATGTATTCCCAAAAAACATCCTAATCTAAATAAATTTTACATAAGGGGTACAAGTACTGATTTTAAGACCAGGTACACGAACCACAAATTCTCATTTAACAACCCAAATAACAAGAAAATAGGAACCTCACTATCCAACTACATTAAATGCCTAAAAGATGAAAATATCGTTCCTGTGGTGAAATGGGGTATTTTAAAATAGGTCCATAACACTTCCACTACACAGCCCCACGTGCTTTCTCTGTCTTAGCGAAAAAAATTAGAAATTGTTATGTTTCCTGGTAAGAGTAGATTACTAAATCAACGAGACGAAATAGGTTTTAACTGTAGGCACTTTCAACTGCTGAGTCTGGATAAGTTCGTGAACAGTCTAGAAATTTAACATGAATAACTTAACTGCATAACGCAAAAAAATCAATCCACTCCACGATAGTAAAAGTTTACTATAAGGGGCCAAATCCAAGTAAACTAATAAAATTAAGGGATCTAGCCCTAACCAAAATATATGAAATTATTAATATAATTTAACTTAAATCATGTATAAGCCATAACATTTTAATTAGGAATAAACCCCAAGAAAATAGATTATAGGATTACAGATATAAATTAAAACTTAGGTTTACCTCCCTTGTCGCTAATACAATAATAATGGTAATGATAATAGGAAGAGGATAATGATGGCGGCTGTAGTGACAACAGTAATGAGATAATTAATGAAAATAACGTAAATAGCTAAACAGATATGATAAATAATACAATAGTAGTAATAAGGCAAATAAGTGAGATAGTTAAAATAATAGTAATAATATTTATAATAATAATAATAATAATAATAATAATAATAATAATAATAATAATAATAATAATAATTGGGAGAAATTGGAATCAAAGGGACTATCGAAACCATACGGCAATGATCAAAACAGCTGCAATCTTAAGGAAAATCCTTGAATGCGGAAACTAACACACATAAGCTACAAAGGCTAACCAGTCACAAGGAATTTACAACGGAGAAAACAAAACCACACGAAGAACACCACAACAAGAGCCAAGGAACTGAAACTGCAAGAAACAGCACTTCATAATCTCCCCCCCCCCCAATAAATTACACCGGCTTCAGCTATCACTACACAAAACTGAACCAAAGATACAGAAATTACAAGAAACACTATAAGCTCCTTCCTCTGCCCCCCCCCAAAAAATTTTTTAAGAATTAGAAATGTTTTTTATTTTTAAATAGGGAAAGAGAAAAGGCAAAAAAAATAAGGAATTGAAAGGAAAAAATTTAAAAATTAAAAAAAAAATTAAACTTTTTTTTTTTTAAATTTATTTTAAAATTAATTTAAAGAAATATTATTTTATTTATTTTATTTTTTTAACTGGTGCCACCCTAGGCTGACACCAGACAACATATTTGTAGAGGGTCGAGGAGGATGAGAAGACCGAGGAGGGACAGCACAAACCAGACCTCCACTGGAAAAGTGCAGAGAATGCTGAGACCTTGGGGAGGCTTATTGTCACCCAAATCCCAGAGATGACCAACTGTCCTTACCAGCGAGAAATCAATGGTAAGAGGCTGTTGCGATACCGCATCGTTATCGAAAAGAAGTGAAGAATACTGGAAGTCTCGGGACACTTGTTGTCACTCAGACTCCAGGAAATACCACTGGTTATCGTCGGTGAGTAATCACTGACGATGATCTCTGTGAGAACTCCTAGTGAGTACAAATAATAATAATAATAATAATAATAATAATAATAATAATAATAATAATAATAATAATAATAATAATAATAATAATAATAATAATAATAATGGAATAATAATTATAGTAATAGTGACGATAATAACAATAATGACAATAGTTATGATAATAATAATTATAACTACCAAATTTATAACAAACATAATAAGTATAGTGAAATGTAGTAAGAATAAAAAGGGATTGACAGACATAAAATAGCAAAAATAACAATAGTAACAATAATAATAACTATAATAATGTTAAAAATAACAATAGCTGGAATAGCTATAGCAATACTAACAGTGTTAATAATAATAATACTACGTGTAACAATAATAATTGTAATAATAGGAATAACAGCTGAAATGTTTATTATGATAATACCAATAAGAATAAATAATAAGAATAATAATGGTAATAATAACAGCGCTGGGGAGTGGAGGAAATAGCAAGTTACATAGAAATAATATTTAATAACATTAGTAATGAAGAATACAGTTAGTTACAAACTTATCAATAACACGAGGACGACAATTTTAAATATTTGGGGTGTTAAATTTATCTAGCCTTTTCTTTTAATAGAAATACATATATCATCTCTCGCTTTGACAGCTTGTTGATCTGTTGATTGTGTGCCCCCAACACACACATGTCAGGCGTGAAACAAGCGACCAAATGCAAACTTAATGGGCGAGTTGACCTACAATTAACCAAAATGGAATCTAATCGGCTTTCCCATCCCAGCACACTTCTTAGACCCTCTCTTTTCTTTCTTAAAATTTGGCTTCGGTTTGGCGTTTTCCAATGCGAGGCTCCGAATTTTTCACTTTTGATTTTGAATTTATTTTCGTTCTGCCTTTGATAAGATTCGGTAACACGCATTGAAACGTTGGTTGATTGACGTAAGGCTATAATATTGTTTCTGTAATTTTATATATATATATATATATATATATATATATATATATATATATATATATATATATATATATATATATCGAATCGCATGACCGGTAGTGAATAGTCATATCTCTATGCTGATGAGTCCCGATTTAAAAAGGACGAAACGTATACGTACATAGATAATAAACAATAACAAATATTTATTATATATATATATATATATATATATATATATATATATATATATATATATATATATTATACAGCTCGATGAAAAATACGAATTAGAGATCTAGAAATAAGAAAGTGCTCAACATTCGCACTAATAATGAGAATATGTCATGGAAAAGTGCTTTGATATTTTTTCTAGTCCCACCATCTTTGGTACAGTCGTACCGATAAACTAGGTATATGACAGTTCTAATTTTGATTTTTTTTTTAAATATATTTGAAATTATTATTGAGATTTCTTGTGCTAAAGAATCAAACATTATTTTTGGAGCCTTGCCATCTTAGAAATCGCTTCCTCGGTAACATCAAATGACTTCATACTCGTTCCTTTCTAGAAAGGCTTTCTTTGTAATTTTTTTTTCAGTAAAGAGAAAATGGTGTAACTAATTCCCATGGGAGAAAAAATGGCGTCGACTTATCTCTTGTGTTTCTGATCTTATTTACTTTCATCCGATAAGAATTTAGTCTAATATAAAGAAAACAATATCGAATGATTCCCCTGCAGACAAAAATAATTTCCACAGCGAAAAGAAGAATAAAGTATAAAAGGTGCCAAACTGAATTAGATAGAAAATAAAAACAAGACAAAAGCTGCTCAAATTCTACGAGAAATGATACTGTGAAGTAATACATAAGAGTGAAATCATGTATAGAAACGGTGATTACCTGCTGTGTAACGCTCGTCTCTCCTTCGGATATAAGATAAAATTGAATTGTGTCGTCATTTCCGGTATTTCGGAAGAATTAGACGAGAGAGAAGACAAATAGGATTATATAAGAAACTAGCGAATATAAATGTTAAAAGGGCATAAGGGGGCATAGTATTAGACGTTTATATGTACAAACTTACTATTATAAAAGAAACTAGTTGGATATAACCCGCGTTGCCTGGAAATCTTTTTATTTTTTATTTTTGTTGACCGCTTTTTTGTATTTTTTCTTCAATTACTTGCAAGAAAATATTTACATTTTTCCAAAGATAATTTGCTGAAGTCATATACGTCAACAAAAGAATATTTTTTAATAAAACCGATATGGCGTCTTACGAGATGTAAAAATTTCAATCCCATGAATACTTTAGCTTGTGTATGTATCTTTTAACGATGAAATACATATTTTTTAACGATTAAATGCATATATTATCATACAGCTTTTTAAATAACTGTTGCATGTCGGTTCTTTTATTAATTTTTTAATCGATTTTTTTCTTTTGTTTAATTTAATAACCTAAGGAATCGTTTCATCATTACATTATAAAATTCTTTATAATTATAACATACTTCTTTAAATTAATTTAAAAATTTACGTCTGGATGTGAATTGCAAACGACAGACGACATGTGGTCTGACAATTGTATCATATAAAATCAGATGAATATATGTTTACGTTGTTTTCTAATAAAAATGCTTTACGGCATATCAACTCTTTCCGGGTTATTTAATGTCGAATCCAGCCAATTTTGTCAGATATTCATACTGTTTGTTTTTACTAGTAATTACCTGCGACAAAGACGTAAAGTTTTCAGTCGAGTTTGTTGGTTTGTGTACAACCTAGCGTCCACATCGCTTGACCAAGCGTCACCAAACTTGGTCAAAATGTCGATTAGGATATGAGATAGAACTTATTTAATTTTGGGATCAAGGTAAAGGGTCATGGTCAAGGTCACGGAAAAGATGAAAGTCACACTTTGGCCGATTACATCGGTTCTGTTCATTGTAAAGACTCATATTGTAGCCAATGGAGGCTGCATCTGTTAAAATTTAGACCATGACCAAACTTTTCATAGTCCAGGTCTAAATTTTGACGGAATTCTAACTTCCGAGTTTTCTAAATTTGATGTATGGATCTGATGCTCTTTGATTACAATACTACCATGCAACATTTCAGCCTGATCAGATAAATAGTTTTTGAGTTATCAACGTTTCCAATGCATGATCCTGGGAATACTTCATACAATATTGAAAAGTGCATGCGCATGTAAGCATATTCATTTGCAAGTGCAGGTGTGTGTATATATGTGCATGTGCATTTTAAAATCGGATTTTGGGCCATCCTTACGTTGTCAGGTGGAGGCATACAGTCTCATGACTGACTTATTTCCTTGCCCATGATGTAAATATACATATGTACCAGCGAGTGCAGCGTTATACAAAAGCAATTTTATTTAACGCAGAAATGGAACTGTAGCAAATAATACGAGTCAGAGTAAGAATGGAGCTGGGAGTAATGTTGACCTAAGTGTTACTCCACACTCACTAAAACTCCCAAATTGTGTCTTCAAAATCGGGTGTAGTTTAATAGACAGATTCTATTCACCGAATATATAGAACCCTAGCAGACACTACGATTCCGGTTAAGAAATTAACGTTGTGGTTACCTATCTTCTATACTGTCCCTTGTAATGTTCCTCCAATGGTTATGCGTGATGTAACTTCTGGTGGTGGTGTTTCTTTTTCCTACCTCTTCACGGGTAACCTCATTACAAAAATTAACCTGGGAGTAATGGTAATTATGGGTTAACTTAAGATTCCTCAAAACTCCCAAATTGAGGGCTTACCATCTGATGCTATTTTATTTTATGTATTCGGCATATACTATTTAACCCTTAAAATGGTTACTGGCAGAAACTACCCCTCCGCATCAGCGCACACCTAGGAGTAATTAACGGTTGATTCCACACCCCCCACATTTCAGATTGTGGCCTCATTACCGGATGTCATTCCAAGGACACCAAAATAGCAGATGCTAGTGACGGATATAGTTTGTTGATTCCTGTTAAAAGTGCTATCGGTCAGTACAGTATCCTTTAAGGGGTAAGCATGAAAAAAATTATAAGGAAAGATAAATCAATCAGTTTTATTAGCATAAATATAGCTAAGACAGTTAGAAGATATTGCATGAATATACCGTCTGAATGTTTGTGCCAGGCGACTTTAAACATGGATACTGTAGGCATCCTCACATCTGGCAGAGTGTTCCAGAGAGTAAAAACACGGACAATGATGCCTTTCTTCTGTTGAGACAAAAGCGAGGACGATTTCTCTTCTGTGGTTAACCTGAAGACCGCGACTAGGTGTTGGGATGAAAAGCTCCTATGAAGGCGGATTTCAATTCCTATTGATCATGCTGTATGCAAGAATCAGGTCCCCTCGCATTCTTTGCTACACAAGAAAGGCGTTCACTGTAGGTAAGTGTATATAATCCCGTCTCCATTCTGGTTGCCAACCATTGAAAACGCTCCAGATAAAGATGAAATAGGTTTTAGATTAAAGAAAATAAATATGAACAGTTTCCAAAGCCATCACAAATCTTAAAATGAAACAATTATAGAAAAAGATGAAGAAAAAAGATAAATAGGCGTTTAGAAGAAATGAAATTTAATGGCTCCAATAATTTTAGTGAAGTCACACGTCTTTTAAGTGCTTCTGAAATAACAGCTTTGTGACCTTTTGTTACTCCTATGAAGATAGTCCAGACCCAACTTCTCGTTAAGTAAATGGGGATCCATTTAGTTCAGTAAATAAAATCTAATTTACAGTTGAAATGTTATTCTCCTCCTTCAATAATAATCCAGTCTTTAGATAAATACCAAGAACAGCTTCATCGCCAATTTATGTAAAATTACAAAAGTATATAATCGTTAGAGTGTTCGATAATGAGTCGTATTATTTGCTATAGTTCCATTTATGCGTTAAATAAAATTGCTTTTGCATAAAGCTGCGCTCACTGGTATTCACGTATATTTACATTATGGGCAAGGAAATAAGTCAGTCATGAGACTGTATGCCTCCACCTGACAACGTAAGGATGGCCCAAAATCCGATTTTAAAATGCATCATACCAAAGACTTAAACAATAGGCTTAGTCGCGAATAACGACCTGGAGAATGCGAAATTTTCTCAGCATATACACATGTTGACAAAATAATGGAGCCTCCTTGCTAAACATTCAGCATTATAAGGCGTGGATCAAAGCAAAGTGGAGTAATCTAATAAAAAAAGTGGCGCCTTTTCTAACAGTCCGATCTAGTAGTAAATGATAACGACTACGGTCGAACTATGTTCTTAAACCGACTCATTTGGCATAATGTGTAGTGTTTGCTTATGGGCCGAGATACTGGGGTTCAATAATCGCTTGAGTCATACCAAATGCTTAAAAATGGCAATTGATGTCTCCTTACTAAATATTCAGCATTATAACATGTTGGTCAAGTGTAATTTGAGTAATCCAGGAAAAGAACTGGCCTATCCTCTACACCTCGGTATAGTAGCAAATAAAAAGAAAGTCTTCTGGTCGCCCTCGACTACGGTTACTTACAAAAAATAAAAACGCTATGTTTTAAATAGTTAGTTTGTGACAATTGTTTCTATTGTGTGTTAAGCAAGAATGTTAGGTTTGATTTGCTTTGGTTTGTCTGTTTTACGACATATCAACCCTTTTGGGGTTCTGTAATGCCAACACTCAATAGCTATTGTAAATGATTCATGTCATACTATTGCTATTGTACCCCTATATCAGAGTTTATACGTTTGCTAACGATAATAATGCGTAAATCACAACAACTGATATTTGTCTACTAATGAATCATCATTATCACGGCCAAAGCCAACTCGAGGATGACAGTTAATGAGATAGCTCGATTGTCAGTTAAATGATGAAGACTAGTATTGTCACGTATCGTAACCCAAGCAATCTGCTACAATCAGTATAACTCAAAACTATTTCTGGTCACGTTAGGCGTCTTCCGATGGTTCCGCCTCCTACATTGATCTTCGTGGCTAAAGACACTCTCACTCTGAAATCAATATCTGTCCCAACCAAAAAATACGAAATTAATTGACGCACACATTCTCAATTAGAAATAGATCAGTTTTATTTAATTGGGTTCGTGTTTACTTATAACAACAACCGGTGACAAGGAGGAAGGTTGCAGAAATGATGCCCTTGTTAGAAGCCAGTGCTTCGTTCAAACCTATTTTAAAACATCTTGTTTTAACTATGTTATGTTATCCCATGTCAGACTTTTTTTCGTGCTCTCACCGTCCGTCGTCTCAATTTATTTATCTTCCTCCCACAAGGTAAGATGTGACACAAGGTCGGAAAGTGGGATTTGAAAAGCCAGCGCCCGAGAAAATGAGCACTCTGGCTTACAAAAAATACCTGGGCAGCCCCGTCGGCATTCCCCAGTAGGGTCGCCTCAGGCAGTAAGCTATAAACTTACTCCTAGGACCTCCTAGAACTGCACAGGAGAGACCCATAGACCGCCGTAAATCAAGCCCCGAAGGCCAAGACAATATCAGTATATGGGGTGTAGTATCCATCGGAACAGATACTACACTTTCATCTTGGCCAAAAGGCCGTCCGTCGTCTCAAGTCACTTCCCTTAAGTTTACGTTCCCAGACTAACGATCTTTCTAAAGGTTAACCGCCTGACCCTACATTCTGTTTACGTAATGCAATCTTCCTGCAAACATAAATCGCTGATGATTACTACGTACCTCGATATTTAACAGTATGCGAAGATGGAAAATGATCAATGGAATAGACAGAATTTGATTATAGTTTATAACTAGTATTTGTTGACATTGTAGTTGAACACCACAATGTTTTAATCGGCAGGCAAGCAGTTCAGTGATAATGTGTTCCACAGATAGTAAATTTATGAAAAGAAATTATGTTCGTTTGATGTTAAGCACACGGGGATAAAAAGGAAAAGATCTAACGACATTTGAATCCAGTATCGTTGATTCAACAATTTTCGGCTGTGCATACTGCGCCCGCGTCAACGAATATAAATTTTTAACTAATTTTGTTAAAGAACCATATAAAGATCGGTTAAATGGAGAAACATCGGAATTATGCAAGAAATAAGATTAATAGTAAGACAGAAATCGACAAATATTATGCGAAGAATTAGGTTTAAATGCCCAAAAGAATAAAAAATATTGAGTTTGGTTAGTTCTTTTGGTGTAAGATATTCAGCTAGTAAATACACTAGTATACAAAATAGTTAGTTGAAAATAACAAGAAATAAAAAACGCAGCGAGGTTCACCCACGTATTGTAGCACAAGAAACACAGAAACATCTTTTTTGCGTGGCCGTGAACCAAGTATGACTAAAATAATGACAATTATTATTATTTTCCTTGTTTGCGTTTTAGCAAGAGAAACCAGTTTGCAACTTGCCTTCGCTTGAAACAGATGCACGTGTCAGCCTTAGCGAGAAGATAGCTGAATCACAACGTGGGCTTAGGAATACGGACAAAGAACTGGTCCTAATGAATGTGATCTTTTGTGGTCTTACAATAGCGCAGAGACCATTCGCAGATAAAGTCACGATTATTCCTCAAACGGAGATTCCACATGGAAGCGCCCTTCGGACCACGATACTATCACAGTGTTACCTAATTTCGTTGTTTCCGTCTGACACCGATGCCATTTACATTTTACAAAAGCTGTAACAGACATTTTTGATCCGAGAATTATTGCCCAAGTTTTTCGCTAATCGTAGACGAGTATTTCAACCAGTACTTCATTACCTACTGTTTCGTATAATTCGAAATATTGCAAGTCAGTTGAAGCCGCCCCCTTGAATAACGACAACATATCTCAAGCTGTTAAGTGAATGTAATTAATTTTGATGCTCAGTTAATTATTTACCTACTCTCGTCGTTCGCAACATGAATTGAAGACGATGTTTATAATACTGCATTATAATCATTCGTAATCTATTCGTTAAGGGGGATTAATTCAATATTGTTAATGATATAAAATGCGGTAAATGCAGATATTAAAAAACGGCCATAATTTCTGGAATATTCTAAGTGCCATTAAAGATTATTCGCCATTTTTATCGTGTGCCCATTCCTCATGTATCTTTATATTAATAAAATTATGCGACTACTTCTCGTCGGTCTGTGCGTATAATTCTTGTGTAAGAGAGTAAGTAACTACAATGAATGTATTTATGTACTGTGTGTATAATTCTTGTGTAAGAGAGTAAGTAACTACAATGAATGTATTTATGTACTGTGCGTATAATTCTTGTGTAAGAGAGTAAGTAACTACAATGAATGTATTTATGTACTGTGCGTATAATTCTTGTGTAAGAGAGTAAGTAACTACAATGAATGTATTTATGTACTGTGTGTATAATTCTTGTGTCAACGTAATTTTGATAATTATATACTAGTTTATACCCGCTCCCTTGACCAGTGTTCATACAGTACCTGGGTATGTCAATTTTCATCTTTACCTAGATACTACCACTTTATAGATAATAAAAAAATATTTATGAAATTTCAGAGAAAAAAATATGCTATTTAATATTTGCATGAGAGTGTAAGTAACTACAATGAATGTATTCATGCACTGTTTTTATCGGCAAAAAATATTGACAAATGTGTATAAGCAAAAATAATTCGCCAAATACATTTTATGTGTATTTGTTTTTTGCGGATTATAAAAAAAAGGTTACTTAGTTTTAAAAAATATTTATGAAATGGTTATTATGCGATGTTATTTCTTTAAATTTATAAAACATGTATTCAGTTAAAAAAAATCCTTTACATAAGATTCGGACTCAGGTACTGACATTGTAAAAACTACTACCTCAAGGAAGAAACTATTTTTAGAAATGTCGTCGATAAAATACGCACAGTAAGTAAATACGATTAATATATTTACGCATTGTTGTTATTGGCTAAAAACCTTAGAAACTCTGTTTTAAGCAAAAATAATTTTTCCGTTTTTTAACTTAATTCACCCAAAACAGAGCAAGTTTCCACTGTAGACGTAGTGGGGGGGGGGGGCTACTGGGAATTAGAGTGAAAGTTTAGGGGTTCATATTAAATTGGGTGCTGTACAGCGTGATGCTTGTTCACATTAGTTTTACATTTTTGCATATCGGTACAGTCGGGGAAACAGAGAGCTGGAAGGGAGTTCCAAAGGCCGACATTTCGAGGAAAGAAGCTATTGGAGTAGAAGGTTCTCCTGCATCTGGGATCTCTACAGTAAATGGTTGGGATTAAGCTGATTGTAGGGTTGGTCGACTGTATTTCCGCCCAGGGGGTACCAGAGCAGCAAGTTCATCGGGGAACATTCCATTGAAGTACTTGTAAAACAAGCACGAGGATGCAACATTGCGGCGATTGGAGAGGGGCTTGAGTTTGGTGAATAGTGATGGACCTATTAGATTTGATACTTTTTTAAAACTTTGCCTGAGAGAAGGGCCCTAGTGGATAGTGCACCAGCCCAGATGTGACAACAATACTCCATGCATAGGTGGATGATGGCTTTGTAGAGATATAGGTTACTGTCAGGTGTGAGAATTTTTCTAGCACTGTAGATGGACCCACTGTCTTTGCAGCAGCCTTGGCAATGTCTTCAATGCATTTGTTCTAATTTATGTTTCCTGTGAATGTTAGGCCGAGGAGTTTTAACGTTGGACTCTCGGGTAAGGTGTTATTTGCCATGGCAATCGGTGTTTGAAGAGAGTTCTTGTAGTTGTTAGAGGGAAATAAGCTTTGTCTTAGCAGTATAAAAATGTTACCATCCATTTATGATCCCATTCCACTACAGACTGGAGGTCACTTTCTAAAGATTCGGCCATTGCCTCGGATATGTGCGCGTCCGTTTTACCAACATGACGAGAGTAGAGCGCGGTGTCGTCTGCAAAGATACCTATCTCAGACACAATATTATCAGGGAGGTCGTTTATAAAAATCAGGAATATCTATCCCTGGAATTAACCTGCATTTATGTCATGTTGTTTGGGTGAACCTAGATCTTTCTTTTGGATAGGAGGGATCTAATTATATTAAATATTCGTCCAGTAATACCATACGAATGAATTTTGATGAGAAGACCTTTATGCCAGACCTTGTCAAAGATTTTAGATATGCCAAGTGCTACCGTCCACGCTTCACCTGCCTTGTCCAGTGTATGGTATATGTGTTCAGAGATGAACGTTAGGATATCCGCATATATTGCTTAAAATACAAAGAAATGTAGGAAAATGAACTGAATTAATAATTTTGTATTATTTTATAACGTACGATTGGAGTGCAAAAATCTCAAATGAAAGAAAATACTGACCTTCGGACGCAAATGTGAAACATGTGATTGGTTAATAAAAACGGAAGAGGCTGAGTACACATTACTAGGGCAGTAGGTTTTTAGGATGTCAATATTCGAGTTCGAATCTCACTCTGATCTCAGTCTGAACGATTTTTTTCACTTGATACGTGTTTTAGAAATTTTAAGAAATTAGCATTACATAATAACATAAAAGAAATTACATAACTATTTTTAACTAAGTAAACATTTTTTATATATAATCCGCAAAAAAGTATACATAAAAAGTATTCGGTATTAGTTAAATATATTTATCGTAGTTATTTACTCTCTCATGCAAAATAAAGAGTATTGAAAGCGAATCATTTTTGCTTACAAATATAATTTATAATGTTCATTTCCAAGACAATACGTAAATACATTCATCTTAGTTACTTACTCTCTCATGCAAATACTAAGTAACGTATTCTTTCCACAAAATTTAACAAAAAGTATATTCATAACTTTTTACATATATCTAAATAATAAATAAATAAATAGATAAAATTCGTAATAAACCTGTATACTATTAAAAGTGATCGTATTTTCAGAAGTTCTTCTGTTCGTATGCAAATATAAACATATGATTGGTTGACAAAAATAGGAAGAGTACACATTATTAAGATGCTAGACTTCGGGTTTTTCTACTTGCTATACCCGAGTTCGAATCTCACGTTCGAATCTCACGTAAGTTTAAAGAATATTTAACTGTATTCCAAAGTATGAGGAACAAATAAGCAACAGTTGATTCCTTTGCAAATAACATCTATTTAACAGACTGATTGGTGAAGAATGTGAAGTCACTCAGCGGTATGAAGATCCTGAAACTGCTGATAACTATTGCACTAACTATGTCTACTTTGCCATATTGTCTACTACGTACATGTCTAACATGTTTCGGATTTTTCATTTATTATAGTTTTACCAGGGTAACATTTCCCCGTCTTCAAGCATATGCCCTCCTACTAGCTACTGTTTCTTTAGACTCGCTATAAAGCGATGGAAGCTAAGTAAAGATGGAAATTAACATACCAAGGTACGGTACTAACACCACTGAAGATTATTACGGTAACTCAGTCTCATTCGTTTACTAAGTAGAAGTTTTACCAGAGTAGCATTTTTCTCCCATACAAGTGTTAGATATTTGCTTCATGGGTGTGTTCGCAGTTTTCATCTCTGCCAGCTGGTGTATCTTGTCGTTCAGCCGTAATCAATAACATGGACTCTGAGGTTTAGTTTAGAAAAATTGTTTACCATAAAAGACGAACACATGTGTGGCTCTTGCACGCGAGGGCTAGAGAGAGAAGGAATACATAATTACTGGGGAAAGATATTCAAGCCATTTGCGCCACTTGTGTTGATTGTCCCGCCCAACCTCTTCGTGGGTTAGCGGGACGACCACTTTTCCCCAACCGCCCTGGTCGATAAGTCTAGAACAAGAGATCGACAAAGCCTCCCACAGTCATGACGTCACTTTCGACTTTCGTTTTGGTTCCCACCCTATTTTTCAGGAAGCCATCATACTCTCTACAACCCCACTATCTAACACACACATCTACTCTCGCACTAGCTACGTTTTCTTCGTATTAGCCATAAAGCGACAGAAGCTATATAAAGAGAGAAATTGGCATACACAGGTACAGTACTTACACTGCTCTAGTACAAATTAAAAAAATGAAATTGAAAATATTTTACATAATTCCTATAATAACTGTCAATAAACTGTATAACAGTCCCCTACGTCCAGTGACACACAGCAACTTTGCAAATATATTTTGTTTTGCTGCGCGTTCTGGTTGAATTTTTTTATACCTTAATAATTATTAATAATTATTAATAATTATTAATAATTATTTATTTAAAACGCAGTCATTTAATTCTACTAGAAACTCTTAGGGTTGAATTATGGTACGCAGCTTTTTGAGACGTAACATAAAAAGTGGCCGGTACTATGCTGCAATCATTTAAATTAACAGTTACCCATTACATTATTACTTCTATCAGAATGTTTGTATGTATTTCTATTCATGTAAATTATAGTTACAGTAAATTGTTAATGCATTAGATGAAGCACAATCGATCAGAAAGATCATACTACGTTAAACTTTTTCTAGTTATATTACTGTTCTCCAAATACTGCTTTGCTTCATGCTTTAATATTATATATTCCAAATTAAATCAAATCAAATTTAAACGGTAAAAAATAGCAAAGTGCTAAAAGCCATCTAAAGAGACAGTTAGAAGATATATATATATATGTACAGTCTGAATGTTTGTTCAAGGACACCTTAAATTTGAATATGGGAGTCATTGTCACAATCTCTTCTGGCAGACTGTTCCAGAAACACAGATAGATAATGCTGTTTTTCTTTTACGTCTCTTCGCACTCTCTGTTGCTCAAGTGAGAAATGATTTACTCTTTAGAGTCGCTCTTTATAGGTAAGCTGGGATAGTCCAGTCACCATCCTGATTGGCAACTGTTGAACACGCTCCGGGTGTAAAATTTATTTTTAAAGATAAAGATTTTTTGTTTTGCTATCGTCTAATTTTCACTACGTCGTCTGTGGAATTCCTCTTTCGCTTTCCAGTGGATTCCATCATAAATATATGGTCTTCTTTTTGTTTGCGTGTCTTTGAAGTGTCATGTGGTCATAACGACAGTTTCCAACTTTTTTATGCAGTCGTTTACATTATTGTTGTACTCTGCAAGATCTTTCATGCTGCACCGGTTAGGGCAGTAGGGGTAGATAAAGCAGTGTTGCATCGTATGATCTTCCTCTCCATATTTATAGATGAATGTGTCAATTCTGTAGCCCTATATCCTTATAGCAACTTTTGATCGCACCACCCCATTTCCAGGCGGTTGGTGTTTTCCACTGGAACCAGAGTGCCTCTTAACCGGGATGAAGTACCTCAGAAGGGGAAATTCCCATGTCAATTGGAGGGGGGCGTTCTCTAACCATCTGGTCCACAGCTGTAATCTGGTTTCTTCCTGAGATATTGTTAGGGGTTCAACATGGCTGAAAGATATATTGTGAAGAGTGGATATCATGCTCACTTTTATTGTTCTATGTTATAAGATCAGTAGGTCCATTTCGCTTAGAAAAATATTGTTTCTCTTCTTTGGAGTGTTTTTGAGTTTACTTTTAGTTTTCTTGGTAAGCTATAATTCTTTATTGTGGCACCACAAAATAGTTTTGTTTCTTTTTTTACATGTTTCAGCTGTGAAAACGCTGATGCAATAATGTATCTTGATATAAGTGATGCCAAGAATCTAAAATAGATAACATTGTTTTTTGTAGATTTTTGCCTCTACCTGAAATGGATTTCGAAACTGTACATGTAGCATAACTCAATTACAAAAAGCATTTTCACAAATAACATAAATCAGTCATTAGACAGCATACGTCCGCCTGACAACGTAAGGATGAGCTAACATCTTATCTGGGTCATATTTTCCATATTGTATGAAGTATTCTTTAAGTTATGCCATGGAAATGTTAATAAACACTATTTATCTGAAGAACATTTGGCATCCATTGCATTAATAAAATTTGGAATGATCGGAAGTTTTAATTCCGTTAAAATTTCGACTTTGACCAAATTTTTTATATTACGGTCACATTTCAAGATCATATAAGATTCACAACTTCATGGGCTATGATATAGGCTAAGTAGCGATTTTATACGATCCACTAAACCGAAGTTATCGCCAAAAGTGTGACTTTTACCTTTTTCCTGATCTTTACTTTTGACCTAGATATCTCAAAATTTAATCAGTTCTAGGTTAAACCATGTCCAATGTTTTATCTAAATTAGGTGACGGTTGGTTAAGCAATGTCGACGCTAGTCTGTATACAAACAAACAATTATAATTATACAAACTCAACCAAAAACATAACCTCCTTGGCAGAGGTAATAAAATGCCATACGAATTTCTTGTTCCCGAATTCTATGTGAAATGATGTAGCTTCAAGCTACCTTCGGAATAAAAAATATTCCATTTCACATAACGTATCGGTTCCAGAACATAGAATTCGGCAAAAAGAAATCCATTTGGCAATTATATATTCTCAGTACAAAGAAGAGTAAATATTCAAAATTCAGATGTTACGTTGGAGATCGATAGCTCTAATGGTGTAAAGAGCTATCGATCTGCATTTTGGTGGTTCTGTCATATGAGTATTGAAGAGGTGACTATAGGGTGAAAAGCTAGGGAAAATCACGTGTTTAGAACGTCTGAAAATCTATGGCCTTTCAAGACCAGTTTCATCAATGATGATTCTCCCTGGACTATGAGCAAAAAAGAAGAAATTACGGCCGTTAGCATTAAATACACTAAGTGGAATACTCACAATAGATTTTCTAACAAATAAACTGAAATAGAATAGCACTGCGCACACATAACTAGAAACATCGAAAGGATTTGCACGAAACCGAGGGAACTGAAACTACTATAGTAAATAAGAAGAATTACATAATCTAACCCCCCCCCCCCCGAAAAGAAAACGCAGAGTACCAACATTGTGTC
>OY744530.1:93075951-93095951 GCA_963556195.1 Sepiola atlantica
AAACACGTAAACGGAGAAAGAACAACAACATAACAATCGGACCCGAGAGAGATAAAACATTTCTGGGGCAATATATGGGAAGAGCCTCAAAAGAACAACACAAATGTCAAATGGTTGAAAAACATCAAAAGAGGAACTACAGGAAATTAAAGAAGAAACAGAGACAAAAATTAATGTAGAAACGATTAAGACAACCCTAAGAAAATGGCAAACTGGAAAGTACCATGCCACGATAGAATATATGCATACTGGTTTTAAAAATTCACGACCCTACATAAAAGGCTAGCGTAGAAACTTAGAGGATATATCCACAAAACAGACGTAACAGAGTGGATGACCAAAGGAAGGGCAACGCTAATACAAAAAGACGCCAGAAAGGCAACGATCCCAAACAACTACAGACTAATAACCTGTTTACCAACAATGTGATTTGCTATACATAGATCAAAAGATCCCGAAGGAGGTAAAAAGCACAAAGAAGAACATATCCATGGCATGGATTAGCTACAAGAAAGCCCACAACAGAATCCCTCAAGCATGAATAATTGAATGCTTAACATGTACAAGATATCCGACAGGATTATTAATCTCATTACGAAAGCAATAGGAACATGGAGATTAGAACTGACTCAGATAAAAATACAGAGAGGTATTTTCCAAGGAGACTCTTTATCACCACTACTATTTATCATAGCCATGATGCCACTCAACTACATACTCAGAAAATGTGCTGCCGGATACAAGTTTACAGACACAGAACAAATAATAAACAACATCATGTACATGGACGACCTAAAGTTATTTGCAAAAAGCAAAAAGGAACTGGTACAGCTGATGAATACCACTAGAATCTTGAGCCAGGACATTCAAATGGAATTTAGAATGGAAAAGTGAAAAAGTTGAAAACTGGAGACAATAGAGGGCATGGAACTGCCCAACCAAGAGGAGGTGAGGGCACTAGGTGAACAGGATATCTATAAATATCTGGGAGTTCTGGTCGGAGACACCATCTAATCTACAGAAATCAAAGAGAAGAATGGAAAGAAATACCTCAGAAGAACAAGGAAACTCTTAGAAACTAAGTTATATAGCAAACCTAGTAAAATGGAATAAGCACCTGGACAGTATCACTAATAAAATACTCTGAAACATTCATATGCTGGACTAAAGAAGAACTCAGGCACCTTGACCAGAATATTATAAAATTAATAACCATGCACAACGCACTACACCCAAAAGACGATACGGAAAGACTCTACGTAAAAAGAAGCGAATGGAGGAAGAGGACTGGTAAGTATAAAAGACTGTGTGGAAGACACAAAAAACCTGATGATTTTCCGAAAGGCTGATCACCGCAGCAAGAGACACCATCCCAATGAACAACTCGGGAGCACCGAAACCAGAAACAAAACAAAAACAAGAAAAGAAAAACAACTACATAGACGCTTCATAAGAATGACCAGAGCAATAACCATCATTCCTGGTATTATATTTCTTAATTTTTTAGATGAGGATTGATAATTTGTATAATTTTGTTTATTTGAACTACATTTCTTATCTTGACTGTTATTATCACAACGTTTCGGCCGCTGTAACCTCCAGCATTCTTTAGGTGTATCTCTTCGACCTCGGGAATATGTCTGTCGAACTCAGGAATCTGGACGGAATTTTGAACGGAACGCTTTATTTAATCAATGGGGGTAGCATGCCTTGTTCCGTCAGCCATGTTTTATATATATATATATATATATATATATATATATATATATATATATATATATATATATATATATATATATATATATATATATACCGGCAGGAAGAAAGTCTAGCTATGGGATCACCATTGTTCCCAGCAGGCACGTAGCCAGACTTCTAACTTAGGGGGGGGGGGCAATACATTTTTAGGGGGGGGGGGCAAGGCATTTTTAGGGGGGGGCAAAACTAATATTGATATTCTAATATGGGTGACGTTTTGGTTCAGTGTGTGTGTGTACTGATATATAAATATAAATAAGTAGATACCAAATTTCAATTTCTTTTATATAATCTAAATATATTGTTGTGTATTTCGATAGGTACATGTAAATAACAACATCAGCATAGTAAAGCACATAAAGCATAGTAAACACAGTAATAATAACATAAAGTTCGTAAAATAAGGTAGCTACTTGCTAGCTCTACAGAATTCTATTATAATCTTCTATTTGTACGTGGGGTTTATACCCTATCAATGCTGTTTTTCTTTCAACTTCATCCCGGGTGAAATCTGGGATTTTTTTCTATGTTAATTTCAAAAATGTTGAATATAACATTCACAATTTTTTTAATTAATAGTTACAACTGACAACAAAAAGAAAAAAACGTATTTGAGATTCGTGATAAAATACAAAAATAATTTTTTAAACTAATTCCCACTTTCATTTGAAAATAATTTAGGTTGCTAGTATTCATTTCTATCTTTTGAATGAAGACAACACTTTCTTTTATAAATTAAAAAAATATCTTTAAAAGAAGCTGGCAGAACAACAACGTGAATTCATTTTGTGTTATTATTCCATCATTTGAATTATAATTATGAAATTGATAATTTATGATATTAAATAGTGTGAATTAACAATATTTAAAAGTATATATTTGGTAAGTTGACAAAAAAAGACAGATACACTGACAATCTCTTTCACCAAACAGGAAACAGGTGAAAAGCATCGAGGCTTTCTTTCCCTCACCACTTGATCTGAAACTAGCGAAGTTATGTTTGAGTTTGAGAACACGTACATTTTAATTTTTTTTCTTTTTACAAGGTAACATAAATTTAAATCATATTTAGATGTTATTATGGTCAATAGATTTATTTTAACTGGTAGTTTAAAATCCGTAAATATTTAGTATGGTATCATTAGTACCAGGAATGGAAAATTAAGTTTTAAACAAAATAAAATCCAAAGAAGCGTTTTTGAAATCGGAAATTATGTTAAAAATTGGTGGGAGGTCCTCTCTTGGTTGGTGGCCCAGGGCCCCAGCCCCGTGGCCCCTTAATCCGGCCCTGCTGTAAAATATATTACACAAAAGTAAATACTGGTTCATAATGAAGAAGTATAGTTGACTAGGAAATATAAGAGTATTTATATTTATAATATTTTTGGATCACAAATTTCAGGGGGTGCAAATGTAATTGCAGGGGGGGGCTTGCCCCCCCCCCCCTGGCACCCCCCTGGCTACGTGGGGGGTTCCCAGTACTGGCCAATGTATACATGGAATACTTCGAGGAAATTGCGTTAGGAGCAACACCATTAAAGCCAACAATATTGCTGCGATATGTGGATGACACATTCATACTCTGGCCTCACCAGGAAGATGTTCAAACATTACTGGGCCATGTGAACTCTATCCGTCCATATATACAGTTCACGCTGGAAAAGGAACATAATAACAGATTATCCTTCCTAGATGTGCTGATATCTCGCACTGATCAGGGGTTTAGGTCATCTGTATATCGAAAGGCAACTTTCAATGGACAGTATCTAAATTTCAACTCCTACCATCCATATAATGTAAAGAAAGGAATCGTCCGCTGCCTACAACATCGAACAAAGCCAATATGTAGTAACATCAAGAGGAGATAGGCAGCTTGAGAGAAACTCTCAACCGAAACAACTATCTTGAGAGCATGAAATCAGCTCCAAGATATCTAGACCAAACAGCAAAGGACACGACCCGAACACCCACCACAGTTTGTATACCATATATGAAGTGCTTGTCGGGAAAAATCCAAAGAAAATGCAATTCATATGACATCAGGACAGTATTCAGGAGTGACTCAACTCTCCGAAAGCATCTTGTGAGAGTCAAACCTCCTACAGAAAAATGTATGACTAAGAACTGCGTGTATGGGATCCCATGTATGTGTGGGAAAATATACAAAGGTGAGACATGTCGCCCACTAAAAGTAAGGCTAAACGAACCCCGGAAAGCCATAATACGTGGAGATATTGAAAAATCGGTATGACTGACCACATATGGAGGGAAAAGGGAAACCAGCTACCCTTATGGGACGAAGTACATATTATAGATAGAGAAGAACGGTGGAAAGTAAGACAACTCAGATAAGCAACTCATATGTTGTGCAATAATGACTTACTAAGCAGACCTAGTATAGAATTTAATACAATATGGGACCATTAATTATAAATAATAGATAAGGTTATAATATATATATATATATATATATATATATATATATATATATATAGTGATATGTAGTAATAAAAGTACTGATAATAGTAACTGATAAGTAGCAAGACTACACATAGAGAAAACAAGAATACGTTTACGGCCCCCAAAATTCATACTAGAACTATCTGCAAGTGGATATTGTACTAAGTTAAATTCAGTTCTAAGTGATAGTCCTCTGAAGGTTGAAGGTTCAATCCTCGGTGCGGGCGATACGAAAAATTGCGAATTACTGAAGACTTCTCCCAGTTTTGGCTGATGGAACAAGAGCATGCTTCCCACGTGGATTAAATAAAGCATTCCGTTCGAAATTCCGTTTAGATTCCCAGGTTCGACAGAAATATTCCCGAGTTCGAAGAGATACACCTGAAGAATGCCGGAGGTTACAGCGACCGAAACGTTGTGATAATAACACTAAAGATAAGAAATGTAGTCCGAATAACCAAAATTATACAACATTCCTGGCTAAGAAAAGGAAACTTACACAAAGAAACAGAATTTCTACTGACAGCTGCACAGAATAATTCACTTAAGACTAATTACATTAAACCTAAAATAGATAAAACCCAGGAAAACAATAAATGCACATTGTGTGGACAAAGAGACGAAACAGTAAATCACATATGAAGTGAATGCAGCAAACGAGCCTAAAAAAGAAGGAAAGAACAGACACGACTGCATGGGGAAAGCAGTACACTGGGAACTATGCAAACAACTGCATCTAGAACATGCGGATAAATAGTACAAACATACACCAGGAAAACAGAAATCACAAAATCCTCTGGGAGACATACAAGCAAGGAGACCAGATTTCATAATAGTCAACAAGAAGGAAAAATCCTGTTAAATCGTAGATTTTGCCGTTCCAGCAGATCATAGATCATCAAGCAAACGGAACTTGCCAGAGGATTTAGAGGGATATGAAGCATGAAGTCAATGTAATACCAATAAGGACAGTCCACAAAAACTTGGGGAAAAGACTGGGAGAAATTGGAATCAAAGGGATCACTGAGACCATTAATAGGACGGCAATAATTATTACAACTGCAATGTTAAGGAAAACTCTCGAATGCGGAAACCAACCCACATAAACTACGAACGGTAACCAGTCACATGGATGTTACAATAAGAAGAAAATAAAACCAGAAGATGAACACCAACACACGAATCAAGGAACAGAAACTGCAAGAAATATAATAAACTGCCTCCCTCCCCAAAGAAAAGTGATGGCACCAGCTTCGACTGACACCACACAAAATAGTCGTGAACGATCAAAGAAGGTGGGAAGACAGAGGAGGGAGAGCACTAACCAGACCTCTACTGGATTAGAGTGCTGTGACATTGGGGAGGCTTATTGCTACCCAAATTCCAGAGGAGACCAATGGTCGTTGCCAGCGATAAATCAATGGTACACAGCTGTTGCGATACCGCAAGGTCATTTGCGGTGGTAATCGAAAAGAGGTGAAGAGTACTGAAAATCTGGAGAGGTTTGTTGTAACTCAGACTACAGATGACACCATCGGTTGTTGTCAGTGAGCAATCACTTACGATAACTTGTGTGATAACTCCTAGTGAGTAAAAAAAAAAAAAAATAAATAAATAAATAAATAATAATAATGATGATGATGATGATGATGATGATGATGATGATGATGATGATGATGATGGTGGTGGTGGTGGTGGTGGTGGTGGTGGTGGTGGTGTTGTTGAAAAACATGAAAGATGAACTGCAAGAAATCGAAGAAGGAACCGAAACAGAAATCAACAAAGAAACGATCAAGAAAACCCTAAGAAAAATGGCAAACTGGAGAGCACCAGGCCACGATGGAATACATGCATACTGGTTTTAAAAATTCACGACCCTGCATGAAAGAATAGCGCAGAAACTGAGCGGATGTATCCGCAAAACAGACATACCAGAATGGATGACGGAAGGAAGAACAACACTAATACAAAAAGACCCCAAAAAGGGAACGACCCCCAGCAACTACAGACCGATAACATGTCTACCAATAATGTGGAAAATTCTCACAGCACAACTGAGAGAACAAATCTACCAATCCCTGGACAAACGTGGACTGCTCCCCGAGGAACAAAAAGGATGCCGGAAAGGACAAAGAGGTGCACATGATCTACTATACATTGATCAAAAGACTCTGAAGGAGGTGAAGAGCAGACAAAAGAACATAACCATGGCATGGATTGACTACAAGAAAGCCTACGACAGAATCCCCCAAACATGGATAATTGAATGCTTAAAAATATACAAGATACCAGACAGGATTATTAATCTCATCCAGAAAGCAATGGAAACATGGAGACTAAAACTGACAGCCGGAGGACAATACCTGTCTGAGATAAAAATACAGAGAGGCATTTTTCAAGGAGACTCTCTATCACCACTACTGTTTATAATAGCCATGATGCCACTCAACTACATACTCAGAAAGTGTGATGCCGGATACAGGTTTACGGATACAGAACAAAGAATAAACCACCTGATGTACATGGATGACCTTAAACTGTTTGCAAAAAACAAAAAGGAACTGGAAAAGCTGATAAACACAACCAGGATATTCAGCCAGGATATCCAAATGGAGTTTGGAATAGAAAAATGTGCACTGCTAGAGATCAAAAGAGGAAAACTGGAAAAGACAGAAGGTATAGAACTCCCCAACCAAGAGGAGATGAGGGCGCTAGGAGAACAAGATAGTTACAAATACCTGGGAGTTCTGGAAGCAGACACAATCAAATATACAGAAATGAAAGAGAAGATTGGAAAAGAATATCTACGAAGAACAAGGAAACTCTTAGAAACTAAACTATATAGCAGAAACCTAGTAAAAGGGATAAACACATGGGCTGTATCACTAATAAGATACTCTGGACCATTCATAGGCTGGACCAAAGAAGAACTCAGGCACCTTGACCAAAGAACTAGAAAACTAATGACTATGCACAATGCACTGCACCCAAAAGACGACACGGACAGACTCTACGTGAAAAGAAATGAAGGAGGTAGAGGACTGGTAAGTATAGAAGACTGTGTGGAAGACACCAAAAAAGAGCTAGAGAAATATGTAACCCAGAACACGGAAAGACTGATCGCCACAGCAAGAGACACCAGCCCAACAAACAACCCCGGAAGCACTGAACCCAGAAACAAAAAGACAAGAAAGGAAAAGTGGGAAGAAAAACAACTACATGGACGCTTTATAAGACTCACAAGCGATGAAGCCAATGAAAACAGCTGGGCATGGCTAAGAAAAGGAAACCTGAACAGAGAAACGGAATCTCTGCTGACGGCCGCACAGAACAATGCGATTAGGACAAACTTTATTAAAGCAAAGATAGATAAAACCCAGGAAAACAGCAAATGCAGATTGTGTGGACAAAGAGACGAAACGATAAATCATATAATAAGTGAATGCAGCAAGCTAGCACAAAGGGAATACAAGAACAGACATGACAGCGTGGGGAAAGAAGTACACCGGGAAATGTGCAAACAACTGAATTTCGAATATGCAAGAAAACGGTACAAACACAAACCAGAAACTGTACTAGAAAACGAAAAACACAAAATCATATGGGATATGAATGTACAAACAGACAAACCCATAACAGCAAGGAGACCGGATATGATAATAATCAACAAGAAAGAAAAATCCTGCAAAATCGTGGACTTTGCCGTTCCAGCAGACCACAGAGTGAAGATCAAAGAGACGGAAAAGAGAAGCAAATATACTGAACTTGCCAGAGAATTGAAAGGAATATGGAACATGAAGAAAGTCAGTATAACACCAATAATCATAGGAGCACTAGGAACAGTCCCCAAAAACATGGAGAAAAGACTAGGAGAAATAGGAATCAAAGGGATAACTGAGACCATACAAAGGACAGTAATGATCAAAACAGCTACAATCCTGAGAAATGTCCTCGAATGCGGAAACCAACCCACATAAGCAACGAATGGAGAACAAACACATGGAAGCACAAAACAACAGAACCGGGGAAAATACAACCGCACGAGAGAGGCGCAAGCATAGGCTGACGCCACGAAAATTATGGACAGAGGGTCGAGGAGGGAAAGCGCAAAACCAGACCTCCACTGGAAGAGCGCGGACAACTCTGGGACCTTGGGAAGGCTTGTTGCCACTCGGGCCCCTAGAGGGGACCAATGGCCCTTATCAGCGGGAAATCGTTGGTAGGTGGCTGTTGCGATTACCGCAAGGTCATCAGCGGTGATGAACGAAAAGAGGTGGAGCATACTGGAGGCCTGAGGAGACTTGTTGTCACTCAGACTCCAGGGAATACCACAGGTTGTCGACAGTGGGTGACCACTGACGATGACCAGTGTGATAACTCCTAGTGAGTAAAAAAAAAAAAAAAAAAAAAAAAAAATAATAATAATAATAATAATAATAATAATAATAATAATAACAATAATAATAATAACAACAACAACAACAACAATAATAACAATAATAATAATAACAACAACAACAACAACAACAATAACAATAACAATAACAATAACAATAACAATAATAATAATAATAATAATAATAATAATAATAATAATAATAATAATAATAATAATAATATTGAAAACAATGAAAGCCAGTTTTACAAAAACGTAAATGGAGAACGAATAACGTCAGAACACCCTGACCCGACAGAGACACAACAATTCTGGAGCAAGATATGGAAAAATCCTAAAACACACAACCAAAATGCACAGTGGTTAAAAAAAACAAGAAAAATGAACTACAGGAAATAGAAGAAGGAACAGAAACAGAGATTACTAAAGAAACCATTAAGGACACCCTAAGGAAAATGGCGAACTGGAAATCACGAGGTCATGATGGAATACATGCATATTGGTTTTAAAAATTCACAACCCTACATGAAAGACTGGCGCAGAAACTGAGAGGATGTATCCACAAAACAGACATACTAGTGTGGATGACCAAATGAAGGACAACGCTTATACAAAAAGATGCCAAAAAAAAAACGACCCCAAGCAACTACAGACCAATTACCTGTTTACCAACAATGTGGAAAATCCTGACGGCACAACTAAGAGAAAAAATCTACCAGTCCCTAAACAAACGTGGACTACTCCCCGAAGAACAAAAAAATGCCGTAAAGGAAAAAAGAGGGACGCATGACCTCCTATACATCGATCAAAAGATCCTTAAAGAGGTAAAAAAAAAAAACAGGAAAAAGAACATATCCATGGCATGGATTGACTACAAAAAAAGCTTACGACAGAATCCCTCAAGCATGGATAATTTAATGCCTGAAAATATACAAAATACCCGAAAGGATGATTAATCTTATTAAGAAAGCAATGGAAACATGGAGACTGGAACTGACAGCCGGAGGACAACAGCTGACTGAAATAAAGATACAGAGAGGCATTTTCCAAGGAGACTCTCTATTACCACTACTGTTTATAATAGCTATGATGCCACTTAACTACATACTCAGAAAATGTGGTGCCGGATACAAGTTTACAGACACAGAACTAAAAGTAAACCACCTGATGTACCTAAAACTATTTGCCAAAAGCAAAAAGGAACTGGAAAAGCTGATGAATATGACCAGAATCTTCAGCCAGGACATCCAAATGGAATTCGGAATGGAAAAGTGTGCACTACTAGAAATAAAAAAAAGGTAAACTGGAGACAACAGAGAACATAGAACTCCCCACCCAAGAGGAAATGAGGGCGCTAGGCGAACAAGATATTTACAAATATATTGGAGTTCTGGAGGCAGACGCCATCAAATCTACGGAAATGAAACAGAAGATTGGAAAAGAATATTTACGAAGAACAAGAAAACTCCTAGAAATGAAATTATATAGCAGGAATCTAGTAAAAGGAATAAACACCTGGGCAGTAGCACTAATAAGATACTCTGGACCATTCATAGGCTGGACCAAAGATGAACTCAGGCACCTGGACCAGAGGACCAGAAAATTAATGACCATACACAATGCACTACATCCAAAAGATGATACGGACAGACTCTACATGAAAAGAAACGAAGGGGGAGAGGACTGGTAAATATAGAAGATTGTGTGGAAAACTCAAATAACGAACTGGAAAAATACATAACTACACAGGGAAATTCGTATTACTGCAGCAAGAGGCACCGTCCCAACAAACAACATGGGAAGCACCGAAACACAAAACAAAACGGCAAGAAAAGAAAAATGGGAAGAAAAAAACTACACGGACACTTCAGAAGACTGACAAGTGAAGAAACCAACAAAAATAGCTGGACATGGCTAAGAAAAGGACACTTGGACAGAGAAACGGAATCCTTACTGATAGCTGCACAGAACAATGCAATCAGGACGAACTACATTAAAGCTAAAATAGATAAAACTCAGGAAAACAGTAAATGCAGACTCTGTGGACAAAGAGACGAAACAATAAATCATATAAGTGAATGTAGCAAACTAGCCCAAAACGAGTATAAGAACAGACATGACTGTGTGGGGAAAGCAATACATCGGGAACTGTGCAAACAATTAAATTTCGAATACGCAGACAAATGGTACAAACATAAACCAGAAACAATACTGGAAAACGAAAAACACAAAATCATCTGGGATATGGATATACAAACAGACAAACTCATACAAGCAAGGAGACCGGATGTTATAATAATCAACAAGAAGGAAAAATCATGCAAAATCGTAGACTTCGCCGTTCTAGCAGACCACAGAGTGAAAAACAAAGAAACGGAAAAACGAAGCAAATACACAGAACTAGCCAGAGAACTGAAAGGAATATGGAACATGAAAAAGGTCAGTATAGTACCAATAATCGTAGGAGCACTAGGAACAATCCCAAAAAACCTGGAAAAAAGACTGGGAGAAATTGGGATCAAAGGAATCATTGGAACTATACAAAGGACAGCAATGATCAAAACAGCTACAATCTTAAGAAAAATTATTGAATGCGGAAACTAACCCGCATAAGCTTCGGGGAGGCTTATTGCCACCCTGACCCCAGAGAAGACCAATGGTCCTTAGCAGCGAGAAATCAATGGTTAACGGCTGTTGTGATACTGCAAATTTATTTGCGGTGGCTATCGAATATATGCTGGAAATCTGGGGAGACTTGTTGTCACTCAAACTCCAGGTAATACCACCGGTTATCGGTGAGCAATCACTGATGACCTGTGTGAGAACTCCTAGTGAGTAAATAATAATAATACATTTCATAAAGACATGAAACTTTTATATTGATTTTTTACCGGTCATCTTGTTTTATTCTGCGCAGATGCTCACGCTTAACAATTTTGACAACAGATTAATGTGCATTTATTTTGAATAAATCATGAGATAAAATGCTTAAACGTGGAAAGTAATTATAACTGGAAGAACACAAAAAATCATTACGACTGATAATAATGCAAACTGAATCAAATCAAATGAAAGTTAAATTATTGCCTGAAATGATCCACAGTAAGATTGCTTGAGTTATTATCAACAAAAACGTTTCCATATTGCGTTCATCACAAGCTTAAATAGTAAATACCTTTCGCCAATTACTGAGCATTTAATCCATTACAAGAAATGATGCGATTATGTATGCATTAATCAAGCATTCGTTCTGTGATTAAACCCCCGGTCGCATATTTTTGTTGAGAACAATATGATATAAAATGTTGCTATTTGTTAAGATACAGATGATATAAAATGTTACTATTTATTAGGATACATATGATACAAAATGTTGCGATTGGTTAAGATTTATATGATATAAAATGTTGTTATTTGTTGAGATACATATGATATAAAATGTTGCTATTTGTTTAGATACATATGATATGAAATGTTGCTGTTTGTTAAGATACATATGATATAAAATGCTGCTATTTGTTTAGATACATATGATATAAAATGTTGATATTTGTTAAGATACATATGATATAAAATGTTGCTATTTGTTAAGATACATATGATATAAAATGCTGCTATTTGTTAAAATACATATGATATAAAATGTTGCTATTTGTTAAGATACATATGATATAAAATGCTGCTATTTGTTTAGATACATATGATATAATATGTTGCTATTTGTTAAGATACATATGATATAAAATGTTGATATTTGTTAAGATACATATGATATAAAATGTTGCTATTTGTTAAGATACATATGATATAAAATGTTGCTATTTGTTAAGATACATATGATATAAAATGTTGCTATTTGTTAAAATACATATGATATAAAATGTTGATATTTGTTAAGATACATATGATATAAAATGTTGCTATTTGTTAAGATACATATGATATAAAATGCTGCTATTTGTTAAGATACATATGATATAAAATGCTGCTATTTGTTAAGATACATATGATATAAAATGTTGCTATTTGTTAAGATACATATGATATAAAATGTTGTTATTTGTTAAGATACATATGATATAAAATGTTGCTATTTGTTAAGATACATATGATATAAAATGTTGCTATTTGTTAAAATACATATGATATAAAATGTTGATATTTGTTAAGATACATATGATATAAAATGTTGCTATTTGTTAAGATACATATGATATAAAATGCTGCTATTTGTTTAGATACATATGATATAAAATGTTGCTATTTGTTAAGATACATATGATATAAAATGTTGATATTTGTTAAGATACATATGATATAAAATGTTGCTATTTGTTAAGATACATATGATATAAAATGTTGCTATTTGTTAAGATACATATGATATAAAATGTTGCTATTTGTTAAAATACATATGATATAAAATGTTGATATTTGTTAAGATACATATGATATAAAATGTTGCTATTTGTTAAGATACATATGATATAAAATGCTGCTATTTGTTAAGATACATATGATATAAAATGCTGCTATTTGTTAAGATACATATGATATAAAATGTTGCTATTTGTTAAGATACATATTATATAAAATGCTGCTATTTGTTAAGATACATATGATATAAAATGTTGCTATTTGTTAAGATACATATGATATAAAATGTTGCTATTTGTTAAAATACATATGATATAAAATGTTGATATTTGTTAAGATACACATGATATAAAATGTTGCTATTTGTTAAGATACATATGATATAAAATGTTGCTATTTGTTAAGATATATATGATATAAAATGTTGCTATTTGTTAAGATACATATGATATAAAATGTTGCTATTTGTTAAGATACATATGATATAAAATGTTGCTATTTGTTAAGATACATATGATATAAAATGTTGCTATTTGTTAAGATACATATGATATAAATTCGAATATGAATAAATAATGATGTAAACTGATTTTAAACTGAAACACAATCTTTAAATACTCTTCGATAAAAAGTATAGGTTTCAACTGGAACTTATTTTGTCGACATCTTTGTTTCAGAAGACAATATAACAAAAATGCTATCCGTTTGAATTGTGCTCTTTATTTATTTACTTAGATTTTCAATAAAACAAGTTAAAACTGGCAAAAACGAAAAGCCCGAAAAATAAACTAGCAGGTTGGCGTTATCCGGGAGAGTGGTAAGTAATTTATGATTCATCATTAACAATTGAGTCTTTATTGTTATCACATGCGAGGTAAATCTTACTGTAAAAGTCCAAAAAACTAATCGAAGTAAAATTTTCAAAAATAAAACAAATACTTGAGTTAAATCTGATTTAAAAACAAATACGCGAGTAAAGTTTTACAAAATAAGATACTCGAGATAAATTATACTTTAAAAAATATTTTAAAATACCCTCTCTCTCTCTCTCTCTCTCTCTCTCTTTCTTAAATTTATAAATAAAGCATATTTGTGACCGTAGATTTTCCAATTATAGTCACAAAAATATTAAAGAACAATTGAATATTTGTGTGCTTATTAAAAGTGAAAGAAATGATTTCTTTTATTATTTATTATTAGTTATGAGTTATTTTTATTATTATTAGTCATTTAGATTAAGTTTCCTCAAAAACATTAAATTTACATACGTGATTATTCTTTTCTTTTCTTTATTATTATCCGTTATTAATAAGATTAAGACTAAACCTTCATCTCTTTTCTCATAAAAATAGATTTTCATACGTGATTATTGAAGCGATCCGGACGCACGTACGTTCACTTATTTATTAAATCAAAACAAATATTATTCTAGATGTTACAAAAATGTTTGATAAACAATGAAATTCAATGTTGAGTCAACATATACAACACATTCCCCGCTAGCCAACATGTTGTTGTTCATGATAGAAAACAAAGCCATCTACAGATTATTATGGTTTAAGCCAGACATTTTCAGATTATCACGTGTTTTTTATAACAACTTTATAAAATTTTAGTTGTGGTTGGGGGTAAAAATAGATCATTTCGACTTGAATACGAAAAAGTAGGAATTAATTAAAAAAAATATAGTTTAATATTCTAATGACTATTTTATTAACTTTTCTTCGTAATTAAAAATGAATACTATCAATATTAATTAAATAAAAAATAATATATACAGTTATTTAAAATGTATATCATTCAAAATGTATATTTTACTATGTATCTGCTATGGCTGTTCCATTCACTTCTATGTAAAGGAAAATAATGTTGAAATGCGGCTGTCCATTTCACTTCTATTCTTTTGTAAAAAATATTTACTTAAACTATGTAATAAAATAAGTAGATTTATTATCTACTTATTTTATTACATAGTTTAAGTAAATACGCATATTTATATAATTTAGTTATTTTCCTTTGAATCTATCCACGAAATTATGTATAATATGCATTTAAATAAAAATAAAAATTAGAAGTCATTACTACATATATTTTATTCAATACAATGCGTTTTAAACAATCAATATTTTAATTAGCCATACTATTCAATCTGTTGAGCACAATTTTGTTGCACATATAAATTAAATTGCGTATTAAGGTAAAATAGGGCATTGGCATGAATACCATGAAACAATATTTCTGTATGATTAACAATTTAAGCTAAAACCATTTGAAATAACACGTAAACAAATTAAGAGAAATATGACGTAGGTACAGACGGTGATTCAATCACAGACACAAAATCTCCATTATATTAAGATATACTATCGAAAGAATTTTATTTCAATTTCTTGAAACTATTAAATGTCTTAGACGTTTTAAAATAATTTGTAATAATTATGTACTTCAACGAAGAAAAATTCATTTTATTTTTGCATCGTTCGTCTTCCATAGATAAAAAAAAATCATTATTCATGAACATAAATTATTTTTAAATAACCTAGAAGTCTAACATTGCGTTTTACTTTACATTCCTTTAATGTATTTTTATTTAATAACCATATATATATATATATATATATATATATATATATATATATATATATATATATATATATATATATATATATAGTTTTTTATGGAAATCGCTACAGACAAGGCAGGAAGCCACTTGATGTAAGGAGCTAAACAAATACTACTTCAAGGTAAAAAAACTAGCCAACGATAAGTGTTAGATGGATAGATTCCGACCCATAAAATAGCAATTATTCCCCCTTTGTCAGAAACATCGCTCATGGAATGTGAAGACTGAATAACAAAATAAGGGAAACGAGAGTTACGAAGCTGCCGAAAGTAAACCGGGAGTTCATTTTCTACTCATATATATATATATATATATATATATATATATATATATATATATATATATATATATATATGGGAAATGAAAAAGGAAAAGCCAAAATGGATGTTTATTTAATATATTCATCAACGTTTTGTCTTTATTTGTAAGACTTCTTCAGGGTGATAATTTTAAGAAAAATGTCATGCAAGTACGTGAAAATATTGGGTTAACATGATTGGCTGATGAGAAAAAGTAGTAGCCACTACTGGATGCGCAGGCCCGAGATCCGGGCTTATGGAATGAAATTAATGAGGATGGCTCTTCACTAACAGCCATCTACATTATTACCGTTCACCCCCACCTCTCCCTCCACTTTTTCATTCGTAACCATCCTCATTAATTTCATTCCATGCTACTGACTTCACTAAGCCCGGACCTCGGACCTGCGCACCCAGTAGTGGCTACTACTTTTTCTCATCAACCCATCATGTCAACCCAATATTTTCACGTACTTGCGTGACATTTATCTTAAAATTTCATCCTGAGGAAGTCTTACAAATAAAGACAAAACGTTGATGAATATATAAAAAAAACATCCTTTTTGGTTTTTCCTTTTTCATTTCCCATTACGTCGGATTACATTCATCCTTCCTTTCTCATATATATATATATATATATATATATATATATATATATATATATATATATATATATATACGACAATGAATGCTTCAAGTCCCACTATAAATTTACAAGTATATTTATTTAGCCACAGATAATATTCGAAGATCATTTTTCTCTATAACTCATAATCATCGTCATCATCATCGTCGTCGTCGTCAGGGTTTTTGATCACTCCGAGAGGAGCTACTCCTTTTTTGGGGGTCATCTTTATGGTCTTTTTTATTGCCTCACTGTCATTCTAGATATCTTTCTTTTGTCTGTTGATGTTTCGTCGTCGTTCGTATGGTGGTGATAATGTTGTTTACTCCAGTTTGCTGTCAAATCCAGATGTTTCTTTTTCTTTCACGTAAACTGCTGCCGAGCATAATTTTGTGTAGTGCCACTCTTAGCTTTTCTATTGAGTGCCCACGTTTCACTATCGTAATTCTCTTGTTTGTTTCAAATGTACAGTGGAAATAAAATGTAAATCTATATCTTCAAATATCTTCGGAAAATATAGATATGCGTAAGGTTTAGAATGATGTGGCAATGCAATATAAGATTATGGGCACCGGTTAGATTGAACGACTGACTGTGTACGAAACAAGATGATAATTGATATAAAGAGACAAGATGTTATGTAATAATTTTATTTTACTTTCTACTTATTGTTTCTTTAATCTTAAATCGATCGTATGCTTCTAATATTGAGAAAAATAAATCTTTACGGAGAACTAACGAACTCGGTGTGTTGGATAATGGCCCTATGAGAATTGACGCATCTGTCAGAGATCGAATTTGACTTGCGCGATTTGTGACGAAGTCATCTCGTGCAAGTTCGGTTCGGTGTTGTTCTCACGGTTCGGGTGACATTTACGAGACCTTAAGTTCAGAGGTTAGATCACACCTGCGTGATCACGAGGTTTGGTGACGTCAGAGTTTTTCGCTGTGAGAAAACTACATTGAGATTTGGAGTTCTTGCCTGGAAGCCAACGAAAGAACATCGAACGATAAAATGTAGTTGTTACAAGCTTAAGGGATTTGAATCCAAAAATAAGAACCACAGAATGAATTTCCAATTTCCCTCCCTGTACAAGCGACTAAATAGTTAAGGAATTACTAGCGTAACCTCTCTCTCTCTCTCTCTCTCTCTCTCTCTATCTCTCTCTCTCTCTTAAACAACGATCGCTCATTGTCGTCTATTAGCTAGTAAATAAAAAAAATGGCTCGAATTTAAAAATAACAGTAAAAGCTTTGTTGTACTTTATTGAAGAAAAAGATTGATTTCAGCCCACGAAGAAACCGCCAGGATCGTGAGAAGAATCGAAGATTATGACTGCGGCGACAGGGGATATCAGGCGACACAGTATCAAGCTACAGACAACAAGGTAGTACGAATAGTCGCGACAACGAAGCTGCGACAACGATTTTAAGGTTAGTACAAATAGCTGCAAGCGGCGACACAATAGAACGCGAATAGTAGTAACGACATATCGCCCCATTTCGGATCAACGGACGAGAGCTCTTCTTCTACGACGACCAAGAGATTACGACACAAGTATTAAGAACTATTATAAAAGTTATTATAAACTTTATTATAAACTTGTAAATGTAACAGGTGTACAAACAGTTTAGTCTTGTTTGATAATTAGTTCATGAGTCTGTTAAAAAATTAAAAAAATATTTGGGCTGAGCGAGGAAATACCAGGAGACATTTGAAATATATAAAAAATATCGTCCCGCTAGAATTAATTTTGACGCACTACAATTCAGATCTCGAAATCATTGTAGCTACTGATACTATCTCGTACGGCATTGGAGCTTGCATATTACACAAAATGAAAGACGGATCGCTAAAATCTATCGCTCACGTGTCTCGTACGTTACTACCTGCAGTCAAAAGTTACTCATAAATTGAGAAGAAATCATTGGGTATTATTTTTACAGTCACCAAATTTCATCGATATGTTGCAAACCTACCATAAGACACTGCTTACGATTTATGGATCGTAAAGGGGATTATTAACATATACTGCAAACATACTGAAGAGATGGGGGACCATTCAACTTAATTGGTCCCCCGATTTATAAAATCGGGGGACTTTTGTTTTGAGGCATGTCCGTCCGTCCGTCCGGATTTTTCTCCGCAACCATCCATTGAATTTCTCTAAAATTTTGCGTGAAGCTGTAACTTTGGTCAGGTGAGAAAGTGACATTCTCCGATTTTTAAAAAAAATCTGGTTAGCCCCCAGGGGTTCAAAAGGCCCCGAAATGGCAAAAAAATGACATTATTTTGCCCCATAACTTTTCATCCATCTATTCAATTTCTCTGAAACTTGGCCAAAATGTGGAGGCAATTGTTCCTAATAGAAAATAAGTATCGCTGACTTTGGAAAAAGTCTAGTTCGCACCACCAGGGGGTCAAAATAGACACCTAAAATGGAAAAAATGACCCTTTTCTCCCATAACGTTTGATCCATTCATTCAACTTTTCTGAAACTTGGCCAAAATGTAGAAGCAATTGTTTTGGATATAAAATGAGCATCCTTGACCTCAGAAAAATTCTGGTTCGCGCCCCCAAGGGGTCAAAGGGGGGTCAAAAATGCCCCAAATTGCCCATATGTATTGCAGTTTACACTCGCCACAAAAAATCCGGACGGACGGACATGCCTCAAAACATAAGTCCCCCGATTTTATAAATCGGGGGACTAAATACAGGGTTAATGCAGTTAGAATAAAGCGGTCTATTAGAAATATAAGTAGATATTAAGCCGTTAATATTCAAAGGAATGGGATATATTTATAAAATATTATATATTATATTATCATATAAAAGGAAAGGATATGGTTAAATATTTGTTATGAGTATATTGGAAGATAGTTTGGATTTTTTTAAATTAAGAGATTAAATTGAAAGGGGGACCAGTGTCGTGATGTATCGAAAGAAAGTTAATTTACTATGAGAGAATGGTGCACAGATCTTTAAACGTGTATAGAAAATTGGTTAAGACTATAAAATATCTATAGAAATTACAATAAAATCACGTAGACTGAAATAAATAAAAATAAATAAATAAAAATAGATAATAATAATAATGAAAATTTAACGCATTTATAAAAATAAAAATAGAAATAACTTAATAAAAACAAAATCAATAAAAAAGCATTATTTTTACTCTAAGCTAACATTGTGTTGGTTACTATGCTCGTATTATGTATATATATATATATATAATCAATAACTATTATCATATATATATATATATATATATATATATATATATATATATATATATATATATATATATATATATATATAATATATATATATATATATATATATATAATATGTACGAATTTTTATCGCCATAATGTAACGTAGTTTCTGCTATTGGTTTTCCTGGCTATAGAAATATAGCTGTGTTCTTAATATTTTTTTCAGTTCCTAAGCGGTAAAGAATA
>OY744530.1:93100951-93110951 GCA_963556195.1 Sepiola atlantica
ATATTTTTTGCGTTTTGAGTTGAACGTTATTAACCCCCCCCCCTCACTCTCTCCAAAAAGAGGCTTGTCACGTTAGAGATAGAGAACAGTATTGACCGTTATTTTTCAGCTGGCGATAAACATTTCAAGTTTCGAGCGTATGAATTGAAGACGTATTTTGGGTAGATATACAAATGTTATATTTATTGTTAATTTTAATTTTAACTAATAAGAAGCTTCTGAGATTTCAATTCGGGGTCGGGAGATAATATTTTTTGCGTTTTGAGTTGAACGTTATTAACCCCCCTCCCCCTCTCTCTCCAAAAAGAGGCTTGTCACGTTAGAGATAGAGAACAGTATTGACCGTTATTTTTCAGCTGGCGATAAACATTTCAAGTTTCGAGCGTATGAATTGAAGACGTATTTTGGGTAGATATACAAATGTTATATTTATTGTTAATTTTAATTTTAACTAATAAGAAGCTTCTGAGATTTCAATTCGGGGTCGGGAGATAATATTTTTTGCGTTTTGAGTTGAACGTTATTAACCCCCCCCCCTCTCTCTCCAAAAAGAGGCTTGTCACGTTAGAGATAGAGAACAGTATTGACCGTTATTTTTCAGCTGGCGATAAACATTTCAAGTTTCGAGCGTATGAATTGAAGACGTATTTTGGGTAGATATACGAATGTTATATTTATTGTTAATTTTAATTTTAACTAATAAGAAGCTTCTGAGATTTCAATTCGGGGTCGGGAGATAATATTTTTTGCGTTTTGAGTTGAACGTTATTAACCCCCCCCCCCCTCTCTCTCCAAAAAGAGGCTTGTCACGTTAGAGATAGAGAACAGTATTGACCGTTATTTTTCAGCTGGCGATAAACATTTCAAGTTTCGAGCGTATGAATTGAAGACGTATTTTGGGTAGATATACGAATGTTATATTTATTGTTAATTTTAATTTTAACTAATAAGAAGCTTCTGAGATTTCAATTCGGGGTCGGGAGATAATATTTTTTGCGTTTTGAGTTGAACGTTATTAACCCCCCCCCCCTCTCTCTCTCCAAAAAGAGGCTTGTCACGTTAGAGATAGAGAACAGTATTGACCGTTATTTTTCAGCTGGCGATAAACATTTCAAGTTTCGAGCGTATGAATTGAAGACGTATTTTGGGTAGATATACAAATGTTATATTTATTGTTAATTTTAATTTTAACTAATAAGAAGCTTCTGAGATTTCAATTCGGGGTCGGGAGATAATATTTTTTGCGTTTTGAGTTGAACGTTATTAACCCCCCCCCCCCACTCTCTCCAAAAAGAGGCTTGTCACGTTAGAGATAGAGAACAGTATTGACCGTTATTTTTCAGCTGGCGATAAACATTTCAAGTTTCGAGCGTATTAATTGAAGACGTATTTTGGGTAGATATACATCTGTAAATTATATATTTTCCCTTTCATACATGAACGTGTATCATCAGCGCAATTTTTTTTTTTTTTTTTATTCAATGTATAAATTGTCAGTGTAGTCATTAACTTTAATTTACTTTTTCACACTTAAAATAAAAAATACACTTTATTTTAAAAAGAATCAATGTAATTTATCGTTACGACACGTTAAGAATAAATCGAGTAACTAAAGTTTTAAATCATGTAAAAAAAAAATGATAAAATTGACGCAGTTCGTAACGTAAAAATAATTTTCAACATTTAAAAGTTTTATTTCAAATTCTAAGAAAAAAAATTGGTAAACAGATGTCATCAATAATTAAAAACTAATACCAAGTTTAATATGAACCTCTTTTGTTAAAAATAAAATAAGATGTTAATTGCGTACACTCACACATATTTTAATTAAATAAGCATTTCCCTTTTTATTATAACAAAATAAGGGTACTTAAATTTGTTTGTAGCGTTAAAAAGAATAAAGAAATTAATGGATAATAATTTTTCAACTTCTATAAATTATTACAAAACCATTTTTATATATAAAGTTAAAATGATAAATTATAACATTTTTTTTTTCTTCCATATATTTTGCATAGCGATAGTCAATTGGTAAACAAAGTTGTTTGCCGATTATGTGACGCCGGATTTTACTAATTTATGACTTTTGCGGGTATAATTTTCCTAACTTTAAGTAAAATGTGGGATTTTTTTTTTTTTTTTTTTTTTAAAGATTACGTTTAGGCTTTTATCTTTCAAACACAAGAGGCGGCCATTTTTGCACGTGCCTGGTGTGTATATGTATATGTGTGTATGTATATATATATATATATATATATAATTATTATCTTTTTTATTTATTTATTCATTTTTATTTATTTATCAATTATTCATTATTATTATTTATTTATTTATTTTTTATTTATTTATTTGTCTATTTTTTAATTTTTTTAATTATTTTATTTTATTTTTTTTTTATTTTTTATTTTTTTTTTTTTTCGTAAATGTTTCTTTATGTATGTGTGATAGTGCACCTTGAACCTCATGAAAATGAGAGAAACACTATCCCTGTGACAGGATCACAGGTAAACTAAGCCTGGGCCTGGTGTTGCCACAAACACTAAACCATGATAAATGTCTATAAACACAAATAAACGCCGTGGGACTCAGAAGAAAGATCTGAGTGTCATGATGGGCAGGTGCTCCCTCGATGGCCAACATGGGGGACCCGGTCCGCATCCTGCGAATGTTGGCTCCTTTAATTTCAGAAACAAGACAACGGACAAGAACCAGGTAAGTAACCTCTCTGATTCCAGATATGACAAGGACACAGACCAGAGACAAGTAAACCAGAGCGAAAACAGCAAACTGGAAAGATATAGAAAGAAATGGACCATGAAAGAGAACAGACTGGTGATGGAGTGCTACTATAAAAGCCGCTACCCTATAGAAAGAGGCTACCGAAAACGAATGAAACATCTCTGGGACATTGCTAGTGACCCACATACAACGGAACAAAGGATAGCAGATCAAGCAAGACAGATCCTCAAGCGAGGATGGTTCTCGGAGATGGAACTGACGGAAATCAGACAGAAGGCTAATGGCGAAACGGAGCAAGAAACACCACCAAAGGAGAGACCACAGGAAGAGGACAGGCAAAACATACACACTGAAACTGAAGAGATTGAAGACTACGGAATCACAGAACCAGGGGAGATAGAAAACTGCGGAACCACAGAACCTGCTGAGATAGAACTCAATGAAAAAGAAGCAAGTGAAGTGGAGAACATAAGACGATACATGTTAGAAAACAAAACAAAACTCCCATCTCTCAGGAATGAAGTAGCGAAGAAGTTACAAGCAGAAACAGAAAGAGTAAACAGACTCCTCACACACATCCCAACAGAAACTATTACAGACCTAAACAACCTGATATATGCAGGGGCAAAATCGGTAAATATGAAACTAAGAAACGAAGAGAATGGACAAAAGAGAGGACCGACAAAACCTGGATGGGAAATCAGACTGGAAACCCAGATCACCAAACTTCGGAAAGAAGCTAAAACCGTGAACAGAAGGAAGGAGGACATGAAACGATTAAGAAGCAAAAATCAGAAACGCAAGAAAAAACTAAATGAGAAACGTGAAGAAATAAAACAAAGGATAGCAGCAATAGAAGGAAGACTGAGACGATACAGGTACAAATCAGAACAGAGCAAACAGAACAGGACCTTTGAAAACAATGAAAGCCAGTTTTACAAAAACGTAAATGGAGAAAAAACAACGACAGAGCAACCGAACCCAACAGAAACAAAACAATTCTGGAGCAAGATATGGGAAGAACAAAAAAAGCACAACAAGAATGCCCAATGGTTGAAAAACATGAAAGATGAACTGCAAGAAATCGAAGAAGGAACCGAAACAGAAATCAACAAAGAAACGATCAAGAAAACCCTAAGAAAAATGGCAAACTGGAGAGCACCAGGCCACGATGGAATACATGCATACTGGTTTAAAAAATTCACGACCCTGCATGAAAGAATAGCGCAGAAACTGAGCGGATGTATCCGCAAAACAGACATACCAGAATGGATGACGGAAGGAAGAACAACACTAATACAAAAAGACCCCAAAAAGGGAATGACCCCCAGCAACTACAGACCGATAACATGTCTACCAATAATGTGGAAAATTCTCACAGCACAACTGAGAGAACAAATCTACCAATCCCTGGACAAACGTGGACTGCTCCCCGAGGAACAAAAAGGATGCCGGAAAGGACAAAGAGGTGCACATGATCTACTATACATTGATCAAAAGACTCTGAAGGAGGTGAAGAGCAGACAAAAGAACATAACCATGGCATGGATTGACTACAAGAAAGCCTACGACAGAATCCCCCAAACATGGATAATTGAATGCTTAAAAATATACAAGATACCAGACAGGATTATTAATCTCATCCAGAAAGCAATGGAAACATGGAGACTAAAACTGACAGCCGGAGGACAATACCTGTCTGAGATAAAAATACAGAGAGGCATTTTTCAAGGAGACTCTCTATCACCACTACTGTTTATAATAGCCATGATGCCACTACATACTCAGAAAGTGTGATGCCGGATACAGGTTTACGGATACAGAACAAAGAATAAACCACCTGATGTACATGGATGACCTTAAACTGTTTGCAAAAAACAAAACAGAACTGGAAAAGCTGATAAACACAACCAGGATATTCAGCCAGGATATCCAAATGGAGTTTGGAATAGAAAAATGTGCACTGCTAGAGATCAAAAGAGGAAAACTGGAAAAGACAGAAGGTATAGAACTCCCCAACCAAGAGGAGATGAGGGCGCTAGGAGAACAAGATAGTTACAAATACCTGGGAGTTCTGGAAGCAGACACAATCAAATATACAGAAATGAAAGAGAAGATTGGAAAAGAATATCTACGAAGAACAAGGAAACTCTTAGAAACTAAACTATATAGCAGAAATCTAGTAAAAGGGATAAACACATGGGCTGTATCACTAATAAGATACTCTGGACCATTCATAAGCTGGACCAAAGAAGAACTCAGGCACCTTGACCAAAGAACTAGAAAACTAATGACTATGCACAATGCACTGCACCCAAAAGACGACACGGACAGACTCTACGTGAAAAGAAATGAAGGAGGTAGAGGACTGATAAGTATAGAAGACTGTGTGGAAGACACCAAAAAAGAGCTGGAGAAATATGTAACCCAGAACACGGAAAGACTGATCACCACAGCAAGAGACACCAGCCCAACAAACAACCCCGGAAGCACTGAACCCAGAAACAAAAAGACAAGAAAGGAAAAGTGGGAAGAAAAACAACTACATGGACGCTTTATAAGACTCACAAGCGATGAAGCCAATGAAAACAGCTGGGCATGGCTAAGAAAAGGAAACCTGAACAGAGAAACGGAATCTCTGCTGACGGCCGCACAGAACAATGCGATTAGGACAAACTTTATTAAAGCAAAGATAGATAAAACCCAGGAAAACAGCAAATGCAGATTGTGTGGACAAAGAGACGAAACGATAAATCATATAATAAGTGAATGCAGCAAGCTAGCACAAAGGGAATACAAGAACAGACATGACAGCATGGGGAAAGAAGTACACCGGGAAATGTGCAAACAACTGAATTTCGAATATGCAAGAAAACGGTACAAACACAAACCAGAAACTGTACTAGAAAACGAAAAACACAAAATCATATGGGATATGAATGTACAAACAGACAAACCCATAACAGCAAGGAGACCGGATATGATAATAATCAACAAGAAAGAAAAATCCTGCAAAATCGTGGACTTTGCCGTTCCAGCAGACCACAGAGTGAAGATCAAAGAGACGGAAAAGAGAAGCAAATATACTGAACTTGCCAGAGAATTGAAAGGAATATGGAACATGAAGAAAGTCAGTATAACACCAATAATCATAGGAGCACTAGGAACAGTCCCCAAAAACATGGAGAAAAGACTAGGAGAAATAGGAATCAAAGGGATAACTGAGACAATACAAAGGACAGTAATGATCAAAACAGCTACAATCCTGAGAAATGTCCTCGAATGCGGAAACCAACCCACATAAGCAACGAATGGAGAACAAACACATGGAAGCACAAAACAACAGAACCGGGGAAAATACAACCGAACGAGAGAGGTGCAAGCATAGGCTGACGCCACGAAAATTATGGACAGAGGGTCGAGGAGGGAAAGCGCAAAACCAGACCTCCACTGGAAGAGCGCGGACAGCTCTGGGACCTTGGGAAGGCTTGTTGCCACTCGGGCCCCAGAGGAGACCAATGGCCATTATCAGCGGGAAATCGTTGGTAGGTGGCTGTTGCGATTACCGCAAGGTCATCAGCGGTGATGAACGAAAAGAGGTGGAGCATACTGGAGGCCTGAGGAGACTTGTTGTCACTCAGACTCCAGGGAATACCACAGGTTGTCGGCAGTGGGTGACCACTGACGATGACCAGTGTGATAACTCCTAGTGAGTAAATAATAATAATAATAAGAAGAAGAAGAAGAAGAAGAAGAAGAAGAAGAAGAAGAAGAAGAAGAAGAGAAGAAGAATAACAAACACATGGAAGCACAAGAAAACAGAACCAAGGAAAATACAACCGCACGAGAGAGGCGCAAGCATAGGCTGACACCACGAAAATTATGGACAGAGGGTCGAGGAGGGAAAACAGATCTCCACTTGAAGAGCGCGGACAGCTCTGGGACCTTGGGGAGGCTTGTTGCCACTCGGGCCCCAGAAGAGACCAATGGCCCTTATCTGCGGGAAATCGGTGGTAAGTGGCTGTTGAGATACCGCAAGGTCATCAGCGGTGATGAACGTAAAGAGGTGGAGCATACTGGAAGTCTGAGGAGACTTGTTGTCACTCAGGCTCCAGGGAATACAACAGGTTGTTAGCAGTGGGCGATCACTGACGATGACCAGTGTGATAACTCCTAGTGAGTAAATGATGATGATGATGATGATGATGATGATGATGATGATGATGATGATGATGATGATGATGATGGTGGTGGTGGTGGTGGTGGTGGTGGTGGTGGTGGTGGTGGTGGTGGTGGCGGCAAATTTTTAGATTAACACCTTCAGCTAAATTACCCTCATAAATGAGATTCTATTTTTAGGTGATTACGTGTGAACAACTTGAAAAACTTGGTGGAAAGAAAAAAAACAATTATTTCAGAATTAAGTGAGAGATAAATTCCGCATTAAAATTTAACGTAAAATGATCATCATTTCCAGACATTCTAACTATTTAAAGATGTTGACTATTGTTTACTACTATCCCTAATTCCGACTGGCAACGTTGCAAAACTATGCGTAATAGCTTTAAAAGTAGACCCCTCTCCCAAAAAATAAACGCACAGAATTTATCTCCCAGGGCAAAATAACAATTCCTACTTAATTGATTTAAAACGTTAGAATGTCTCTGAAATAGCTAATTTTACGTTAAATTGATATGTGACACAGATGCCCCACTCTAAATTCTTAACGAATTTATTTTTCTTTATTTTTTCTTTTCTTTAATTTTCCCAGGGTGTTCACACGTAATAGCTTAAAAAAGTAGAATCTCAATAATAATTATACTTATAAGTTCTTCGATAGTAAAAGAATTTATTTAATTTCTACAAAGTTGCATTAAAATATAAGTTTAAATATGTAACAAACTTTAATTAAAAAAACACGTTAGTAATTAATTTTGTTTTCATAATGTCTTTTCAGATGTCTTTTAAATAGTTTTTAAAATACACTTGCATTTTAATATTGGGAAATTTTCACTGGCTTTCATGTGTCTTCTCAGTGGAAGACAAACGTAACAACAAAACTGCCGAACGGTTTTAATAATGTTAATAACCAAGAATCATTTTTATTACTAGTCTTTGATTTTATTGCCTTCTATCTCCATCAAACCCCACCATTTTAATAAAGAATTGTTTTACAACCAGACATGGAAAATCAAAATCAAAGAAGAACTAGCGCCAAAATATGTTCTCGCACGAAGGCGTAAAATTCGTACAATTCACGAATTCATTTATACTTAATACCACTCAAGACCAAGCCTTTGAACATGTCTATAGTTTTCACACTTTTTGTCTACTCCTTTCAAGATTGGCCAATGCTGGCTGGAGGACCGGACAAAAGTCCACCGGTCAACAGCCTGCCATATAATGAACAAAAGAACTAGACCAAAGCCCAACATCATAAAATAAATGATTTTTTTAATTAAACACCCCTTTTGATATTTTATTTTAATTTATCAATAATGTTTGACAGCAGGATTTTAATAAAAACAGACAAAAGCGCAACATCATAAATAAATAAATTTAAAATAATTAAAAAACACTTTTGCTATTTTATTTTAATTTATCAATGATGTTTGACAGCATGATTTTAATAAAAACAGACAAAAGCGCAACATCATTAATAAATAAATTTAAAATAATTAAAAAACACTTTTGATATTTTATTTTAATTTTTCAATGATGTTTGACAGCATGATAAAAAAACACACAAAAGCGCAACATCATAAATAAATAAATTTTAAATAATTAAATAACACTTTTGATATTTTAGTTTTATTTATCAATAATGTTTGACAGTATGATCTTTTTTTAAAACACAGAAAAGCCCAACATCATAAATAAATAAATTTAAAATAATTAAATAACACTTTTGATATTTTAGTTTTATTTATCAATAATGTTTGACAGTATGATCTTTTTTAAAACACAGAAAAGCCCAACATCATAAATAAATAATTAAATTTAAAATTATTAAAAAACACTTTTGATATTTTATTTAAATTTTCAATGATGTTTGACAGCATGATAAAAAAACAGACAAAAGCGCAACATCATAAATAAATAAATTTTAAATAATTAAAAAACACTTTTAATATTTTATTTTAATTTATCAATGATGTTTGACAGCATGATAAAAAAAACAGACAAAAGCGCAACATCATAAATAAATAAATTTTAAATAATTAAAAAACACTTTTGATATTTTATTTTAATTTATCAATGATGTTTGACAGCATAATAAAAAAAAAACAGACAAAAGCGCAACATCATAAATAAATAAATTTTAAATAATTAAAAAACATTTTGATATTTTATTTTAATTCATCAATGATGTTTGACAGGATGATTTTAAAAAAAAACAGACAAAAGCGCAACATCATGAATAAATAAAGTTTTAAAAATTAAAAAACACTTTTGATATTTTATTTTAATTTATCAATGATGTTTCACAGTATGATTTTTTTTTAAAACAGACAAAAGCCCAAAATCATGAATAAATAAATTTAAAATAATTAAAAAACACTTTTGATATTTTATTTTTATTTATCAATGATGTTTAACAGTATTATTTTTTTAAGAACAGACAAAAGCCCAATATCATAAATAAATAAATTTAAAATAATTAAAAAACACTTCTGTTATTTTATTTTAATTTATCAATGATGTTTGACAGTATGATTTTTTAAAAAAACAGACAAAAGCCCAACATCATTAATAAATAAATTTAAAATAATTAAAAAACATTTTGAGGTTTTATTTTAATTTAATTATCAATGATGTTTGACAGATTTTTTTTTGACAAGAATGTTTTATTTAATTTTTAAAAATGTTTCCGAACCTTGTAAATCAACTACATTCGTTTAAAAGTTTACATAGCGAATTTATGCAAAGTTTCATTTTTTCCACAAATAAAATACATTTACATCGTATTTTGATATCATTACTTTTACTGATAATTTAAAACAATAAATATTCAACATTAATACCAGCAATAAAAAATGAACTTTTAAAAAAATATTAAAAGAATTGTTTTATGAATCGAGAATAAGGCTAAAATCTTTCCGATTCTGATACCGATTCAATATATATATATATATATATATATATATATATATATATATATATATATATATATATATATATATATACCGTATTTCTTAATTGGGAGACTTTCCCAGCAGAGTGCTCAATTATTAATGTAAAAGTAAAAAGTAAAATTAAC
>OY744530.1:93115951-93125951 GCA_963556195.1 Sepiola atlantica
CATTGTTAGAGTATGGTGTCCAGGCCTCTGCTCTATATTTAATACGTGATATACAGCATCTGGAGAGAGTTCAAAGACTAGTTACTCGAATGGTACAGGGTCTATGGGATATGTCCTATGAAATCCGACTGAAGAAACTTAACCTTTTCTCCCTTGAGCGCCGACGATTACGCGGTGATCTCATTTGGGCCTACAATCTATTCAATGTTCATTACGATATACGTCAGAAAGAGGTCTACGCGAACACCACAAGAAACTATTCCACCGCCGATTTCGATTGAACTAGAGAAAGGCCGCCTTTTCAATCATGATCCCTACTCCTTGGAATAGACTCCCAAGATAGGTAATAAATGCACAGAAATTAAATGTGAATTTGGACAGGTGCTGGACTACTGTATCCTCTTCTGTGTAAATTTCTACCACCCTTTCCCTACATGGCAACTTAGACATGCAGGAGAAAACAAGAGAACTTCAAACGATAGTCAAGTAACGGGCTCGAGAAGTCAGTTAGACGCGAAGAAAACGTTTTCACTATGCTCTAGGACAGACGTTAACAATTTAAACTCCGGGACGCATGACGTCACAGGATAAAATTGTATTACGTAAAGCCTTCTAAAAAGTTGTTACGTGTTTCATACGTGATGTAATTAATTGAAGGTTGTTCGGTTTTTATGACGATAGCTTCGAGTATTTAATTGGTTTCAGAATGTATTATTTAAATGTTATTAACTAGAATGTGTGTTTAATCAGAGAAGAGACATTTATGTTTTCGTAGATGCTGACAATCTGAGCCATAGTATACAGGATGCATGTTGTGTGGCCGGATGGGGTAGTTGTTGTAAAACCAATGTAGCTAATAGACTTTGTTATTATTATGGGAGTTATATTCTGCCAAATGGCATTTAAACTTATAAATAACAAACATTGGTTCGTTCTAATGTTTAAGGGTATGAGGTAGTTGTTTTTTACTATAAGATTTGGGGTCTTGAATTTCTTATAGTAAATAATGAGTCTAATTGTATTATTATTGTCAATCGGGGATATGTATCTGTCTACAATATTTTATGGGCTTTTCTTCTAATTTAAAGTTTGCTTGCATTTGATTACAATAGTATATGCTAATATAGTTTGAGATGTTATGTTGAGTATTACTATTATTTGTAGCTGTATTTTTTTAAGTTTTGAATCATTAATTGTATTTGTTCATCGACGATATTATTAGTTAAATCATATGCTATTATATAAAGTAATACCCTTTTCCCCTGTAAATTCAATCACCATAGGAAATTAACCGAACATTTCCTATGCAAATATTTTGTACTCACCACTTACAAGATTTCCTAAACCGTGTTTCACGAAACTATGCGTACATTTCATCCCCGTTTACAATTATTCCTAAAAAACTGCTTCTCGCAAATACGAATTTCCACAAAGAAGGTAGCAAAGTGTTTCACTTTGTATCTATTTACTACTATTTACAACTCTTTGACACTGGGTTCAGCCTTAATATAAGAGATTTTTTTAAGACACCCCAAAAAAATCCATATTATTAAATTCCTACTTCCTTACTCTCTTCTAAATAATACATAGACGTCTGAAACAAAATAATAATCGCTCCCTTCCTAAGAATGTGGGAATATCGGATTGCATAGTCCGATTCGTTACAATTTACTATTTTCTATACTTCATAAACCTATTCCGGAATTTAGATGTGCTTAAAAACGAACAGATGATTAATTTCAAATTAAAAAAATCGACGTAAGTTTCCTGCTTTCGCTCAGAATGTCGTTCTTGTATAAGTAATCAAATTTCCTTTTTTTAAAGTAGTCATATAAATAATCTAATTTTAAACACATCTGTGATTATTAATAACTTTATTAAAAAAATTTCTGAACACACAAGTCAACAACAGAATTTCTTTTCGTTGCTTTGCTTCCGGGCTTCCAATATTATTTAACTTATAAACTGTTACATAAAACTCAAATAATCTTTCTTTTTTTCATTTTGCTTTGTCTGTTACTTAATGCTTGTAATTATTTGAATTCGTTTATTTCTTAATGAAACTCGAGCGATTATTTCCCGACATTTACATACCCGCGTAAACCGTGTCTTCTTTTTCATTATTCCAATTTCACATTCGAGCGAATTCTGTTCCGAAGTACTTAGATTAAAAAATAAAATGGATCCTTATTGGTTCGCATTTTGCGTTAAAACATTAATTAACATATTGATACCAGAAAAACAATAATCGCGCCCGATTTAGTTTCGATTAAAAAAAAACGCTATACTGACCTGGAAATGGGGGATCATTTTACATTGAATTTATATACGAAACTGATACTCCCTTAAATTTTAAAATAATCCTTCTAATTTCACATAGTTTTTCATAGTGTTCTGACGAAATCACCTAAAAAAGATAATCTAACTTTTTGGGGGGGGGGCAGATTTACTTATTATTTAAAATTCCAGTGTTATTTCAGCTTTTCTACGATTTACCGAGAACGATTATTCTTACACCCTAACAAAACTAGAACATTACATTTCCTCATGGTCGAATTTGTGATCTATTTGCGTTACCACATTTTGCAAGCCATTAATTATGGATAATTATTGATTCGCATTTTTCTTTAAAAAATTAACATATAAAACAATAAACACAGCGGATTTACCTCCAATAAAATCATTTTACATCGAATTTATATACGAAATTTATCCCCCTTTACGTTCTGAAATAATCTTTTTTTCTTTCCACTAAGTTTTCTATTTGGGATGTAGGGGTAGCAGAGGATGTAAATATACATTTATACCAAAATATGATTTTTTTTTTCGTAAGTGAAACAAATCAGTGTTACAACACTTTTGTTTTCAGTTTTCAATGAGAATAGTAACAAGAGGTTTATAAACACTATTATGCTATCACACCCATCGTAGTACGGGGTGGAATTTTTTCCAAATATAATACCGCCCGGCTGCTTCTCGAATTAGCTTCTTTTTCTTGAGCGGTGAAAAAGTTACATTTTTTATATTTTTTCTGGATATTTTTCTTTTTAATATTCTACTATTGATTTTCTTTTACTAAAACAAGTATTTAATATTTTCCCCGGGCAACGCCAGGACATGGGTCCTGCTAGTTATTAATAAGGACTTGAGGTATGTGCAGTTACATCCAAAACGCTAAACGATAAGCCTTTAATATCCACAACAACAAAAAAACAGACTAACACCACAAAAATGTCCCCTCATAAAAACACCAGCACAAATAACACCGACATGATTGAGAAAAATAGATTTTACATAGTTCTACCCAATAATTCCATATCTATTTCTTTAGAAAAACAATTCAAATCTGTCATAAAAATAGTAACATCAATCTCTAAAACAATTAAGGATTTACTCAACACCAAACTCCACCCCCAACTATCCCCTTAGATCACTTCTTCCCTAGCCGTATGTTTGATGTTTTATATTGGTGTTACGTACAGAATATAAAATCCCGCATTTACGAACACAAACAGGACTTCAAACACAACAATCCCACTAACGCATTAGTCATACATAGAAACACTTTTACCCACCATTTTGACTTTACAAACTGCACCATCCTCAAGAGCGAATACTCTCTCCAACGTCGCAAGTGCATCGAAAGCGCTATAAAACTTCTCTCGTCACCACCTACCGTAAACCTCAGACTCGGATCTGATTCTTTAAGCACACATCTGGCAAAAACAGCACTGGAACAATGCAATATATCACGCCCGTGCTTAAATAACTGCGATCCCGATTAAAGTTAGCTTTCATTTTTACTACATTCTTGAAATTTCAGTGCATCTTTTAGAAGATCTTTTATCGAATACAACCCACTCGAAACCGCCTTGAACCTCAACCCGGCCTTAAGGCGGGACCTGAAGCTGGAGCTCTCGGCCTTTACGATTGTTTTTCGATAGACGCTAAAACACCAGTTTGATCCTGACAATCAGCTTGTCTTTAGTGTTGCAGGCGATACGCTTGGTATCTTTCTCAACTGCACCTCAAACATAATAGTTCATCGTGAAGTCGTCGAAGTTCTCAAACACCCACTTCTGGGTTTTCCTAGAAATGTGACACGTAGCTGAGTCTTGCTGCTACACGTACGGACTTCCCACAGCCACCCTCCTCAGCCAGCAATTGACGACAGTATAAAAATCACAATATAGCAAGCTGAATTGAATTTGAATCGTTTTTCGAAGATGTAGGGCAACATGATGTGGCTCTTGCTATCAATTCACCTAAAGACTATTACAGTTTTGGGGAACTTGGTCTTCATGACGCGCGGATTTGTGCGGATTTTAAAGCTTGCCACCTGTTGTTTTGCGCGTTGTGCAACTGGTTTTAAGTAGAACCAGATCATTCTCGGCTCATCTGGATGATTGACTTTGTTTAGGAGCTTCTTGGTTTTCGAAAAGCGGTTTTCTCCGTCGTGGCGGTGAGTCGTAGTCCTTTGTAACTTTTGTCTCGGCATTCGCGAAGGACCTCGTTTAGCGCTTTTTTCATAGTCACCTATTTCTCTCAACAAGATCCATATTGCCTTGTCTGTATCTTACCGCATATAATTTGCAGCTTCTGTACAAGGGTTTGTCAGCACGAGGTGACATGAGGATACTTACTCCTACAAGTAAACCCTGACCAAATATTAAAAATAACATAGTATTCGAAGCCCAAATAAGATCCCCTTGGCATTAGCTCATACGAGGAATAGGGCACCTTCTCTAAGTAATGTTACTTCAAGTCACAACACTTAGCTGGATGCTCCACCAGACCAGATTAATTCCAGTCCTGGAATACGGTAAGACCAAGAGACCAAAAGAAAGATATACTATAACATAATCAACCGGTCAATTGGGGAGAGGACAATTAAAATGAATGTTCTTAACTTCTTTACTAGCTCAACGTTTGAGAGATAAAAGAGAAATTTAATAGAATATTCGAATATCTATGTATCTCATATAGGGATCAAGTGTTAGCCCCAGGTAGAGGCCCGTTAATTTCTTAGAACTTCAACTGAAGTAAAATGAATATTCAAGGAACACTGAGCCACAGTCAAGATTTCCGATTTTTTAAATCCGGTCCGAATCGTCATGATGCACATCAATCTCTTTTAATATTCTGGTGCCATAAAATGCATAAAATAGACATCAAATAGTTCACACAAACATTTATCCGTTACACTTTACCGGTATTAAATACTTCACATGATTCTAAAATTAAAAATTCCCAAACAAATTATCAAATTTATTTTAACTACGATGTATTTTCCATCCATTTCTTGCACGATTTAATTACATTAGCCACGGTTATTACTAATGAAGATTTGATATTAGTCTGTTTGAAGCATTAACAATACTATTACTTCTGTTAATGCACTATTGTACTACTCAATTCAGTTTACTATACTATTTCAGACTAATGTACAGTCTTTCAGTGCTGAATTAAGAGAGGGGAGTGTAGTATCTGTTTTATTATCATGATATCATCATCCCAGGCATTACTTTCTATTTGGAGGAGGGATAGTGTACCAATATTCTGCTCTCGTGATATCATGCTCACCAGCATTACTTCCTACTCTGGGCAAATGTTACCTAGTATATGTTCGTCATTATACTTTTCTCCCGGGCATTACCTTCTCCATTGGGGGCATTGTAGTATATGTTCGTTCGTCATGATATCGTCTTCGTCTAGACTAACAAAAATATCCGATCAAAGGGAGCATATATTAGCTTATTAAAATAATCCATCATGGCGAGACGTTTTTAACCATTTCGCGTTTCCGCTTCTAATTGGTATAACTCACTTTTTTTAGGAGAATATTTTAACATTAAATATAATGGTTTCATGCAATAATACACTATTTCCAAAATAGTATTGAGCGGCTTTTTTTAGGGTTCCCTAATCATAACCCAAATGTCGAACTCTGGAATTTTAGAATTTGTCCCTTTCGAATTTACCTCCCTCTAATTCGTTTTACGCTCCTCCTTTGAGTAAAGCCGATTATTCAGCAACAGGAAGATCCATCGCGTGCTTCGCATGTGTGTGATCGACAATCTTCAACTCGTTATGTCGGCTTTTATGACAAGTGTGGCTAATGTTTCGACAACTCAGATCCAATAATACCAACACAGAAGAAAGGGGATACATTTTTTCGTCATGTGGCGATGGAGTATGTGTAACAATGCCTAATGTACAATCGATGAAAACAGTAGTCGATCTGGAAGCGAATATCTCTTACGTCACTTCCGCTTTTCCAACATCCATTTTTATTTTTTCTCTCCGGTTTCTCCTGCTTCAAAGGATTCTGCAACTTCTGGTAGAGATTAAAGCCGTCGATATTGTGTTATTTTCCTTTCTTTCTATTTCATTCGTCCGAGATCGAATAAAATCCCAATACAAATAAATCCGTTCAATAAAAGATTCGGATTAACGGCTTCAAATCTTCCATAAAGACGCCTGGTCATTCCACATTGTGTGTCTTCTACAATGCCTTTAACAACATCAAATAACAATAATCCATGCATCTTCATAGTAAGATACTTTATATTTATTATTGTAGCTAAAAGAATCTTTATAATAATACGCTAAGGCAATTTTATGTTCGTACGTTATCACCCATCACCAACAGATCTCCGAAGATACAATGCAAAAAGGTTTTTTTTTTAAATTGAGATTCATTTAAAAAATATTTAGCAGACAGTTATTTTTACAGTAAGAAGCTATTTATTTCATAACGATTTAAATTGTAATAATAAATTAATAAAATTAAATTGATCAAAACTTTTTTAAAGATATAAATTGTTACAATTTTCAATAAAAAACATAAGAGACATATTCGTTTTATTTATTTAAAAAATATTGAATTGACAATAGTAATTATTTTTACGGGATAAGAAAGAGATAGATTTTGTTTAATATCATTAAAACTTCTCGTTTGTTTGTGTAAGTATTATGTGTGTGTTTCTCGCCTCTACGTGACTTATAAATTATTATTTTATTATAATCGACTGAACAGAGACTATATTCGAAAATAACTAGTTTATCTTTTTTTACTGTCCTATTATTGAGGCAGCGTGCTTTATTTTCACATTATCACAATACAGAAGTGAAGCGACCTATAATTTTGGGGTACTGGTACAACTTTTGAACAAGTCACAACTGACTTTTGCCAACGGAGAATGGCGTAAACAGTCGGAAAACGTCGAATGATAACGAAACGGCGTCTAAATGAAAACGACCTGGTGGGTTCCAACAGAAAAAAATAATAGTGAAACAACAGTTACAGCAAGAAAAACATTGACCGCATGTTATTTTTTATGAAAATTTTTTTTTTTCGCGAAAAAAATTAATGAAACAACTATTTTTTTCACGAGAAAGTTAAATTTAAAAAGAAATATCGTTACTAGACAAAAACGGAATCGTTTTTTTTTTACCTTAACCTTAACCCTAACCCTAACCCAAACCTATTATTGCGTTTAGTAACAGTTATTTGTTGTTTTTTATTTGTTTTTTCGCCCTCTTTTTCTTCATTGGAAATTCTTGAAAATCGCCAATTTGCGATGTAATCAATTTACAATTTTACTTGTCTGCTTTTTCGTTGATTAATTCACATTTAGTATAGTAATAAATTAAAGAAAATGGTCACCATCATTATTATAAGCAGTAGCTGTTTCGTCGTCTACGACTTATCATATAAATTAGATTGCCCGTTGCTAATCGCAGTGTAGATACAACTAATTTTTACGATCTAAAGTACATGTGTTTATGGTGCGTACGAACATACCATATAAATTTTCTCTGGATGTTCAGAGTAAAGACTATTAGAGAATGGTTGAATCAACATACATAAAATAGATAGTTGCAAGACCTTTCCTCCGATTGTTTAGTTTTGTACTTTCAAGCTTTCCATAAGTGAGTTGAGATCAATAAAATTTGAACACTGTTCCAAGAATTCAAAACCAACGAATTATATGGCATACGATTGTTTCCAAGACTATGTAGACATATTTTATTATGTCTTCATCAGCGTCCTTTATAACATCACATATAGAAGTCCCTCAAAAAACATCAGAGTTCAGTACTATCTGAAAAGACATATAATTCAGACAATACTGGGGACAAAACTTTTCTTCATGTAATATAGCAAATTAACAGTAATTCAAATAACAAATGAAATATTTAAAATATTCAGAATACAGGATAGATTAAGACGGAATAACTACACATAAATAGATAAATAGACAATAATGGAAGTAAATTTAGAAAAAATAAGAAAAAATGAAGAAAAAATAATTTTAAAAAATATACAACACTATTAATAAATAAAAAAAATAAGGAATAATAATAATAATAATAATAATAATAATAATAATAATAATAATAATAATAATAATAATAATAATAATAATAATAATAATAATAATAATAATAATAATAATAATAATAATAGTGTTATATTATGCGTGGGCCCCATATTTTTGGAAACAATTAAGTTAGCTAGTATGAATTATGGCTGGGGTCAGTTGAGACAATAAGTGCAGGTTAAGCTGACATGCACTGGAGGGGATTGTTATGGGTGAACCATTTTTGTCAAACCATAACAAAGTGACAAATTCAGCACCCACACAGGGAATTTCGGGTCGGAACGATTGTTGAATGTTGTATCTGATTGGCCAACGCGAGGCAAGTGTCTTTTACGTCATTTGTTTTGCTCAAAAACTGGAGGTTTTGAAAAGAGTACACTTTGGGAGTGAGAGCGATAAGACCACCATGTAGCTGCTTGCTATGGAAGCAAGCGGACCCATGAAAATATGGACTAAAATTTATGGTCTGGATCTCGAATGAGATCCGACAGATATCCCCATGCATCCGTCGACCCCACACTAAAAGGTATGAATGACAGAAGAATGGAATTGGACGAATGGATGGAAATCCCTCCACAGCGCAAGACAGATGAATAAAAGAATTGAATCTCTCTCTGAGAAAAACCTGTTTACGAGTTTTGCCTCCCGCATGAAAACAAAGTCTGTCCATAGAACAAAGGCGACAGAACCGATCACGGCCAGAGACGTAATGAAACCCACGGCACAGATAACGACGGCGACCAGTAGACGAAGAAAAAACTATAAGGTAACTTTTTGTGTACAATTGAACATTTTCGGGTCCTAATTTGATAAAGTGAAAAGAAAATTTGTGACAGTTAAAAAAGAAAGAAAAAGTGTACCATGTGTTAAAAAGAAAAGTGCCAAAATAAGATGTTTTAAAAAGAAAAGTTGTTTAAAAAGAAAAGTGTTTGGTGTAATTTAAAGAATGAACAGAGAAAAGTATAAAGGTTATATACATTTATATAATTACAGGAAGTAAAAAGTTAAGAACGATTATGAAAGTGTAAAATGTTGAGACGTTGTTTAAAACTGTTAATTATTCATGTATCTGTCAAAGATATTAAGAACTTTAAATCGATTTTATGAGACGAGCTTATGCCGGCGCTTCCGACGGACTTTCATGTTGTTTCTAGACTTTCGTAATTCGAGAAGCGTTGATTAAAGGGCCTGTAAGCCATTGAAGTAAGCATAATGTAACAGTAGTAGAATAAAATAAAATAAATAAAACTAAAACAAAATAAAATAAAATAAGATAAAGTAAATAACAAAATAAGATCAAAAAATAAAATGATAAAAATGATACCCAATAATTACAAAGAATGCTATATAAAAATAAAATAAAATAAAAAATAAAATAATAAATAAAATAATTAATAATATATATATATATTTGTTATCGTTTTTATGGCGATAGAAACATAGTTGTATTAGTATTTTTCAACTTCCTAAGAAGTATAGACTATTGCATTAAGTCGCCTATTTTCTTAATAAATCGTGTAAATATATATATATATATATATATATATATATATATATATATATATATATATATATATATATAATATAGTTTACGTATTTCTTATTGTTTCGTT
>OY744530.1:93130951-93155951 GCA_963556195.1 Sepiola atlantica
AATCATTAAAATTTTGACCATTTATTTTTCGATGATTGCGCTCAAAACATGATAATCAACAATGATCGGCAGTATTAGTTTTTTAATTGCTCCAAAAAGGCGCGGCCTCTATTCCGAAGCTGTGTCTCTGCATTCATACAGCGGTGGATTTGAAATCAGTATTTTTTATTTCGCTGTTCAAAGGTTTAAAACAAATCAGAATAGACTTATAAAAATGGCCAGAATTTGTCCGAAGTTTTAAAAACATTTTTTTTTTTACTTTTAATGTTGGCTGTGTATGTTTTTAGCGTCCCGAATGCTATTTTTCGAGTTGTAGTCTTTCAAATATATTGCAATTTTTTTTTGTAGTAACGAATATTTATAAAAGGTAAATTTAATAGCGTTTTTTTTTTCAAGGGAATTTAATACTTTTATTTCTAATTTTGATATTCGGTGAAAACTCTCAATAACAGGAGAGAAAAAAACGCTTAAGTCACACATACAAGAAAAAACGATAGATCTAAATTTAAAACTTAGCAACAAAAAAAATCGTTATCTCAAAGAAAAAAGAAATGAAATCTTTATGACTATTAGTTACTTCGTTGCTATATCTTAAATTGCAATGCAAATAAAATAATCTTATTAGAAATAAAATCTCTCTTGAAAATGGAATTCAAGATGCTGGAAACGTACAAAGGCAAGAAAATGTAAACGCGTTCAAAGTTTTAATTTGAAAACAAAAAACGAATTGGCAATTTTAAAACAAAAAATACATTAAACGAATCGCAACAGATTTTTTTTTACTTTAATTATTTAAAATCTTAAAAATACGAATAAAGCAATTATTTAAATGTCTAACATTTTTTTAATACATTCTTCACTAACATATTCTTTTGTTCATTTTAATTTTGTTTTATGAAACGAATAAAATCTTTTTTCAATTAATGCAGGTTCGTAGACAGCTCAGATCCCTTGATAAATTTAACTCTTATTGAAACTTATTTCAATATTCTAACTGTAAATATATAGCACACAAGCAAACAGCACTGACTGTTATATATATATATATATATATATATATATATATATATATATATATATATAGAATATATATATATATATATATATATATATAGAATATATATATATATATATATATAGAATATATATATATATATATATATATATATATATATATATATAGAATATATATATATATATATAGAATATATATATATATATATAGAATATATATATATATATATATATATATAGAATATATATATATATATATATAGAATATATATATATATATATATATATAGAATATATATATATATATATATAGAATATATATATATATATATATATAGAATATATATATATATATATATATATATAGAATATATATATATATATATATAGAATATATATATATATATATATATAGAATATATATATATATATATATATATATATATATATATATATATATATATATATATTCTATTGAAAAAGGAGGGTGACACAGGATAAAAACATTTTCTATTATGTAATTTTTCTCATGGCGAATAAATTCTCATGGCTTTTTCTATTGAAAAAGGATTGTGACACAGGATAAAACATTTTCTATTATGTAATTTTTCTCATGGTGAATAAATTCACATGGCTTTTTCTATTGAAAAGGGAGGGTGACACAGGATAAAAACATTTTCTATTATGTTATTTTTCTCATGGCGAATAAATTCTCATGGCTTTTTCTATTGAAAAAGGATTGTGACACAGGATAAAACATTTTCTATTATGTTATTTTTCTAATGGTGAATTAATTCTCATGACTTTTTCTATTGAAAAAGGAGGGTGACACAGGATAAAAACATTTTCTATTATGTAATTTTTCTCATGGCGAATAAATTCTCATGGCTTTTTCTATTGAAAAAGGAGGGTGACACAGGATAAAAAACATTTTCTATTATGTTATTTTTCTAATGGTGAATAAATTCTCATGGCTTTTTCTATTGAAAAAGGAGGGTGACACAGGATAAAACATTTTCTATTATGTTATTTTTCTAATGGTGAATAAATTCTCATGGCTTTTTCTATTGAAAAAGGAGGGTGACACAGGATAAAAACATTTTCTATTATGTTATTTTTCTCATGGTGAATAAATTCTCATGGCTTTTTCTATTGAAAAAGGAGGGTGACACAGGATAAAAACATTTTATATTATGTTATTTTTCTCATGGTGAATAAATTCTCATGGCTTTTTCTATTGAAAAAGGAGGGTGACACAGGATAAAAACATTTTCTATTATGTTACTTTTCTCATAGTGAATAAATTCTCATGGCTTTTTCTATTGAAAAAGGATGGTGACACAGGATAAAAACATTTTCTATTATGTTATTTTTCTCATGGTGAATAAATTCTCATGGCTTTTTCTATTGAAAAGGAGGGTGACACAGGATAAAAACATTTTCTATTATGTTATTTTTCTCATGGTGAATAAATTCTCATGGCTTTTTCTATTGAAAAAGGAGGGTGACACAGGATAAAAACATTTTCTATTATGTTACTTTTCTCATGGTGAATAAATTCTCATGGCTTTTTCTATTGAAAAAGGAGGGTGACACAGGATAAACACATTTTCTATTATGTTATTTTTCTCATGGCGAATTAATTCTCATGGCTTTTTCTATTGAAAAAGGAGGGTGACACAGGATAAAAACATTTTCTATTATGTTATCTTTCTCATGGCGAATTAATTCTCATGGCTTTTTCTATTGAAAAAGGAGGGTGACACAGGATAAAAACATTTTCTATTATGTTATTTTTCTCATGGTGAATAAATTCTCATGGCTTTTTCTATTGAAAAAGGAGGGTGACACAGGATAAAAACATTTTCTATTATGTTATTTTTCTCATGGTGAATAAATTCTCATGGCTTTTTCTATTGAAAAAGGAGGGTGACACAGGATAAAAACATTTTCTATTATGTTATCTTTCTCATGGCGAATTAATTCTCATGGCTTTTTCTATTGAAAAAAGAAGGGTGACACAGGATAAAAACATTTTCTATTATGTTATTTTTCTCATGGTGAATAAATTCTCATGGCTTTTTCTATTGAAAAAGGAGGGTAACACAGGATAAAAAACATTTTCTATTATGTTATTTTTCTCATGGTGAATAAATTCTCATGGCTTTTTCTATTGAAAAAGGATGGTGACACAGGATAAAAACATTTTCTATTATGTTATTTTTCTCATGGTGAATAAATTCTCATGGCTTTTTCTATTGAAAAAGGAGGGTGACACAGGATAAAAACATTTTCTATTATGTTATTTTTCTCATGGTGAATAAATTCTCATGGCTTTTTCTATTGAAAAAGGAGGGTGACACAGGATAAAAACATTTTCTATTATGTTACTTTTCTCATGGTGAATAAATTCTCATGGCTTTTTCTATTGAAAAAGGAGGGTGACACAGGATAAAAACATTTTCTATTATGTTATTTTTCTCATGGCGAATTAATTCTCATGGCTTTTTCTATTGAAAAAGGAGGGTGACACAGGATAAAAACATTTTCTATTATGTTATCTTTCTCATGGCGAATTAATTCTCATGGCTTTTTCTATTGAAAAAGGAGGGTGACACAGGATAAAAACATTTTCTATTATGTTATTTTTCTCATGGTGAATAAATTCTCATGGCTTTTTCTATTGAAAAAGGAGGGTGACACAGGATAAAAACATTTTCTATTATGTTATTTTTCTCATGGTGAATAAATTCTCATGGCTTTTTCTATTGAAAAAGGAGGGTGACACAGGATAAAAACATTTTCTATTATGTTATCTTTCTCATGGCGAATTAATTCTCATGGCTTTTTCTATTGAAAAAGGAGGGTGACACAGGATAAAAACATTTTCTATTATGTTATTTTTCTCATGGTGAATAAATTCTCATGGCTTTTTCTATTGAAAAAGGAGGGTGACACAGGATAAAAACATTTTCTATTATGTTATTTTTCTCATGGTGAATAAATTCTCATGGCTTTTTCTATTGAAAAAGGAGGGTGACACAGGATAAAAACATTTTCTATTATGTTACTTTTCTCATGGTGAATAAATTCTCATGGCTTTTTCTATTGAAAAAGGAGGGTGACACAGGATAAAAACATTTTCTATTATGTTATTTTTCTCATGGTGAATAAATTCTCATGGCTTTTTCTATTGAAAAAGGAGGGTGACACAAGATAAAAACATTTTCTATTATGTTATCTTTCTCATGGCGAATTAATTCTCATGGCTTTTTCTATTGAAAAAGGAGGGTGACACAGGATAAAAACATTTTCTATTATGTTATTTTTCTCATGGTGAATAAATTCTCATGGCTTTTTCTATTGAAAAGGGAGGGTGACACAGGATAAAAACATTTTCTATTATGTTATTTTTCTCATGGTGAATAAATTCTCATGGCTTTTTCTATTGAAAAAGGAGGGTGACACAGGATAAAAACATTTTCTATTATGTTATTTTTCTCATGGCGAATAAATTCTCATGGCTTTTTCTATTGAAAAAGGAGGGTGACACAGGATAAAAACATTTTCTATTATGTTATCTTTCTCATGGCGAATTAATTCTCATGGCTTTTTCTATTGAAAAAGGAGGGTGACACAGGATAAAAACATTTTCTATTATGTTATTTTTCTCATGGTGAATAAATTCTCATGGCTTTTTCTATTGAAAAAGGAGGGTGACACAGGATAAAAACATTTTCTATTATGTTATCTTTCTCATGGCGAATTAATTCTCATGGCTTTTTCTATTGAAAAAGGAGGGTGACACAGGATAAAAACATTTTCTATTATGTTATTTTTCTCATGGTGAATAAATTCTCATGGCTTTTTCTATTGAAAAAGGAGGGTGACACAGGATAAAAACATTTTCTATTATGTTATCTTTCTCATGGCGAATTAATTCTCATGGCTTTTTCTATTGAAAAAGGAGGGTGACACAGGATAAAAACATTTTCTATTATGTTATCTTTCTCATGGCGAATTAATTCTCATGGCTTTTTCTATTGAAAAGGGAGGGTGACACAGGATAAAAAACATTTTCTATTATGTTATCTTTCTCATGGCGAATTAATTCTCATGGCTTTTTCTATTGAAAAAGGAGGGTGACACAGGATAAAAACATTTTCTATTATGTTATCTTTCTCATGGCGAATTAATTCTCATGGCTTTTTCTATTGAAAAATGGGGGGTGACACAGGATAAAAACATTTTCTATTATGTTATCTTTCTCATGGCGAATTAATTCTCATGGCTTTTTCTATTGAAAAAGGAGGGTGACACAGGATAAAAACATTTTCTATTATGTTATCTTTCTCATGGCGAATTAATTCTCATGGCTTTTTTTATTGAAAAAGGAGGGTGACACAGGATAAAAACATTTTCTATTATGTTATCTTTCTCATGGCGAATTAATTCTCATGGCTTTTTCTATTGAAAAAGGAGGGTGACACAGGATAAAAACATTTTCTATTATGTTATCTTTCTCATGGCGAATTAATTCTCATGGCTTTTTCTATTGAAAAAGGAGGGTGACACAGGATAAAAACATTTTCTATTATGTTATTTTTCTCATGGTGAATAAATTCTCATGGCTTTTTCTATTGAAAAAGGAGGGTGACACAGGATAAAAACATTTTCTATTATGTTATCTTTCTCATGGCGAATTAATTCTCATGGCTTTTTCTATTGAAAAAGGAGGGTGACACAGGATAAAAACATTTTCTATTATGTTATTTTTCTCATGGTGAATAAATTCTCATGGCTTTTTCTATTGAAAAACGAGGGTGACACAGGATAAAAACATTTTCTATTATGTTATTTTTCTCATGGCGAATAAATTCTCATGGCTTTTTCTATTGAAAAAGGAGGGTGACACAGGATAAAAACATTTTCTATTATGTTATCTTTCTCATGGCGAATTAATTCTCATGGCTTTTTCTATTGAAAAAGGAGGGTGACACAGGATAAAAACATTTTCTATTATGTTATCTTTCTCATGGCGAATTAATTCTCATGGCTTTTTCTATTGAAAAAGGAGGGTGACACAGGATAAAAACATTTTCTATTATGTTATCTTTCTCATGGCGAATTAATTCTCATGGCTTTTTCTATTGAAAAAGGAGGGTGACACAGGATAAAAACATTTTCTATTATGTTATCTTTCTCATGGCGAATTAATTCTCATGGCTTTTTCTATTGAAAAAGGAGGGTGACACAGGATAAAAACATTTTCTATTATGTTATCTTTCTCATGGCGAATTAATTCTCATGGCTTTTTCTATTGAAAAAGGAGGGTGACACAGGATAAAAACATTTTCTATTATGTTATCTTTCTCATGGCGAATTAATTCTCATGGCTTTTTCTATTGAAAAAGGAGGGTGACACAGGATAAAAACATTTTCTATTATGTTATCTTTCTCATGGCGAATTAATTCTCATGGCTTTTTCTATTGAAAAAAGAAGGGTGACACAGGATAAAAACATTTTCTATTATGTTATCTTTCTCATGGCGAATTAATTCTCATGGCTTTTTCTATTGAAAAAGGAGGGTGACACAGGATAAAAACATTTTCTATTATGTTATCTTTCTCATGGCGAATTAATTCTCATGGCTTTTTCTATTGAAAAAGGAGGGTGACACAGGATAAAAACATTTTCTATTATGTTATCTTTCTCATGGCGAATTAATTCTCATGGCTTTTTCTATTGAAAAAGGAGGGTGACACAGGATAAAAACATTTTCTATTATGTTATCTTTCTCATGGCGAATTAATTCTCATGGCTTTTTCTATTGAAAAAGGAGGGTGACACAGGATAAAAACATTTTCTATTATGTTATCTTTCTCATGGCGAATTAATTCTCATGGCTTTTTCTATTGAAAAAGGAGGGTGACACAGGATAAAAACATTTTCTATTATGTTATTTTTCTCATGGTGAATAAATTCTCATGGCTTTTTCTATTGAAAAAGGAGGGTGACACAGGATAAAAACATTTTCTATTATGTTATCTTTCTCATGGCGAATTAATTCTCATGGCTTTTTCTATTGAAAAAGGAGGGTGACACAGGATAAAAACATTTTCTATTATGTTATCTTTCTCATGGCGAATTAATTCTCATGGCTTTTTCTATTGAAAAAGGAGGGTGACACAGGATAAAAACATTTTCTATTATGTTATCTTTCTCATGGCGAATTAATTCTCATGGCTTTTTCTATTGAAAAAGGAGGGTGACACAGGATAAAAACATTTTCTATTATGTTATCTTTCTCATGGCGAATTAATTCTCATGGCTTTTTTTATTGAAAAAGGAGGGTGACACGGGATAAAAACATTTTCTATTATGTTATCTTTCTCATGGCGAATTAATTCTCATGGCTTTTTCTATTGAAAAAGGAGGGTGACACAGGATAAAAACATTTTCTATTATGTTATCTTTCTCATGGCGAATTAATTCTCATGGCTTTTTCTATTGAAAAAGGAGGGTGACACAGGATTAAAACATTTTCTATTATGTTATTTTTCTCATGGTTAATAAATTCTCATGGCTTTTTCTATTGAAAAAGGAGGGTGACACAGGATAAAAACATTTTCTATTATGTTATTTTTCTCATGGCGAATAAATTCTCATGGCTTTTTCTATTGAAAAAGGAGGGTGACACAGGATAAAAACATTTTCTATTATGTTATCTTTCTCATGGCGAATAAATTCTCATGGCTTTTTCTATTGAAAAAGGAGGGTGACACAGGATAAAAACATTTTCTATTATGTTATCTTTCTCATGGCGAATTAATTCTCATGGCTTTTTCTATTGAAAAAGGAGGGTGACACAGGATAAAAACATTTTCTATTATGTTATCTTTCTCATGGCGAATTAATTCTCATGGCTTTTTCTATTGAAAAAGGAGGGTGACACAGGATAAAAACATTTTCTATTATGTTATCTTTCTCATGGCGAATTAATTCTCATGGCTTTTTCTATTGAAAAAGGAGGGTGACCCAGGATAAAAACATTTTCTATTATGTTATCTTTCTCATGGCGAATTAATTCTCATGGCTTTTTCTATTGAAAAAGGAGGGTGACACAGGATAAAAACATTTTCTATTATGTTATCTTTCTCATGGCGAATTAATTCTCATGGCTTTTTCTATTGAAAAAGGAGGGTGACACAGGATAAAAACATTTTCTATTATGTTATTTTTCTCATGGTGAATAAATTCTCATGGCTTTTTCTATTGAAAAAGGAGGGTGACACAGGATAAAAAAATTTTCTATTATGTTATTTTTCTCATGGCGAATTAATTCTCATGGCTTTTTCTATTGAAAAAGGAGGGTGACACAGGATAAAAACATTTTCTATTATGTTATCTTTCTCATGGCGAATTAATTCTCATGGCTTTTTCTATTGAAAAAGGAGGGTGACACAGGATAAAAACATTTTCTATTATGTTATCTTTCTCATGGCGAATTAATTCTCATGGCGTTTTCTATTGAAAAAGGAGGGTGACACAGGATAAAAACATTTTCTATTATGTTATCTTTCTCATGGCGAATTAATTCTCATGGCTTTTTCTATTGAAAATGGAGGGTGACACAGGATAAAAACATTTTCTATTATGTTATCTTTCTCATGGCGAATTAATTCTCATGGCTTTTTCTATTGAAAAAGGAGGGTGACACAGGATAAAAACATTTTCTATTATGTTATCTTTCTCATGGCGAATTAATTCTCATGGCTTTTTCTATTGAAAAAGGAGGGTGACACAGGATAAAAACATTTTCTATTATGTTATTTTTCTCATGGTGAATAAATTCTCATGGCTTTTTCTATTGAAAAAGGAGGGTGACACAGGATAAAAAAATTTTCTATTATGTTATTTTTCTCATGGCGAATTAATTCTCATGGCTTTTTCTATTGAAAAAGGAGGGTGACACAGGATAAAAACATTTTCTATTATGTTATCTTTCTCATGGCGAATTAATTCTCATGGCTTTTTCTATTGAAAAAGGAGGGTGACACAGGATAAAAACATTTTCTATTATGTTATCTTTCTCATGGCGAATTAATTCTCATGGCTTTTTCTATTGAAAAAGGAGGGTGACACAGGATAAAAACATTTTCTATTATGTTATCTTTCTCATGGCGAATTAATTCTCATGGCTTTTTCTATTGAAAAAGGAGGGTGACACAGGATAAAAACATTTTCTATTATGTTATCTTTCTCATGGCGAATTAATTCTCATGGCTTTTTCTATTGAAAAAGGAGGGTGACACAGGATAAAAACATTTTCTATTATGTTATCTTTCTCATGGCGAATTAATTCTCATGGCTTTTTCTATTGAAAAAGGAGGGTGACACAGGATAAAAACATATTCTATTATGTTATCTTTCTCATGGCGAATTAATTCTCATGGCGCTTTCTATTGAAAAAGGAGGGTGACACAGGATAAAAACATTTTCTATTATGTTATCTTTCTCATGGCGAATTAATTCTCATGGCTTTTTCTATTGAAAAAGGAGGGTGACACAGGATAAAAACATTTTCTATTATGTTATTTTTCTCATGGTGAATAAATTCTCATGGCTTTTTCTATTGAAAAAGGAGGGTGACACAGGATAAAAACATTTTCTATTATGTTATCTTTCTCATGGCGAATTAATTCTCATGGCTTTTTCTATTGAAAAAGGAGGGTGACACAGGATAAACACATTTTCTATTATGTTATCTTTCTCATGGCGAATTAATTCTCATGGCTTTTTCTATTGAAAAAGGAGGGTGACACAGGATAAAAACATTTTCTATTATGTTATTTTTCTCATGGTGAATAAATTCTCATGGCTTTTTCTATTGAAAAAGGAGGGTGACACAGTATAAAAACATTTTCTATTATGTTATTTTTCTCATGGTGAATAAATTCTCATGGCTTTTTCTATTGAAAAAGGAGGGTGACACAGGATAAAAACATTTTCTATTATGTTATTTTTCTCATGGCGAATAAATTCTCATGGCTTTTTCTATTGAAAAAGGAGGGTGACACAGGATAAAAACATTTTCTATTATGTTATTTTTCTCATGGCGAATTTATTCTCATGGCTTTTTCTATTGAAAAAGGAGGGTGACACAGGATAAAAACATTTTCTATTATGTTATTTTTCTCATGGTGAATAAATTCTCATGGCTTTTTCTATTGAAAAAGGAGGGTGACACAGGATAAAAACATTTTCTATTATGTTATTTTTCTCATGGCGAATAAATTCTCATGGCTTTTTCTATTGAAAAAGGAGGGTGACACAGGATAAAAACATTTTCTATTATGTTATCTTTCTCATGGCGAATTAATTCTCATGGCTTTTTCTATTGAAAAAGGAGGGTGACACAGGATAAAAACATTTTCTATTATGTTATCTTTCTCATGGCGAATTAATTCTCATGGCTTTTTCTATTGAAAAAGGAGGGTGACACAGGATAAACACATTTTCTATTATGTTATCTTTCTCATGGCGAATTAATTCTCATGGCGCTTTCTATTGAAAAAGGAGGGTGACACAGGATAAAAACATTTTCTATTATGTTATCTTTCTCATGGCGAATTAATTCTCATGGCTTTTTCTATTGAAAAAGGAGGGTGACACAGGATAAAAACATTTTCTATTATGTTATTTTTCTCATGGTGAATAAATTCTCATGGCTTTTTCTATTGAAAAAGGAGGGTGACACAGGATAAAAACATTTTCTATTATGTTATCTTTCTCATGGCGAATTAATTCTCATGGCTTTTTCTATTGAGAAAGGAGGGTGACACAGGATAAACACATTTTCTATTATGTTATCTTTCTCATGGCGAATTAATTCTCATGGCTTTTTCTATTGAAAAAGGAGGGTGACACAGGATAAAAACATTTTCTATTATGTTATTTTTCTCATGGTGAATAAATTCTCATGGCTTTTTCTATTGAAAAAGGAGGGTGACACAGTATAAAAACATTTTCTATTATGTTATTTTTCTCATGGTGAATAAATTCTCATGGCTTTTTCTATTGAAAAAGGAGGGTGACACAGGATAAAAACATTTTCTATTATGTTATTTTTCTCATGGCGAATAAATTCTCATGGCTTTTTCTATTGAAAAAGGAGGGTGACACAGGATAAAAACATTTTCTATTATGTTATTTTTCTCATGGCGAATTTATTCTCATGGCTTTTTCTATTGAAAAAGGAGGGTGACACAGGATAAAAACATTTTCTATTATGTTATTTTTCTCATGGTGAATAAATTCTCATGGCTTTTTCTATTGAAAAAGGAGGGTGACACAGGATAAAAACATTTTCTATTATGTTATTTTTCTCATGGCGAATAAATTCTCATGGCTTTTTCTATTGAAAAAGGAGGGTGACACAGGATAAAAACATTTTCTATTATGTTATCTTTCTCATGGCGAATTAATTCTCATGGCTTTTTCTATTGAAAAAGGAGGGTGACACAGGATAAAAACATTTTCTATTATGTTATCTTTCTCATGGCGAATTAATTCTCATGGCTTTTTCTATTGAAAAAGGAGGGTGACACAGGATAAACACATTTTCTATTATGTTATCTTTCTCATGGCGAATTAATTCTCATGGCTTTTTCTATTGAAAAAGGAGGGTGACACAGGATAAAAACATTTTCTATTATGTTATTTTTCTCATGGTGAATAAATTCTCATGGCTTTTTCTATTGAGAAAGGAGGGTGACACAGGATAAAAACATTTTCTATTATGTTATTTTTCTCATGGTGAATAAATTCTCATGGCTTTTTCTATTGAAAAAGGAGGGTGACACAGGATAAAAACATTTTCTATTATGTTATTTTTCTCATGGCGAATAAATTCTCATGGCTTTTTCTATTGAAAAAGGAGGGTGACACAGGATAAAAACATTTTCTATTATGTTATTTTTCTCATGGCGAATTAATTCTCATGGCTTTTTCTATTGAAAAAGGAGGGTGACACAGGATAAAAACATTTTCTATTATGTTATTTTTCTCATGGTGAATAAATTCTCATGGCTTTTTCTATTGAAAAAGGAGGGTGACACAGGATAAAAACATTTTCTATTATGTTATTTTTCTCATGGCGAATAAATTCTCATGGCTTTTTCTATTGAAAAAGGAGGGTGACACAGGATAAAAACATTTTCTATTATGTTATCTTTCTCATGGCGAATTAATTCTCATGGCTTTTTCTATTGAAAAAGGAGGGTGACACAGGATAAAAACATTTTCTATTATGTTATTTTTCTCATGGTGAATAAATTCTCATGGCTTTTTCTATTGAAAAAGGAGGGTGACACAGGATAAAAACATTTTCTATTATGTTATCTTTCTCATGGCGAATTAATTCTCATGGCTTTTTCTATTGAAAAAGGAGGGTGACACAGGATAAAAACATTTTCTATTATGTTATTTTTCTCATGGTGAATAAATTCTCATGGCTTTTTCTATTGAAAAAGGAGGGTGACACAGGATAAAAACATTTTCTATTATGTTATTTTTCTCATGGCGAATTAATTCTCATGGCTTTTTCTATTGAAAAAGGAGGGTGACACAGGATAAAAACATTTTCTATTATGTTATCTTTCTCATGGCGAATAAATTCTCATGGCTTTTTCTATTGAAAAAGGAGGGTGACACAGGATAAAAACATTTTCTATTATGTTATCTTTCTCATGGCGAATTAATTCTCATGGCTTTTTCTATTGAAAAAGGAGGGTGACACAGGATAAAAACATTTTCTATTATGTTATCTTTCTCATGGCGAATTAATTCTCATGGCTTTTTCTATTGAAAAAGGAGGGTGACACAGGATAAAAACATTTTCTATTATGTTATCTTTCTCATGGCGAATTAATTCTCATGGCTTTTTCTATTGAAAAAGGAGGGTGACACAGGATAAAAACATTTTCTATTATGTTATCTTTCTCATGGCGAATTAATTCTCATGGCTTTTTCTATTGAAAAAGGAGGGTGACACAGGATAAAAACATTTTCTATTATGTTATCTTTCTCATGGCGAATTAATTCTCATGGCTTTTTCTATTGAAAAAGGAGGGTGACACAGGATAAAAACATTTTCTATTATGTTATTTTTCTCATGGTGAATAAATTCTCATGGCTTTTTCTATTGAAAAAGGAGGGTGACACAGGATAAAAAAATTTTCTATTATGTTATTTTTCTCATGGCGAATTAATTCTCATGGCTTTTTCTATTGAAAAAGGAGGGTGACACAGGATAAAAACATTTTCTATTATGTTATCTTTCTCATGGCGAATTAATTCTCATGGCTTTTTCTATTGAAAAAGGAGGGTGACACAGGATAAAAACATTTTCTATTATGTTATCTTTCTCATGGCGAATTAATTCTCATGGCTTTTTCTATTGAAAAAGGAGGGTGACACAGGATAAAAACATTTTCTATTATGTTATCTTTCTCATGGCGAATTAATTCTCATGGCTTTTTCTATTGAAAAAGGAGGGTGACACAGGATAAAAACATTTTCTATTATGTTATCTTTCTCATGGTTAATTAATTCTCATGGCTTTTTCTATTGAAAAAGGAGGGTGACACAGGATAAAAAACATTTTCTATTATGTTATCTTTCTCATGGCGAATTAATTCTCATGGCTTTTTCTATTGAAAAAGGAGGGTGACACAGGATAAAAACATTTTCTATTATGTTATCTTTCTCATGGCGAATTAATTCTCATGGCGCTTTCTATTGAAAAAGGAGGGTGACACAGGATAAAAACATTTTCTATTATGTTATCTTTCTCATGGCGAATTAATTCTCATGGCTTTTTCTATTGAAAAAGGAGGGTGACACAGGATAAAAACATTTTCTATTATGTTATTTTTCTCATGGTGAATAAATTCTCATGGCTTTTTCTATTGAAAAAGGAGGGTGACACAGGATAAAAACATTTTCTATTATGTTATCTTTCTCATGGCGAATTAATTCTCATGGCTTTTTCTATTGAAAAAGGAGGGTGACACAGGATAAAAACATTTTCTATTATGTTATCTTTCTCATGGCGAATTAATTCTCATGTCTTTTTCTATTGAAAAAGGAGGGTGACACAGGATAAAAACATTTTCTATTATGTTATTTTTCTCATGGTGAATAAATTCTCATGGCTTTTTCTATTGAAAAAGGAGGGTGACACAGGATAAAAACATTTTCTATTATGTTATTTTTCTCATGGTGAATAAATTCTCATGGCTTTTTCTATTGAAAAAGGAGGGTGACACAGGATAAAAACATTTTCTATTATGTTATTTTTCTCATGGCGAATAAATTCTCATGGCTTTTTCTATTGAAAAAGGAGGGTGACACAGGATAAAAACATTTTCTATTATGTTATCTTTCTCATGGCGAATTAATTCTCATGGCTTTTTCTATTGAAAAAGGAGGGTGACACAGGATAAAAACATTTTCTATTATGTTATTTTTCTCATGGTGAATAAATTCTCATGGCTTTTTCTATTGAAAAAGGAGGGTGACACAGGATAAAAACATTTTCTATTATGTTATCTTTCTCATGGCGAATTAATTCTCATGGCTTTTTCTATTGAAGAAGGAGGGTGACACAGGATAAAAACATTTTCTATTATGTTATTTTTCTCATGGTGAATAAATTCTCATGGCTTTTTCTATTGAAAAAGGAGGGTGACACAGGATAAAAACATTTTCTATTATGTTATTTTTCTCATGGTGAATAAATTCTCATGGCTTTTTCTATTGAAAAAGGAGGGTGACACAGGATAAAAACATTTTCTATTATGTTATTTTTCTCATGGCGAATAAATTCTCATGGCTTTTTCTATTGAAAAAGGAGGGTGACACATGATAAAAACATTTTCTATTATGTTATCTTTCTCATGGCGAATAAATTCTCATGGCTTTTTCTATTGAAAAAGGAGGGTGACACAGGATAAAAACATTTTCTATTATGTTATCTTTCTCATGGCGAATTAATTCTCATGGCTTTTTCTATTGAAAAAGGAGGGTGACACAGGATAAAAACATTTTCTATTATGTTATCTTTCTCATGGCGAATTAATTCTCATGGCTTTTTCTATTGAAAAAGGAGGGTGACACAGGATAAAAACATTTTCTATTATGTTATCTTTCTCATGGCGAATTAATTCTCATGGCTTTTTCTATTGAAAAAGGAGGGTGACACAGGATAAAAACATTTTCTATTATGTTATCTTTCTCATGGCGAATTAATTCTCATGGCTTTTTCTATTGAAAAAGGAGGGTGACACAGGATAAAAACATTTTCTATTATGTTATCTTTCTCATGGCGAATTAATTCTCATGGCTTTTTCTATTGAAAAAGGAGGGTGACACAGGATAAAAACATTTTCTATTATGTTATCTTTCTCATGGCGAATTAATTCTCATGGCTTTTTCTATTGAAAAAGGAGGGTGACACAGGATAAAAACATTTTCTATTATGTTATCTTTCTCATGGCGAATTAATTCTCATGGCTTTTTCTATTGAAAAAGGAGGGTGACACAGGATAAAAACATTTTCTATTATGTTATCTTTCTCATGGCGAATTAATTCTCATGGCTTTTTCTATTGAAAAAGGAGGGTGACACAGGATAAAAACATTTTCTATTATGTTATCTTTCTCATGGCGAATTAATTCTCATGGCTTTTTCTATTGAAAAAGGAGGGTGACACAGGATAAAAACATTTTCTATTATGTTATCTTTCTCATGGCGAATTAATTCTCATGGCTTTTTCTATTGAAAAAGGAGGGTGACACAGGATAAAAACATTTTCTATTATGTTATCTTTCTCATGGTGAATAAATTCTCATGGCTTTTTCTATTGAAAAAGGAGGGTGACACAGGATAAAAACATTTTCTATTATGTTATTTTTCTCATGGCGAATAAATTCTCATGGCTTTTTCTATTGAAAAAGGAGGGTGACACAGGATAAAAACATTTTCTATTATGTTATCTTTCTCATGGCGAATTAATTCTCATGGCTTTTTCTATTGAAAAAGGAGGGTGACACAGGATAAAAACATTTTCTATTATGTTATCTTTCTCATGGCGAATTAATTCTCATGGCTTTTTCTATTGAAAAAGGAGGGTGACACAGGATAAAAACATTTTCTATTATGTTATCTTTCTCATGGCGAATTAATTCTCATGGCTTTTTCTATTGAAAAAGGAGGGTGACACAGGATAAAAACATTTTCTATTATGTTATCTTTCTCATGGCGAATTAATTCTCATGGCTTTTTCTATTGAAAAAGGAGGATGACACAGGATAAAAACATTTTCTATTATGTTATCTTTCTCATGGCGAATTAATTCTCATGGCTTTTTCTATTGAAAAAGGAGGGTGACACAGGATAAAAACATTTTCTATTATGTTACTTTTCTCATGGTGAATAAATTCTCATGGCTTTTTCTATTGAAAAAGGAGGGTGACACAGGATAAAAACATTTTCTATTATGTTATTTTTCTCATGGTGAATAAATTCTCATGGCTTTTTCTATTGAAAAAGGAGGGTGACACAGGATAAAAACATTTTCTATTATGTTATTTTTCTCATGGTGAATAAATTCTCATGGCTTTTTCTATTGAAAAAGGAGGGTGACACAGGATAAAAACATTTTCTATTATGTTATTTTTCTCATGGTGAATAAATTCTCATGGCTTTTTCTATTGAAAAAGGAGGGTGACACAGGATAAAAACATTTTCTATTATGTTATTTTTCTCATGGTGAATAAATTCTCATGGCTTTTTCTATTGAAAAAGGAGGGTGACACAGGATAAAAACATTTTCTATTATGTTATTTTTCTCATGGTGAATAAATTCTCATGGCTTTTTCTATTGAAAAAGGAGGGTGACACAGGATAAAAACATTTTCTATTATGTTATTTTTCTCATGGTGAATAAATTCTCATGGCTTTTTCTATTGAAAAAGGAGGGTGACACAGGATAAAAACATTTTCTATTATGTTATTTTTCTCATGGTGAATAAATTCTCATGGCTTTTTCTATTGAAAAAGGAGGGTGACACAGGATAAAAACATTTTATATTATGTTACTTTTCTCATGGTGAATAAATTCTCATGGCTTTTTCTATTGAAAAAGGAGGGTGACACAGGATAAAAACATTTTCTATTATGTTATTTTTCTCATGGCGAATAAATTCTCATGGCTTTTTCTATTGAAAAAGGAGGGTTACACAGGATAAAAACATTTTCTATTATGTTATCTTTCTCACGGCGAATTAATTCTCATGGCTTTTTCTATTGAAAAAGGAGGGTGACACAGGATAAAAACATTTTCTATTATGTTATTTTTCTCATGGTGAATAAATTCTCATGGCTTTTTCTATTGAAAAAGGAGGGTGACACAGGATAAAAACATTTTCTATTATGTTATCTTTCTCATGGCGAATAAATTCTCATGGCTTTTTCTATTGAAAAAGGAGGGTGACACAGGATAAAAACATTTTCTATTATGTTATTTTTCTCATGGCGAATTAATTCTCATGGCTTTTTCCATTGAAAAAGGAGGGTGACACAGGATAAAAACATTTTCTATTATGTTATTTTTCTCATGGCGAATAAATTCTCATGGCTTTTTCTATTGAAAAAGGAGGGTGACACAGGATAAAAACATTTTCTATTATGTTATCTTTCTCACGGCGAATTAATTCTCATGGCTTTTTCTATTGAAAAAGGAGGGTGACACAGGATAAAAACATTTTCTATTATGTTATCTTTCTCATTGCGAATTAATTCTCATGGCTTTTTCTATTGAAAAAGGAGGGTGACACAGGATAAAAACATTTTCTATTATGTTATCTTTCTCATGGCGAATTAATTCTCATGGCTTTTTCTATTGAAAAAGGAGGGTGACACAGGATAAAAACATTTTCTATTATGTTATCTTTCTCATGGCGAATTAATTCTCATGGCTTTTTCTATTGAAAAAGGAGGGTGACACAGGATAAAAACATTTTCTATTATGTTATCTTTCTCATGGCGAATTAATTCTCATGGCTTTTTCTATTGAAAAAGGAGGGTGACACAGGATAAAAACATTTTCTATTATGTTATCTTTCTCATGGCGAATTAATTCTCATGGCTTTTTCTATTGAAAAAGGAGGGTGACACAGGATAAAAACATTTTCTATTATGTTATCTTTCTCATGGCGAATTAATTCTCATGGCTTTTTCTATTGAAAAAGGAGGGTGACACAGGATAAAAACATTTTCTATTATGTTATCTTTCTCATGGCGAATTAATTCTCATGGCTTTTTCTATTGAAAAAGGAGGGTGACACAGGATAAAAACATTTTCTATTATGTTATTTTTCTCATGGTGAATAAATTCTCATGGCTTTTTCTATTGAAAAAGGAGGGTGACACAGGATAAAAACATTTTCTATTATGTTATTTTTCTCATGGTGAATAAATTCTCATGGCTTTTTCTATTGAAAAAGGAGGGTGACACAGGATAAAAACATTTTCTATTATGTTATTTTTCTCATGGTGAATAAATTCTCATGGCTTTTTCTATTGAAAAAGGAGGGTGACACAGGATAAAAACATTTTCTATTATGTTATTTTTCTCATGGTGAATAAATTCTCATGGCTTTTTCTATTGAAAAAGGAGGGTGACACAGGATAAAAACATTTTCTATTATGTTATTTTTCTCATGGTGAATAAATTCTCATGGCTTTTTCTATTGAAAAAGGAGGGTGACACAGGATAAAAACATTTTCTATTATGTTATTTTTCTCATGGTGAATAAATTCTCATGGCTTTTTCTATTGAAAAAGGAGGGTGACACAGGATAAAAACATTTTCTATTATGTTACTTTTCTCATGGTGAATAAATTCTCATGGCTTTTTCTATTGAAAAAGGAGGGTGACACAGGATAAAAACATTTTCTATTATGTTATTTTTCTCATGGCGAATAAATTCTCATGGCTTTTTCTATTGAAAAAGGAGGGTGACACAGGATAAAAACATTTTCTATTATGTTATTTTTCTCATGGCGAATTAATTCTCATGGCTTTTTCTATTGAAAAAGGAGGGTGACACAGGATAAAAACATTTTCTATTATGTTATCTTTCTCATGGCGAATTAATTCTCATGGCTTTTTCTATTGAAAAAGGAGGGTTACACAGGATAAAAACATTTTCTATTATGTTATCTTTCTCATGGCGAATTAATTCTCATGGCTTTTAATAAACTAATTGTTCATATACTGTCTTTTAATCCCTGCATCAAAATATTGTAAATGTTGTTTCCTCACCGTGTATATATGTATGTAATATTTGACAACCTGCTGGAAAAAAAGAATGACTTTCCCTAAGTCATTCTTAAAAAGTATAAAATATCATAAAAGCGGTAAATACCTAAAACAATACAAATAAATATGGCCGATATAAGTCAAAAAAAATAAACAGGTTTACTACTTGGGGTTTCAAGCTATGATGATCATCAGGATATATTTGTGCATGTGTATGAAGAGATCGAATTAGAGAGATCAATTAAATTTCGTCTACAGAAAAAGTGTTTACCGTCTGACGGATTTGAACCATACTTTCTGTCGTGAATGCAAATTTAAATAAATGAAAGGCTTTCCGCTCTATTTCTCCTGTTCGGCATCAGAATGGTCGATCTAAAAGTGTATGTTGGGGGTGTTCTCATTGGCACTGATTCAATAGAAGATGAATTACCTTACCCACATCATTACCGCCAATGCGAATACCAAACGCTTGGCCGAATTCAGATCAAACTCGGATTGAAGATGTTTTTCACTTACAGCCGGAACATATCTGCGTAATTCTTCCAGTTGAAAAGACAAAGTAAATGGCTTAATACCGTTAAGGAGAGGGGGCACTTTGCAGCTCGACGAGTGGCTTGTCAGCCGCTAGGCAATTTACTCTGCTGTTTAAAATAGAATTTCCATTGCTGAACGCAAAACGTAAATTAAATAGACGCATCGTATTTTTTTTTTGTTCACCCCAAAAAGACATATTTCCACCGGGACGTAAGAGTCTATCGTTATTAGAAACCAGATATATAGGGAGCATCACAAGTAGACAGTTTTGTAGCACGATGTTTGTTCACATTTCATTTAAATTTCAGCATGTTGGTACAGTAGGGGAAACATTGAGCAGGAAGAGAATTCCAAATGCAAGCAGTCCGAGGAATTAAGCTATTAGAGTAGAAGGTTTTCCGGCATCTGACGACTTCTACAGTGAAGCGGTGGGATTTTGCTACTAGTCACGTTGCTCAGGGGTATTCATTTTGAACAGATAAAAGTGCAGTAAGTTTGTCGTAGTTCATTGCATGGGATTACTTGTAAAACAAGCACAGGAATGCTACATTGCGGCGATGGAACGAGGATTAGAGCTAGTTAGACAGTTCGGGATCTATTAGGTTGAGACTCATTTTTTAAATCTGTTCAATAGGGAGAGACTAGTGGTTGGTGCACCGACCTCAACGTGGTAACAATACTCCATGCATCAGCGAATAGTGGCTTTCTAGAGAGATGGAATACTGGCAGGTGTGCGAAGATTTCTCCGATTTATCACGGTTTAAAACACGAATTTCGGCGGTCTGTAGCACTACGATGGCTAATTCTCGACCTCAGCAGATAATCTGGACGGCGACCCATCACGTAAACAGCTGCAGTTTAGTTGCTTTGATGAAAAGCGCAATTTCAATAGATGCATCTTATATTAGAATCTCTATTTGGTTAGAGGAAAGATGCAATATTACTTCCGGTACTACACTTCATCATCTGTTTGATTAGAGGAAACATGCAGTATTACCTCCGGTACTACACTTCATCATCTATTTGGTTAGAGGAAAGATTCAGTATTACTTCTGGTACTACACTTCATCATCTATTTGGTTAGAGGAAAGATGCAGTATTACCTCCGGTACTACACTTCATCATCTATTTGGTTGGGGGAAAGATGCAGTATTACTTCCGGTACTACACTTCATCATCTTTTTGGTTAGAGCAAAGATGCAGTATTACTTCCGGTACTACACTTCATCATCTTTTTGGTTAGAGGAAAGATGCAGTATTACTTCCGGTACTACACTTCATCATCTTTTTGGTTAGAGCAAAGATGCAGTATTACTTCCGGTACTACACTTCATCATCTTTTTGGTTCTCAGTCTAGATTAAGTCAATTGTTAGTTTTGTTCTCATCCAGAATTCCTCTTTTTGTGAAGCTGGATTTTCCCCACATTAAAAGCCGATCTTGGCCTTTTGGCTTGGATCACAGTGTAGTATCTGTTCCGATGGATACTACACCCCATAGACCGGTACCGTCTTGGGCTTCGGGGCTTGATGACGCCGGTCTGTGGGTTTGTTCTGTGCAGTTCTAGGAGGTCCACCCTCCCAGGCTTTGCCTTCCCTCTTTGAGGAGGAGTAATTTTATTGCTTACTGCCTGAGGCGCCCCTAACGGGGAATGCCGACGGAACTGCATAGGCATTTTTTGTAGGCTAGAGTGCTCACCTTCTCGGCCGCTGGCTTTTCAAACCCCACTTTCCGACCCTTCGTCACATCTTACTGCTGTGGGAGGCAGATAAATAGAAAAAAAGCCGATCTTGTGTTATATTCTGCTATCTGGGGGAGGGGGTGGCAAATAAATAAAGACTCCGTCCGTTCCATGACCTCGTGGTTTTTTTAGTCGTCTCTAAATATCCACAGATGATTCACGCTGGTGTAGATTTAACAAATGCATTTATCCATCTATTTTTTAAAACTTTTAGACAAACAAGGCATATTGCCACTGAGACGTAAGGGGTTACTGTGATTAAGAGTAAGATTTATAGGGATCATCCTAAGTGGATAGTAAGTAAGTAAGATGTTTGTACACATTATATTTAAATTTCTGCATGTTGGTACATTCGGGGAAGTTGAAAAGGCAAGCGGTCCGAGGAAAGAAAGCTATTTGAGTAGAAAGTTAGCTGGTATATGGGGGCCCGTTGAGTGAAGGGGTGAAATTTTGCTGCTAGTCGGGTTTGGCAAGGGTATTTACGGTGAGGTGATACAAGTGCAGTAATTAAAATAACTAACTCAAGACAAAAATGTGTTAAGACAGATGAAGTTTATTCAAGTTGATCTTCGTTCCAAATCACTGATCAGTGGGATGAGGAGAGAGATCGATAATCACTGTTTAATAATATGTTATCAGTCTATCTGAATATTTCATGTTTCCGCGTAGCGTGCTTCTACTGAACAAACTTTCCTCTCTCTCTCACTCTCTCCTCGAGTCATGTGATGTCATATCCGTTTCAATTCATTCCCACAGTTAAATAATTTTCACCTCTAGTTCAGCAAGTTGACTCCGAATGAACTTTTATTTACGGTTATTTACCACCAACCATTTATATGCTAGTGGGTTTACTCGCCTAATATCTAACAGATCAAACAGCAGTCAGTCAGACTTCTTTTCCTTTCTTTCTTTTTTCTTTCTTTCTTTTTCTTTTTTTCTATTTTGCTGAATCAGTTGCCAAAGAGAGAGAGAGAGGGAAGGGATTTTAAGAGAGAGGTAGAAAGAAAACGAAGTTTTATAAGATATATATTACACACATATTTTAATTCTTCTATGTTGTCATCCATGTACCCGGGCAACGCCGTATAACACTGTCAGCACCTACTAAAACAACAACAATGAGTATTTTATTTACCTCCTCTTCAAGATGTTCGACACAAGATCAGATATGGGTTTTGATTAAAGTGTTTCTGTGGAACGAACTAGATTCGAACCCGGCACGCCCAGGTCCTAAGTCCGCGCCGTTAAGACTGCATAGGCAATAAAATATTCGAACCAGACGAATTAATCTAACCTCCTTATGAGAAAACTTATCGCATAAACAATAAGAAAGAATTGTTTGACAAATCTTAAGTAAACGTCTTAACAGCCTTTCTAAAAAGAATGTGTTTGATATGGAATACTTTCAAGATGAGATAATTGACAAATAGATAATCGACGGAATAAATATTTACTTACGGAAAAAAAAAAAAAAATAATACCGCCAATCTCTACTATTTCATTCTATTTTATCTGAAGAAAATTTGGAATAATTATTCATTTTTTGGTAAAATTGAATAATAGTAATAAGCTTTTCTATTTTGAGTGCTTATATCGATCCTGAACCAGTTTTCGTGACGTTTGACTCGGAAGCGTTCGGCTGTTCTACACAAACGCCCGAGAGTTAACGAGCCGACTTGTACCAGACGACAATTTTGATACGGTGCTGCGTCCTATGATAATAATGTTTTGCTTGTTTTTTTTTGTTTTTTGTTGTTGAGTTTAGGGTTAGGGTTAGGGTTAGGGTTAGGGTTAGGGTTTAGGAGTAGGGTTTATGAGTAGGGTTTATGGTTTAGGGTTTAGGGGTAGGTTTAGGTTTAGGGTTTAGGGTTTAGGGTTAGGGTTAGGGGTTAGGTTATGAAATTTTTTAAAGAAACAACAAAGAAAATTAAACATATTTTCATGAATGTTTTTAAAAGAAACAACAGGAAAAAAAACATAGCGAGGTTACTGTTATAAAATGAATACTGTATTTTAAAAAAAAACGTACCAAAATTATTTTTATCACGACATATTTTTTTAATTTTATTATTTATTTTTTACTTGCTCGCGATGATACTGCAGTGCAAAGCTGTTCGTAATTCATTTTGGGTTTATTTTCTTCAAAAAGACTTCCTGACAAAAAATCCGTCTTCGAAAGCATTTATTTTCACTTTGTAACAAAGTTATCGGCTGCTCGCTGTTTCGGCTCGTCAACACTCGGGCGTTTGCGTAGGACAGCCGAACGATTCCGAGTAGAACGTCACGAAAACTTGTTCAGAATCGATATCAGTACCCTATTTGGTTATCCATGCACCCGGGCAACGCCAGGTATCCGGATAATCTTAAATAAGCCTTCCCTTCTATTCACTATTTCATTCACAATTCAAACGGTAACGAAACAAGCAGCAGCAGCAATATATCTTCTTCTAATTTTAAGGTTGAGAAGGAAAATGCATCGATATCCATCGCGTTTTACTGCATTGGATATTAAATATCAAAGGATGATTTGTTTTTTGGTTTATTTACCATCTCAATTGAACAACAGGAAAGCGTTTTTATCAACAAATTCAGAATTTAGAATATAAACTCTTCTTAATATTGATATTCTCCGCTTGACGCAACAAATCCAATATGAAATGTTTGAGAGACTTTATTGCAATTTTCTACATTCAAGGATCAGATGTCATCATAGCTCCACGGAATAATCGATTAAAATATATTTACACTACGTAAATAAAGCAGGCAACAATATACATGTTCTTCTGAATGACGACAAAACACTCAACTGATTAAACATTGTATTTTAGAGGTTGAAATTTTTGTCAGCTAACCTATTAGGATCTTAAAAGGGCTTACAAGACGAAGACTAGGATGTTTGGAGTCCAGGGGGTTCAACGCTGGTAGTGGTGTCCATTTTTCAAACTTGATTTGTCTAGAAGTTATTCTACCTTTTATTATTATTATGTTTAGCTACTTAGATCACGTGGTTTAATGACTTGTCTGAAGCGGCTTCCATTAAAAAATGACGATGTTTCTCAGATAAGACGTTAGTATTTACAAATCTTACATGTTTTAAACCGCTAATAATACATTAAGCCATTTCATGTTCGTGCGTACGTTATTCCATTTCACACATATTCAAAAATTAAATTGTTCGATTAGTGATTGGTAATTAATCTGATGTCGCTAAAGTAAAACAAAATCGGACTTTTTCCATTTTAAAATGAATTGTTCCAAAATCAAATTATACCGCCCCGTCAACTAAAACAGCCTTCAGAAGGAGTTCTATGTAAGCTTTTGTCT
>OY744530.1:93160951-93260951 GCA_963556195.1 Sepiola atlantica
CCATGCGTAAGCATAAAATATCATCTTTATTGGTCTGCATGCTTAAGTTTGAAATAGCATTTTCATTGGTCTGTCACGCTTCTATTTAAAATAACATTTTCATTGATGTGTCACACGTAAGTTTGAAATTACATTTTCATTGATATACTCGCTTAATTTTGAAATAGCATTTTCTTCTGTGGCTCAAATTTAAGTTAGATATAGCATTTTCATTGATCTGTCACGCATAAGTTTGAAATAGCGTTTTCATTGGTCTGTCACGCTTCAATTTAAAATAGTATTTTCATTGATTTGTCACACTTAAGTTTGAAATTACATTTTCATTGATATACTCGCTTAATTTTGAAATAGCATTTTCTTGGATCTGTCACGCATAAGTTTGAAATAGCATTTTCATTGGTCTGTCACGCTTCTATTTAAAATAACATTTTCATTGATGTGTCACACGTAAGTTTGAAATTACATTTTCATTGATATACTCGCTTAATTTTGAAATAGCATTTTCTTCTGTGGCTCAAATTTAAGTTAGATATAGCATTTTCATTGATCTGTCACGCATAAGTTTGAAATAGCGTTTTCATTGGTCTGTCACGCTTCAATTTAAAATAGTATTTTCATTGATTTGTCACACTTAAGTTTGAAATTACATTTTCATTGATATACTCGCTTAATTTTGAAATAGCATTTTCTTGGATCTGTCACGCATAAGTTTGAAATAGCATTTTCATTGGTCTGTCACGCTTCTATTTAAAATAACATTTTCATTGATGTGTCACACGTAAGTTTGAAATTACATTTTCATTGATATACTCGCTTAATTTTGAAATAGCATTTTCTTCTGTGGCTCAAATTTAAGTTAGATATAGCATTTTCATTGATCTGTCACGCATAAGTTTGAAATAGCGTTTTCATTGGTCTGTCACGCTTCAATTTAAAATAGTATTTTCATTGATTTGTCACACTTAAGTTTGAAATTACATTTTCATTGATATACTCGCTTAATTTTGAAATAGCATTTTCTTGGATCTGTCACGCATAAGTTTGAAATAGCATTTTCATTGGTCTGTCACGCTTCTATTTAAAATAACATTTTCATTGATGTGTCACACGTAAGTTTGAAATTACATTTTCATTGATATACTCGCTTAATTTTGAAATAGCATTTTCTTCTGTGGCTCAAATTTAAGTTAGATATAGCATTTTCATTGATCTGTCACGCATAAGTTTGAAATAGCGTTTTCATTGGTCTGTCACGCTTCAATTTAAAATAGTATTTTCATTGATTTGTCACACTTAAGTTTGAAATTACATTTTCATTGATATGCTCGCTTAATTTTGAAATAGCATTTTCTTCGGTAGCATTTTTGTTGTTGATTTCCGCTTATGTTTTAATAGCATTGTTATTCGTCTGTCATTATTAGGTTTGAAATAGAATTTTCATTGTTCGTTTTCGTTACAGTTTTAAATAGAATTTTCATTGGTCTGTTACATATAAGTTTATAATACCATTTTCATAGGTCTGTTACACTTAATTTTAAATAGCATTTCTATTAGTCTGTCACGCTTAAGTTTTCAATAATATTTTAATTGGTCTGTCACGGTTAATTTTATAACAGTATTTTCATCCATCGCTAAAGTTTAAGTTTTAACTAGCATTTTCATTCGTCAATCCTTTTTTGTTTGAAATAGCATTTTCATTGATCAGTCGAACTTAAATTTTAAGTAGCATTTTCATCGATTGCTCATTTTAAAGCTTGAAATCACATTTTCATTGGTCTGTTACGATTCAGTTTGTCTGTCACGGTTAAGTTTGAAATAGCATTTTCATTGTTCATTTGCACTTAAGTTGGAAATAGCTATTTTATTGGTTTGTCCCTGTTAAATTTGAAAGTGTCTGTCACGTTTAAGTTCGAAATAGCATTTTCATTGTTCATTTGCACTTAAGTTGGAAATAGCTATTTTATTGGTTTGTCCCTGTTAAATTTGAAAGTGTCTGTCACGTTTAAGTTCGAAATAGCATTTTCATTGTTCATTTGCACTTAAGTTGGAAATAGCTATTTTATTGGTTTGTCCCTGTTAAATTTGAAATTGTCTGTCACATTTAAGTTCGAAATAGCATTTTCATTGTTCATTTGCACTTAAGTTGGAAATAGCTATTTTATTGGTTTGTCCCTGTTAAATTTGAAATTGTCTGTCACGTTTAAGTTCGAAATAGCATTTTCATTGTTCATTTCCCCTAAAGTTGGAAATAGCTATTTTATTGGTTTGTCCCTGTTAAATTTGAAAGTATCTGCCACGTTTAAGTTCGAAATAGCATTTTCATTGTTCATTTCCCCTAAAGTTGGAAATAGCTATTTTATTGGTTTGTCCCTGTTAAATTTGAAATTGTCTGTCACGTTTAAGTTCGAAATAGCATTTTCATTGTTCATTTGCACTTAAGTTGGAAATAGCTATTTTATTTGTTTGTCCCTGTTAAATTTGAAATTGTCTGTCACGTTTAAGTTCGAAATAGCATTTTCATTGTTCATTTGCACTTAAGTTGGAAATAGCTATTTTATTGGTTTGTCCATGTTAAATTTGAAATTGTCTGTCACGTTTAAGTTCGAAATAGCATTTTCATTGTTCATTTGAACTTAAGTTGGAAATAGCTATTTTATTGGTTTGTCCCTGTTAAATTTGAAATTGTCTGTCACGTTTAAGTTCCAAATAGCATTTTCATTGTTCATATGCACTGAAGTTGGAAATAGCTATTTTATTGGTTTGTCCCTGTTAAATTTGAAAGTGTCTGTCACGTTTAAGTTCGAAATAGCATTTTCATTGTTCATTTGCACTTAAGTTGGAAATAGCTATTTTATTGGTTTGTCCATGTTAAATTTGAAATTGTCTGTCACGTTTAAGTTCGAAATAGCATTTTCATTGTTCATTTGAACTTAAGTTGGAAATAGCTATTTTATTGGTTTGTCCCTGTTAAATTTGAAATTGTCTGTCACGTTTAAGTTCCAAATAGCATTTTCATTGTTCATTTCCCCTAAAGTTGGAAATAGCTATTTTATTGGTTTGTCCCTGTTAAATTTGAAAGTATCTGCCACGTTTAAGTTCGAAATAGCATTTTCATTGTTCATTTCCCCTAAAGTTGGAAATAGCTATTTTATTGGTTTGTCCCTGTTAAATTTGAAAGTGTCTCTCATGCTTAAGTCCGAAATAGAATTTTCATTGTTCATTTGCACTTAAGTTGGAAATAGCTATTTTTTTGGTTTGTCCCTGTTAAATTTGAAATTGTCTGTCACGTTTAAGTTCGAAATAGCATTTTCATTGTTCATTTGCACTTAAGTTGGAAATAGCTATTTTATTGGTTTGTCCCTGTTAAATTTGAAAGTGGCTGTCACGTTAAAGTTTGAAATAGCATTTTCATTGTTCATTTGCACTTAAGTTGGAAATAGCTATTTTATTGGTTTGTCACTGTTAAATTTGAAAGTGTCTGTCACGTTTAAGTTCGAAATAGAATTTTCATTGTTCATTTGCACTTAAGTTGGAAATAGCTATTTTATTGGTTTGTCCCTGTTAAATTTGAAATTGTCTGTCACGTTTAAGTTCGAAATAGCATTTTCATTGTTCATTTGCACTTAAGTTGGAAATAGCTATTTTATTGGTTTGTCCCTGTTAAATTTGAAATTGTCTGTCACATTTAAGTACGAAATAGCATTTTCATTGTTCATTTGCACTTAAGTTGGAAATAGCTATTTTATTGGTTTGTCCCTGTTAAATTAGAAATTGTCTGTCACGTTTAAGTTCGAAATAGCATTTTCATTGTTCATTTGAACTTAAGTTGGAAATAGCTATTTTATTGGTTTGTTCCTGTTAAATTTGAAATTGTCTGTCACGTTTAAGTTCGAAATAGCATTTTCATTGTTCATTTGAACTTAAGTTGGAAATAGCTATTTTATTGGTTTGTCCCTGTTAAATTTGAAAGTGTCTGTCACGTTTAAGTTCGAAATAGCATTTTCATTGTTCATTTGCACTTAAGTTGGAAATAGCTATTTTATTGGTTTGTCCCTGTTAAATTTGAAAGTGTCTGTCACGTTTAAGTTCGAAATAGCATTTTCATTGTTCATTTGCACTTAAGTTGGAAATAGCTATTTTATTGGTTTGTCCCTGTTAAATTTGAAATTGTCTGTCACGTTTAAGTTCGAAATAACATTTTCATTGTTCATTTGCACTTAAGTTGGAAATAGCTAGTTTATTGGTTTGTCCCTGTTAAATTTGAAATTGTCTGTCACGTTTAAGTTCGAAATAACATTTTTATTGTTCATTCGCACTTAAGTTGGAAATAGCTATGTTATTGGTTTGTCCCTGTTAAATTTGAAAGTGTCTGTCACGTTTAAGTTCGAAATAGAATTATCATTGGTCTGTCACGTTTAAGTCTTTAATGAAACTTTCATTGGTCTGTCACAATTTAGTTTTAGAAATAGTGTTTAACGCGTAAGTTTAAGCTAAGCGCGCAGATTGAATGGACCCATCTTTTCTTATTCTTTTTCTGCGATTTTCATGAAAAGTATTTTTCCTTTGGAATTTTATTCATAGCACAATAATTACCATTTTTTAATGTAAATCTTTTCAGTCGTTTTTTTGCTTTTGCTTTTTTCGCTTCATTTTCATTCGTCTATTTTGGCCTTGTGAAATAAATAATCGATGATACAAACATTTCTTATGAAACTCTTTTATTACAACTTTTTAATGAAAAAGAATTGTCCTTTATTTCTGTTACTAATCTCGTTGATTTTGTATGCGTATGGTGGGTCGATTTGACAACATGGATGCATGAAGTTCTTTTTGTGAGCCATTATAACATCTAATATTATTTGCAGTTGAAGAATTTTAAGTAATAGAGTACACTTTCAAAGGTTTATTATGATAGATCTACAAGAGACCTTTGAACTTCAGTGAAATGTCGAATACGTTATTGCATTTTTGTTTTTTATTGTTTTCGTGTTATGAACGGCTTTTTAAATCAATTTTTACTTCTGAAAAATAAAAAGAAGTCGTTCATTACACTGTGACATTGGGCGAGGAATGTCAATCTAATGTAATACGCGAAAATAATAATTGAAATATAAAAATAGAGAAAGTAATAATCTAAATTTAAATAATATAAAATTATACTTTAAATACAATTACAGTGTTATGGAGGTTTGGTAAGATTTGAACTTAAAACATAACCGGCAAAATTCTTTTAAAAACATAAGAAAAAAGTGTTAACCAATGTTGACTACCTAACTCCGTGCTTACTCGTGGTGAACCCTTGACATGATAAGCACACACTGTCGGTGGTCGAGAATAATTTAAACCAGATGGCTATCTGAACGAGAGAATGGCATCATAGAAACGGTTATTTTTAACCTTTTGTTAGCTTCGGCCATTGATGCAAATAAGAAAAATAAATATGAATTGCCTTCAAAAGTTTAATCGGTCTCGAAGATCTTAGGCCTCCACGTTGTGAACACAGGCACAACTGTTATCAGAGAAGATGAAATTAAAATATAAAAATGGCGATCTAATTTCGTGGTCGACGATAAAGAGAAATTTGATTGGATAATTATGAGCTGAGTGAAATTTGGAAAGAAAACGTATTTTGATAACTAAAATATTAAGGTGTGAAACATTCAGCTTCAAGAATTAAATTTGTCGAATTGACAGTGACTGGATGTCTAATCACATAAAGAATGGTCAATTAGAATTGAATGTGAGGAGTCGAATAGAAAATGGAAAAAAGAGAGAAGTTACTCCCCAATTTTGAAAAATTTAATAGGATAGGCGATCCGACCAATGAGAATTAAGTTTGCGATAATGTGTTCGTTGGTCTTTCAAGCTGGTTAAAAATCGTATTTTCTCCACAAAACGCGCAAGTTTAATGGGCACATCTCAAGATGATCGTTTTTTTTTATTACTTTTTTCTGAAATTTCCATTGAAAAGTTTATTTGTTCCTTTGTGTTTTCTTGATCGCACAATTATTTCCATTTTTCTTACGTAAATCTTTTCAGCCATTTTTTTTACTTTTTCGCGTTTCATTTTTATTCATCCATTTTGGCCGTGTGAAATAATCTAATCAATGACAAGAAATTCTTTTCGTTTACTTTATTCTAGTTTGTAATCGATAAAAATTGGTGCCATTTATGTTTACAACTAATATAATTGATTTAGGGTTTATAGGCGTAGTGATTGTGGTGTATGGCCCGAATACCCTTGATCCTCCTCCGCAGTGGACTTTTTTTAGACTTTGTCCAATTTTCTGTCTAAAACACGGGTAGTCGTATACACTGCACCAGAAAATAATCTATTAGATTTATGGGATTATTTGATTCGACAGGGACGCGGCTTAAAATTATTTGAGTTATGAGAACAAAGGACTCATGATACGTTCGCCTTTGATTCAGATCAGAAATTACTTTCTATTTCATAGTTGAAAGGCTCAAAAGTTAAATTCGAATAAGAAAAGTCACGATGGTAAGAAATATCAGCTACTTTTTAATCTATTCAAGAGATTAAAAAATATCTGACGTATTTTCGTATCGTGATATTCGTAATCGAAAGTAATTTAGAAGTCTTTAAACTGACGAATATTGTTGTGCTATCATACCTATTTCGATACATACTGGACTGTTCTGATACTTAGACTGTAATTCACTCTGGGAGTCGAGTAGCAGAAGCTAGACTGGCGACATTGTATTACTGTAATATAACTTTATTCTTCTGTTGAACATATGTGTGTGTGTCCGATTTATTATGCCCTGACAAATATAATGCGGCTTGAATTAAAGTTTGAGGGCAAATGTCAAGTGGTATGGTTTCGTTGTGCTCTTAAAGCGAGAAAAAAAAACAGTAATTATTGCACGCACTATTAGTTGGGTTTCCTGTTTTTTTTAGTTATTTTAGCGAATTTTTTTATATCTTTATCTTATCCAACATACTTTTAATCGTCTTCTCTAAATGTGTTATACTTTATTGGTCCCCCGATTTATAAAATCGGGGGACTTATGTTTTGAGGCATGTCCGTCCGTCCGTCCGTCCGTCCGGATTTTTCTCCGCAACCAGCAATTGAATTTCTCTGAAATTTTGCATGGAGTTTGGTCATGTTAGAAAGTGACATTCTCCGATTTTTGAAAAACAAATCTAGTTAGCCCCCCCCCCCCAGGGGGTCAAAAGGCCCCGAAATGGCTAAAATGACATTTTTTGCCCCATAACTTTTCATCCATCCATTCAATTTCTCTGAAACTTGACCAAAATGTGGAGGCAATTGTTCCTAATAGAAAATAAGTATCGCTGACCTTGGGAAAAAATTAGGTTCGCGCCCCCAGGGGGTCAAAAGCCCCCAAAATGGCAAAAAATGACCCATTTCTCCCATAACGTTTGATTCATCCATTTAATTTTTCTGAAATTTGGCCAAAATGTAGAGGCAATTGATCTGGATATAAAATGAGCATCCTTGACCTCAGAAAAAAATTCTGGTTCGCGCTCTCAGGGGGTCAAAGAGGAGTCAAAAATGCCCCAAATTGCCCAGATTTATTGCATTTTATACTCCCCACATCGAGTCACATACAGAGGGGGACCACGCACGCGCGGCTTGTTTCGTGTATCTGATTACTTATTGAATATTGCGCAGTTTAGTAATCAGGTAGTTTTTTGTTGTTGTTTTTTATTGATGGGTCACCGCTTATAAAGTGTAGGGGCCACTCAAAAATAAGGGTTAAAAGATAAGATTCATATTCATAAAAAATTACTCCTGTTCCATCGCCGCAATATTACATCGCTGTACTTCAATGGAATGTACTCTGATAAACTCGCGGCACTGGTACCCCTTCAACGTAATCACCCGCGACCAACTCGACAATCTCACCCCTTTCACTGTAGAGGTCCCCAGTTGCTGGAAAGCTTTCTCTTCTAATAGTTTTGTTTGGAATTCTCTCCCTGTTTCCTGCTTTCCTGACTGGACTAACATGCAGAAATTTCAGTGGAATGTGAACAGACATCTCGCTGCTACAACTCCCTACTTAGGGTGCCACCCCCACCCCCGTAGGTACGGTCCCTAATTTCACAGTAGCCCCTTACGTTAGTTGTTTGGGGTGAATGAAAGTAAATAAAAATAACTTATATAGAATTATTTACAAATTGTATGAATGATAATTGTGCTTCTTCAGCTGATGTCAAGTCATCAAAAGAATAAAGAATTCTTTTTTTGTAAAGTAATGAATATTATAAAACATGTTGAAAATGAATAAATTCATTCACGATACACAACTATTTACGGCAATACGTCGAAGAACATTGGTGTTTAAGATCTCTCTCTCTCTCTCTCTCTCTCTCTCTCTCTCTCTCTCTCTCTCTCTCTAATTACTTGGAGCACGTAGTACAGTGAGGTAAAAATGGCTAGTTATTTTTAACGCTTCTAAAATCAGGTCTCTCTTTTCAGCACCAACGCTCGGATCCTCATTTTCCCCCAGCTGAAATCAACAGCCCTCCCGTTCAGAAAGCTACCTTTTTTATAAGCTCCTTAGACTGACTTTTACTCCAGTCCTGAAATGGGAGACTTACATCAAGATGGAGTACTACTGTCATATATAGAATGGAAGATCTGATCATTCTTTCTTGTCTTGAGAGAATACAATATTTTCTCTTTCCTATAGCCTCTTTCCTACAGAAGAGATGTTCTAAGCCTCTCTCTATTGTATTATTATGAACATGATGCTTCAATCGCTGGTCTCCCAAAAAACATTCACGGTAAAAACTCACCTATCTACAACCACAGTAATGAACTTTTCTTTTCTTCCCCTTCTGTACCAAAAACCAAACGGAACTTCCATGAGTTTTTCTTTTCTTAGAATACCCGATTTGTGCAACAATATAGCGTGAGGTAGCTTCCAACCAACTACAACATGGCCGTCTTCAAGTCTAATGTAAACAAATACTTGTTGAGCCGTTTTCTTCGATACTCAATCCTTCTTGAGTAATAATCTTCTCATTCCACCCAGTTTCCAATCCTCTCATGGTGGCAATCATCGTCCAACTGAAAATCTCTTTAACACTTATTCTTGAGTGGCTATCTGGCCTTTATAAGTGGTTACTATTGGTATAAAAAAAACTACGGGCATTTATTCGGACGCGCTTGTAATAATTCTTTGATGTTTTTAGGCAATTTGTCTTACTATTACATCACTCGGTTATTTCCGGTGAGACGTACAAACTTACAAATTACGTATTTATAAAATAAGCCTTCATTTCAAATTGCATTGTATTTTTAAGTGCGCGTGTATTCCGATAAACAAAGTGCGTGATGCGTCTAGGGTGAATAGCGTTTAATTAATGTTAAGTGCTTACTGACATGTCTTCTTGCCTTCAATTACAGCCGCTGGCTAGCCTGGCATGTAAAGGAAGTCGAGCGCGTAAATCTCCACTGTCAGGACATAGCCTTTTAATTATCAAGTGCCTTTTCGGGGCTACGCGAAATAACTGGGACTAGCGACTTTAGGCTAAAAATGTAGAAAATCTTTGAGAAAGCAGTCGGCCCCTAAACTTTGAACTATTCCCCAGCTACCTAAAACATGTCTGTCTAATTCTATTATGTAAATACCTAGAGTTTTGCTTGTTTTGTTTCGGTATAAAAGGAAGATAACATTTTCTTGTCACTACTTTATAAGTCGTATTTCTATTTTGTTTTGTTCTCGTTCATAAAGTTTGGGCCAAGGCAACGATGGTCTAAGGCAGGGGCGGGCAACCTTTTCAGAGTGAGGGCCAGATGAGACTTTTGAAAGGAGATTGTGCGCCGGAGTGAAAAACGAAATCTCAGAATTACTATATTTTGTTTACACTAATAAATTGTACAAAAATTGCATTGAACATTCTACAAATCTGATATTTTTTCTCAAGAGTCTTCTGTATGTGATGTTATAAAAGGCGCCGACGAAGAGCCATTTTGGAATCATAAAAAATAATGATGGGGGAAGTAGCAAGTTGATCCAGCATCCGTTTTGACACACCTCACATAGGTCTCTGTTTTATGTCCTTTCCTCGTCTCTCGTTTCCTATTTGCCTCTCTCTTTCTCTTTTTCTATTTTCATCTCAGGCCAAGGATTTGAAATTAATAGTTAAAGAAAAATTAAATATACATGCATCATCGCTCGCTGATATTCATACATTTTCATTCCACTGTAAATCTTAATTGAAACCTACTTTTACGTCTGTCACAAAATGATATGAGTTTTACTGGGAGGTCCGCGGGCTGGATTGCAATAATATAGCATAGCAGGGTGGCGGGCTGGACGCTAAGCTTCGCGAGCCGGATGTGGCCCGCGGGCCGGAGGTTTCCCGCCCCTGGTCTGAGGTATTTATTTAGAAGTGAGTAAAAAATTACGTGTGCCAACAATTCTTCTTTAGTAATAATATGCTCATTCCAAAAATTATTTCAATCAAATGTCTGTGTTCAAATGTACAAAGGGGTAAAGGGGTCGTAAACAATCCAGCAGCTATTTAGAAAAGAAAGTAAAAACTTCGACCTTCCACTTGGACCAGAAGAAACTTTATTTTGCTTACCAAACTCAAAAATAACCTTCCCTCGTAAAACAAGTGATGATTTTTAACACAAAGTGAATTTTCTGATTAGTCGTACCAGTCAGGGTTGAAAGAAAATGAACATAGTAATTTTTATACTTGTAGTTGAAGGTTTTGTTTGATAATCTTCGTTATTTTCGGTAGACCGTGTCCAAAATACGAACTCTTTTTCAATGTAGTTGATTTCGTAATAAACACATCACTTTTGTGCCGATTGACGACAGACTTCTGATCTGTGTTTTTATATGATAGACCAGGCATCTTACAATCGTCTTGGCCCAACCTCGTTGGCGCTAGTTACGGGGCGGAGTGCGCAGTGAGGATTGTACCGCTCTTACTCCAAAAGAATTGCATGGGGTTCGATTCTAACACTCTGCAGCTAGTCCCGTTGAAATGTTATTTATATTTAAAGAAAATGGGTGTAACCTTATTATTTCGTTGTATTTATATATTTCAGCATATTTATTTAAATGTAAATAGATTGAAGACTGTCTTTTGCTTGTAAATATTAAGTTAATAATAATTAGAATAGAGAAAAAATATTTTGATATATATTACAATTAAAAGAATTTACATAACAAAAATGAACACGCTCGATTGTTTTACTAATCATATAATTCTGTTAACTATTTGTTGGTACTTTTGCTAGTATAAATATTAAGAAAAATATATTTGCACAAATAAATATGGCGTTATGTTGTAATCAGGAAACGTTTTAGACAAAGGGTCACAAAAGAGGTTATACCAGCCGTTGAAGAACAAAAGAGAGTTGTTTTATATTCAACGGATGTTTATAGTTTGCTTGTATCTATTTTATATCTTCTTCTATAAACAGAATATGTCATCGTAAACTAAAATAAACATAATAAAGACGGCACGAAGAATAGAACGAAATACATAAAACAAATAGAAAATACACAAATACGCACAATAAACACATACCAAACTTTTCATCTCTTACTGGTGGTAATTAGTTCGAACTGTTCAACCATGACCTTCGTTAAGAATGACTGTTCGATCGAAAATGACGTCATACATTTTGGTGCGAACGAAACAGGTCGAAAAGTCAGGCTGTCAATAATGAATTGTAGCTTTTGTAAACGTATTAAAAAAAAGCTAAAAATTGCAATAAATAAGAAAAAAACACGATCTGATCTATGCTGAAACTGAACTTATTAAATGTTAATTTAAGAAAAAGCAAGTATTAATTAAAAAAACAAAAGTTAAGTTGTGTGTTGTTGCTGCATTAAAACAAATAAACATAATGTTGTTAAAACAAATAAACATTATGTTGTTAAAGTAAATAAGCATTATGTTGTTAAAACAAATAAACATTATGTTGTTAAAGCAAATAAACATTATGTTGTTAAAGCAAATAAACATCATGTTGTTAAAGCAAATAAACATTATGTTGTTAAAGCAAATAAACATTATGTTGTTAAAGCAAATAAACATCATGTCGTTTAAGGACTAAAATTCGTTTTATCATTTCGATTGTGAACAATTTGAAAACAATTTTCTTTACAGAAGCTATTAAAATTTTTAAAAAACATGCAAAGTCAAGCAAAGCTGATTATACTTTTTTAAGTTACAATATAAACATATTTGTTATAGAAAATATTGTTGGTACAGTGTATGCAATTACACGTGTTCCTATTTACTTGCCTCTTAATGAGGACAGATTTAGACAAGGTCGATTTTTATTATGGACAAAAGAACTTTTTTGTAAAAAACACTTTAAACATTATTTTTATACGAAAGGAAATAGGTTTTAACAGAATGTCTAGTCGATAACATTTTATTCCTAACAAATTGTTAAAAAAATGGTGTCGACAGGTAGACATAAAAGTTTAATTCTATATATTAAAATTTTGCATCAAGTCAAACAAAACGTTTTATGTTATACAGACGTGTTATTGTGTAAAAATAAAAGTTCAAACATTAGTGAAAACAAGCAAGTATTTGTTTTTATTTAATATTTTTCTATCAAGACAAGTTTGTCATCCATCTTAAATTTTAATCTAAACGAGTTTTTTTATGGTTTTCTCTTCAAATCACTATGAGACTTTCACCTTGAAAACGATATGAACAAAACCATCAGTATATTTTTTAAATACAAAATAATTACTAAATCAAAGATTAAATAATTTAAGAGAAAAATAACAACTGTAATATGTTTACATATAGTGTGTAACCGTTAGCTCCGAATTGTCTTGTTTATATTTTTAGCACCAACTACTGTGACGACAGCAGCAAAGCGAGACTCAATGAAATGGCATTCTCTTTACGAAGGCCACGGTTCAACCCGTCCTACTCAAACACTGTGTTAGCAGACTATGTCACTTTTATAATACTAGAAGCCAATACGAGGAGGATATCTACTTAAACTGTTACACCCCCACCATCACACGGTATGTGAAGTTTATGGTTTCACCAATCCTGTCTTCGAGCTTCGAGCAGCAACACAATGTTTTGTACTTTCGAAACAAACTGGTTTACACATTCGTTTACCTTTGAGATTTAATATTTTACTACTGACAACCAGTTTGATACGTCTGATTTTCCTATCACTTCCTTGAAACGCCTCTATTATCTTCGCACTTTGAACTGGTTTCTAGGAAAAATATCGTCTTGTAGCAACTCTCTTCCTGTAGATCGATTTGTTCCGTTGTTGTAGATCCATCAGATATTCCTTTCGCCATCTGTTCCAGAAAACGTTGATCAAGTATTGCACTCGCTTCCATCTCTTTTTAAGATTGAGATCCTGCCTTACAAATTCACCAGGTGCAAAGATTGACGATTTCATCGTGACCAGATTGTTAGGTTTCAGAGGTCCTGGTTCCATAGGGTCATTAATACCTGCTGCAGATAAGGGTAGGATATTCACTACTGGTATAGTTTCGTACAGGAAAGTTCTCAAGGAGGAACTGTCTAGCCTTACATCACTCTGAAAAGAATGTGATTTAAAACATTTCATACTGCTCCAACTTGCATTTCCCAGATACCTCCCATAATGCTGGAAGCAGGTGGATCCATAATGAATCTACATCCTAGTTTCTTTATCCGCTCTTGGTTCATTCCTTTCATTAATGACTGGAACTCTTTATTTCCTGGCACCGTCAAAATTGGTTCTTTGATCACAATGTAGTTGGCTGACATTGCTATGTGTTCAAATGAAGCCAATCAATGTATTGATGAATGCTTCAATAGTCTAGTGCTTCAATATTGACGGATCGTGAGCACATGCAGGTAAACAATATTCCATATTTTTTATTTCTATTCTTTTATCTTAAAAAATAAAGAGGTCGAAAACAATCCATGCCGCTATAGGTAAATGGAAAGTAGTTTCCATTCTTTCCCGGGGTACGTCAGCCATCTTTTGGGTTTGGCTCCCATTTCTCAACTTTCTATATTGTAGGCGCTTATAGATTAGGGATGACACCTCTTTACTATATCCCAAAATCTAAATACCGTTGGATCTAATTTTATTGATGATCATACATCGCCCTTGATGGTGTAACAATTCGTGAGAATTCTTCATTACTAGATGGGAAATCTGAGTCCTTTATGAATGATCGTAGGATGTTTCACATGAGGGTTGAGTGCTGATTTTTTTAGTCTTCCTTCCACTCATTATGTACTTTTTTTGTCCAAGAACGGATTCAATCTATTCAATGTTGATGGAAAGTAAGAGTTGATTTCGTTTCATAGTTTCAGAGCCTAAATGTCATTACTGAATTATTCTCTTTGCACTATTTGAATGAGACATTTCTCAGTGACTTTTGTTTCTTCAAATGTTCTAGGTTCTTTCGAATATTTTCTCTGACCCAACAGACACTTTAAGAATCGCTTAAGTCTTGCTACGGCTTTCATCTGTTCTAGTCTTAGAACTTCTGCAAATGTATCCATAAAGATTATTCTTCATTTACCTTAGTCCGGTGAACCTGTACTTTTCTCACTTCTGGATTGCTATCATTAATTTGTTCTATTTTAATGTCTTTTTCTTTAAATAATTATGTTACCCATAAGAAGTTTGGTCCAGTGAACCAATTGGGCTTTACTAGTTATTTCACCATGAGTCCACGAAAAGCATGATCAGCTGGATTCTGCTTTGACTCGACATATTTCCATTAACCTGGGTTAGTATTTGTTCTGATCAATTGAATCTGATAGACCACAAAGGCATGGAAACACCATGCATCATTATTAATATATTCGCGAATAGCATTAGAATCGGTCCAGTAGAACTCAACGAGAGCCTTCAAGTTAATTTCTCCTTTTAGTTGTCCATTGACTCTAGTTACTAAATCTGCAGTTGTGAGTTCTAATGTTTGAATGGTTGTCACTTTTATTAGTGCAACCGTTCAGTTACCCATGACAAGTACGCAATGCATTTTCTTGGCCCGAATGCGAATCTTAGTTATGAACAGACTCCATAACCAAATACACTGGCATCTGAAAAGTTATGAAGTTCATATTGTTGAGCTTTCCCGGAATTTGCAGGCAAATAACAGCGTGGTATATTTATTAATAGCAGATTTTGAAGATCAAAGAGCCAAGTCTCCCAACGGAGTTCCATAAAAGTGGATAATGGTCCATCCCGACTAAACTTCACATGACATATTGTCTGTAAAATATATTTCATACTAATGTACTAACGGGTAATGAATCCAGGAGGATCAAAAATGGAAGACACTGTAAAAGAGTTTTCATTAGCTTTGAAACAGAACTGATCTGAGGTTATACACCACTGTACACCTAGGGTGCTTTCTATCTTAGGTTCGGCTAGAGCGAAATCAAAGTCACTTGGTCTCTCGGAGCGCACATGATCAGAAATTGCTTCGATCACCTTTCTATGACTTGAGATGAATTCTTGCAGATGAAGTTTTCCAGTATGACAGAGATTCTTTCTCTCATTAATCAATTTAATGTTTTCTACTTCTGTATACACACTGATTAAGCCATCATCCGCATAAAAATGTTGCTGAATGAAATTCCTGGAAGCCTTGCTGAATTTTTCCTAGGCTTCTGCTGCAAGATGTTTAAATCCAAAGTTTGCACATTCCGGAGAGGAGACAGCTCTAAACAAATTAACCATCAGGTGAAACTCTGATAGAGTAGCATGCAAGTTTCTATTCTCCCACCAGAGGAATCTAAGGTAGTCCTTATCCCTGTATCTAACATGGAATTGGTGAAATATACGTTTCACGTCATACATAATGACCACTCGTCCCTCCCGGAAGCAACACACAACCCATACTATTGTATTTGTATGGTCATGTCTAGTTGAACAGTCAAATACCACACGAATCTTATGTAAAACACCACGATGAGGTATGTCTCATGCTGGTTAATTATTTATTTCGGACTTAGGCACTGTAGTATCGAAAGTAATTGATGCCCGTTTCACCCCTTTGATTTATGATGGAATGTTCTACATTCGTGTATATATTAAGAGTGAATATTGAATACTATTTGTCGCAGTAAGCAACGAATAGTTAAATAAAACTTATCATTAAGTTATGTTCGGCTTCCAGTTTTTATTGCAGGCACCTTTTCTCGCATCTCATCTTAATATCATGTTTTCACAATGTTGATTGTCTGCTCTCAGTGGTTTTTTCAGATGTCTGAGTAAATATTCTACACAAGTCTTTTTATTCAGCATGTTTGGTCTCTCCATGTCGAAGGGTAATGGCATTTCATAATGTCCATTTCATTTTTTGTTGAAGGGTAATGGCTTCTCATGATGTCCATTTAAGTTTTTGTTAGAGGGTAATGGCATCTCATGATGTCCATTTAATTTTTTGTTGAAGGGTAATGGCATCTCATAATGTCCATTTAATTTTTTGTTGAAGGGTAATGGCTTCTCATGATGTCCATTTAAGTTTTTGTTGAAGGGTAATGGCATCTCATAATGTCCATTTAATTTATTGTTGAAGGGTAATGGCATCTCATAATGTCCATTTAATTTTTTGTTGAAGGGTAATGGCATCTCATAATGTCCATTTAATTTTTTGTTGAAGTGTAATGGCATCTCATAATGTCCATTTAATTTTTGTTGAAGGGTAATGGCATCTCATGATGTCCATTCAATTTTTTGTTGAAGGGTAATGGCATCTCATAATGTCCATTTAATTTTTGTTGAAGGGTAATGGCATCTCATGATGTCCATTTAATTTTTTTTTGAAGGGTAATGGCATATCATAATGTTCATTTAAGTTTTTGTTAGAAGTTAATGGCATCTCATAATGCCTATTTAATTTTTTGTTGAAGGGTAATGGCATCTCATAATGTCCATTTAATGTTTTGTTGAAGAGTAATAGCATTTCATAATGTCCATTTAAGTTTTTGTTGAAGGGTAATGGCATCTCATGATGTCCATTCAATTCTTTGTTGAAGTGTAATGGCATTTCATAATGTCCATTTCATTTTTTGTTGAAGGGTAATGGCTTCTCATAATGTCCATTTAAGTTTTTGTTGAAGGGTAATGGCATCTCATAATGTCCATTTAATTTATTGTTGAAGGGTATGGCATCTCATAATGTCCATTTAATTTTTGTTGAAGGGTAATGGCATCTCATGATGTCCATTTAATTTTTTGTTGAAGGGTAATGGCATATCATAATGTTCATTTAAGTTTTTGTTAGAAGTTAATGGCATCTCATAATGCCTATTTAATTTTTTGTTGAAGGGTAATGGCATCTCATAATGTCCATTTAATGTTAATGGCATCTCATAATGCCTATTTAATTTTTTGTTGAAGGGTAATGGCATCTCATAATGTCCATTTAATGTTTTGTTGAAGAGTAATAGCATTTCATAATGTCCATTTAAGTTTTTGTTGAAGGGTAATGGCATCTCATGATGTCCATTCAATTCTTTGTTGAAGTGTAATGTCATTTCATAATGTCCATTTCATTTTTTGTTGAAGGGTAATGGCTTCTCATAATGTCCATTTAAGTTTTTGTTGAAGGGTAATGGCATCTCATAATGTCCATTTAATTTATTGTTGAAGGGTAACGGCATCTCATAATGTCCATTTAATTTTTGTTGAAGGGTATGGCATCTCATAATGTCCATTTAATTTTTGTTGAAGGGTAATGGCATCTCATAATGTCCATTTAATTTTTTGTTGAAGGGTAATGGCATCTTATAATGTCCATTTAATTTTTTGTTGAAGGGTAATGGCATCTCATGATGTCCATTTAATTTTTTGTTGAAGGGTAATGGCATCTCATGATGTCCATTTAATTTTTTGTTGAAGGGTAATGGCATCTCATGATGTCCATTTAATTTTTGTTGAAGGGTAATGGTATCTCATGATGTCCATTTCATTTTTTGTTGAAGGGTAATGCCATTTCATAATGTCCATTTAATTTTTGTTGAAGGGTAATGGCATTTCATAATGTCCATTTAATTTTTTGTTGAAGGGTAATGGCATTTCATAGTGTCCATTGAATTTTTTGTTGAAGGGTAATGGCATTTCATAATGTCCATTTAATATTTTGATCATACCCTCACTTAGTATCGTTAGGAATTTAAAAATATCATGGAACACAGTATTTTCTTCATTGTTCTTTTTTATAAAATTAGACTCAAGGACTTTTACTATGTCTCCTGGTTGGAGTGTTCTTAAATCATTGTGTTATGAACGAAGAGTAGTTTGGATCTAACTTGGTTTAGACGATTCCATAACTGGTAAGACCTGTCTTGTGATGATACAATGACGTATCCTAATTTCATAGTCACGGTCTGACTAATTATTGCAGCTAATTATGCTCCAGCCAAATACAGTATTTTGAGCAAATGGTTCATCTCCCACTGATGATTTTAGTAAGGCTTGTGGGCAGTTATAACCAATCAATAATACAACTTCACAGTTCATCAGCATCAGGTAGATTATCTTTTAGATGTTTTAAAACATGTCCAGTTCATTACTGTTTCTGCAAGTTGGTATGTTTCATCAATTAGCTGGTATCATTTCTCTTGTGTATGTTGTAGGTAGTTTAATCTTGTCAAGACTATTAAAGCCTCTTGGTTTAATCCTCTTAGTGTATAGCTAAGAACAATTTTTGTTATAGTTGTCATTGCTGAAATTTGTTGTTGTACTCATTCCCTTGGGATATTTAGTGCTTTAGCCAAACTCTCCAATATAAATGGTGTGTCACTTTGAATATCAAGCAGAAGATATGCTAACATTCCATGTTCTGTATTACCTATAGTAGATATATATATATATATATATATATATATATATATATATATATATATATATATATATATATACCTATATTTTTTTCGCTCTTCTGGCTAGATGTGATGGGAGTCCGTCTTATTTTGCTCAATTCGGATTTAGCGGGTTTTCTAGTTAAACAACGAATTTGGATTTGATTGGAGTTGCACATGTTGGGATCTCGGAACTTTGATTGGACTTTTTGTATTATTTTGATTGATTTATTTATCATTAACATTGAATATGGACACATGTCGCGACTGGATAACTTTGCCGGCCCCTTCAATTTCACATATTTGGACTGCTGTTTGTATCTTGGAGTAATGTCCTTCCTGATTATGCTTCTCAACTTGTATGACCTGGATGGACTGTATGGATTCAACAAAAGTATGTTTTTGGATTGATATGTTTGATGTTATGTATTTTTATATATTTGTGTATATAATTTTATATATTTTCAAAGCGTAATTTTATTGCCTGTAGTAGTATAACTGCGGTAATGGTCCTCTGAAGAGAAGAATTATCTTTGAAAACTCATGAGCTAAGGACTTAAGGATGCTTTGCATGAACTTTGAATTCTAATAAAATTTGATTGACACCTTATTTTATTACTTCATTTTATATTATAATATTAATGCTCTATCCAGTATATTGAGCTTCAGTTTTTTTATCCGGATGTTTCACTAATTATAAGATATTAGTTGACGCTTATATCTTTTGTTGGATTGCTTCATATATATATATATATATATATATATATATATATATATATATATATATATATATATATATATATATATATATATATATATATATATACAGGAACTATTGAGAAGGTATAGGTGCAGCTTCTTTCTTGAGAATCTCTGCTCGAAGCTACTGTGTTGAACACCAAATCCCTTTCTGCATTTGTCGTCCTCCTATGGATATCTAGGCATATAGGATGTCGTCTCTCACATGTAACACATGTGGCTCGAGAAGTACAACCCACAGAGTGATGCCCAGACATAGGACATCCCAAACACAAATGTTCTAGCTGAAAGAATTTTATTCTCTCCTTAATCAATCTTTGCATCAAAGCATCACAGCTCTCCAAGTTGTGTGCAGAACTCTCACAATATACACATTTTGCATTCTCATTAGAACCAGCAACAAAGGCATGTATGTTATAGTTAGTTTGTGTCTTGGGCTTCTCTTTGGACTATTGAATGCAACGGTGTAATAGATTTACAGACAACTCTTGCTTCCTAGTTAAGAACTCCAAAAGTTGGAATTTCGTTGTGTTCATCCTGAAATTCAGTTACCGCTCGGTTCCAACGAGAAATTAACCAGCCCGGAAGTATATCTGCATTTCTTTGATTTTCTATGCAATTATCCATTGCCTGTAGACAAGGAATATGGAGCATTTCAGACGCTACACTAATTAGGAAGTCTACAAAGTCACAGAGTTCCTGGCAGTCGTCGGGGGGAATCCTATGCCATGAATATATTATTGTATATATGTTAGTATGCTTTACCAACTTGTAATGACGTGGCATTGGGCTCGGTGTTGATTTCAATTGTTGGAATGGTTGTAGCCATTATGGTAAATGCGGTTCGTAGAACAATTTATACAGTGTCACAAACGGATGCAAAGCAATAAAAATAATAATAAAAACAAACACAATTTAAACAACAATACTAATATTAACTATGGTAAATAGTAATATTACTTTCAGGATGTTTTTCTAACGCAAGCTAACCAATTTAACAAAATCGCAATAATAGAAATAATATACAGTTAAACAGAAACAGAGAAAAAAAAGTTATACAGTTACAGTCAATACAAATGTTTGTGTTGTTGATGTTTTCTTTGGCTTGGTTTTTTGTCTTAAAGGGGGTAAGCGAGTCGTCACAATTGTTTCACTTTTTTGTAAATTGGCACCTATGAAAGTTTGTTTACTGTACCAGCCATTAACAAACCAAAGAGTGCTTTTATATTCAACGGATGTTTATTTTTTGCTTGTATCTATTTTCCATCTTCTTCGATACATAGACTATACGTCATCGTAAACTAAAATAAACATAATACAGGGTGGGCCAAAATAAGGGTCCTATCTTTAAATTTGAATAACTTGAATTTGAATAACTTCCACAAAATAAAAGTTAAACTCACCAAACTTTATGTGTGTGTAGACTGACCCTTCCGAGATTTTTTGAAATAAACAAAACCAATTTTAGCCGAAAAACACTTCTTAAAACTTACAAAAACTAAAGTATTGTTTTTTACACTGTTTTGAGTTTTTAAGCAAAAATAATGTTTTCTAAATGAGGGTACGTTCCTTAGGGCTAATACGGCTCATGCTTGCTTCGGAAGGGGTCCTTTACTTATTCTAAAAAAAAAAAAAAATCAATAAATAAAAAAGTTATGAATTTTAAAAAATAGGACCCTTATTTTTGCCCACCCTGTACATACGACACGACACCTAGAAGAAAATACATAAAATACATAAAACAAATAGAAAATACACAGAGACGCACAATAAACACATAGCAAACTTTTAATCTTTTCCTAGTGGTAAATTATTTCTAAGTGTTTAACCTGTGTCACTCAAACATTGTGTGAGCAGACTATGCCACTCTTATAATACTAGAAATCCAAACAAGGGAGATAACTACTTTAACTTTTACAGGGATCAAAGTTTTGACCTTGGGGAATCGTGAGAACCGAAAACCGATGAAGTGAGCGGACATGACGTCATCTGTTATCGGAATTTCCGGGAGAATATATATAAGCTATCCACTTAAAAAGTAGTTGAAGTTTCTTTCTTTCTCTTTCCTTCCCCCTTTTTGAGCTTGCATCCTACTGGACAGTATTACGAATAGATTATTCATCTTTTAATATCATGCTGTTGAATTGATCAATTGAATAAATAATTTAAGAAGCATGTCAGATGGCTTTTTATTACAGCTAACGAAATGACGTCAGCCATTGAGGAACAACAGACGCGTACGAATGACGACATTGCCGACAGATAATTTATGATTGTAAGTTGATTAAAGTATTAATGATTGAATGGGAGCATATGACCAGCTCGGTGACGACGTCCGGACTATTTAACATTGTAAGTAGAATTCACTTATAGTTTTATAGCCATGGAAATTCCATACTTTAATTATATATAATTATCAAATAATTACATCTCGTCGAAAAACGTGTAGATGAATAGACTAATAGTGACAGCGATAAGACACACATACACAAATAGACAAGGCATGTGTGTTTGTTTGCTTGTTTGAGTGTCTGCATGACTTAAATAAGAAGTGAGACAGGAATATCAGGAACTATGTTACTTCCGGTTATAATCTCAAAGCTGGCAAATTCCCGAGTATCAACACACAAACATTTGACATGCGTAACCTTCGACCTGCGCAAATTCTTGAAATAAAAATTAGTTTTTAATTTTTTAGTTTTGTTTTTGAGATGAGGATTGATAATATGTATTATTTGGATTTGTCGGACTATTTCTCTCCTCTTGGATATTTTTCTCACAACGTTTCGGCCGGTATAACCTCCGACCATCTTCAGGTGTATTTTGACAACGACTGTTATCGGTGAATAGTGGCAAAAATGTTTTTTTCTTTTTTTCGCACGCGTCATCGTCGTTAAAATTTCAAATTCTGTGATGTATCTACGAAACAAAAATACAAAAAATGCAATGCTAAATCAGTACGAACCTGAATTAATACAGAAATAGAAACTACTGAACGCTTTTTTCCGTTTCGTAAGTAAATCACAGAATTTGAAATTTGAACGACGAAAAGAAAACATTTTTTCAACTATTCACCAATAGTAGCCATTGTCAAAATAAACCTGAAGAAGGTCGTAGGTTATATCAACCGAAGCATTGTGAGAACAACACGCAAGATGAAAGCAATAGTCCTGTAGCAGTTACATGAGTGAAATATTTTCTTTCGGTATACGCGACAGGCAGTGAGATGTGATTCTGTGGTTATGTAACCATCGCCTCTTCACTGCGCGATATTCATACACGGTGAATCGTGTTTTGGAGCAAACACAGATCACGTGATCAATACGAATCTTCAGTCTCAGCCTGTATCTAAAACAGACCAAATGTGATCCTATTCTCTCTACCGGGCTAGCGGTAGAGAAATCGAAGGACGCCAAAATAATTGAAATGGAGAGTTAATAAACTAAAATTAAATGTATTTGGTTCACTACTCAGCGTTGAAAGAATGCTCTACCACTGAGTTAAAAAAAAAGTTGTTTTTTTCTCAACAACAGTCCAACACGCATGTGAACGACGCGGTATTCACAACCAAACTGACATCGTCGAGCGAAAAAGCACACTCTAGTTTATCCTGTCTTTTTGGCCGCCAACAGCGACTATTTTGAATAATCTGAGCCACGCCTCGTAATATCATCGGCCCAGTTTCGCGCTCGTGTATCGCCACTGTTTCCTTGCAACGCCGTCACCACACAAACACAGCTCGCTACTCGCTGCCTCTTTGACCGATTGACCGCCGATGGCTCATAGTCATCAGTCTGGGGGTTTCCCCTTTCAACCTCGCTACAATAACGTTATTTCTCCTTGTGTATCAACTCTTCTACAACCTTTATTTTGTTTCCGTGTTACCCTAAATATCACCTAAAATTGTTGACCCGGACGTGATTTAAAATGCGCAACATTCTAAAAAAAACACTTGTCTCTTTGAGATACAGGCTTGAACTGAAGATGCATGCTGATCACGTGATCTTCATTTGCGTCAAAACACGATTCATCGCGTATAAATCTCGTGCAGTGAAGAGGCTACGGTTACATAATCCACCAATCCGAATCACATATCACTGCCGGTCGCGTAGACCGATAGAAAATAGTTCACTCATGTAACTGCTACATTTCGACAATCCAAATAATACATAAAAGTTAGTTTTTATCTTGTTATCGGAGAAAGTCGACGTGTTTTATCCTCGCTTGAAGAACTCTTAGTTACCATTTATAAAGCTGGTTTATAAATAAAGCTGAACCATAAAATTGAGGACAAAATGAGATACAGATAAAACGATGGAAGTACAGAAGTAAAAAAGAAAAAGGTAAGAAAGGAAGGAAAATGATTGGTGTAGAAGAAAAGAATCAGGAAAAAAGAACTAGAAATATAAGTTTATTCCATGATAAATGCCAGTATACTGAAATCATATGTCCTTATTAGGATTAAGATGAAAATTCATATACACTAAATCTACAAAAGCAAGGAAAATTCCCAAATGTGTACACTTTTATTGTCATTAATTACGGGTATGACTACATATCAACCAAACCATTTCATTATCACATCAATACAGTATAAATCTCTATGCATGAGTGGATGAAGTGTGTGAGATACGCTGAAGAAAAATTCCTACCAGTAAAATACATAGCCCTGTTGTGCTCGCATACCCTTAATGACAATAAAAGTGTAAAAATTGGGGAATTTTCTTGCTTTTGTACCTTTAGTGTATATGAATTTTCATCTTAACCCTCTTAATGGCATATGATTTCAGTATACTGGCATTTATCATGGAATGTCACTACTTTTATAATGGTTATGCCTCAATACAATGGTCATTTTTTTTTTTTTTAATTTTCTGGAAAACAAAGGTATATGGTAAAATGCCATCAACTAGACCCTAGAACCTCTATGTCTGCCAAAAATCAGCTGAATCCATCAAATAGTTGATGAGATACAGGGTGGCACATACGTACGTACGTACGTACGTACGTACACACAGATAACATAGTTTCATGATCGAACTTTCTGGATCTCTGTGTTGCCTTGATTAATGATGAAGAAATTCAACACACTTATAGAATCTATCAAATAAAAATTTTGTGCAAAGTTTTAACTAATTTGGTTTATTGGTTTTTGAGTTATGATTGATCAAAGAAATTAGATTTCCAGCATAGGCTGTTTTTGATAGAGCGCTCTAGCGCCTCCCTTGATTTTCTTTTTATATATATTATTGTGTTATTTCTGTAATCATTATTCTCTATATTCATACACCTATCAGTGTTGTTTAATAACGATTATTCTGTGTCAGTGAAAATCCGTGTATTTCAAAAGAACACATTTAAATGGTAAAGTCGGATATCATATTACGCTTACAACCGTTCAACACAGACTCAGACAGTACCAACGTGGGTCAAAGATTGAGAATGTGGCTGCAAGAATTTAGAGATGAACTTCCATTACAAAGAGTCACAGACTATAATGAGGAAATAATCAGATACAGTGAGAAAGAGATAAGGCTCGTCGTCTAATATCTACCGAGATCGGAACAAAATAGAAATAAGACTTATGACAAAGTTACAAGAAAATTAAATCACCACTTCGTACCGAAAGTAAACAAGCGACATTCTAGCTATTTGCTCAATAGAATAAGACAGGAAAATAAGGAAATAATTACTGAATATGCTATGAGACGCAATGAACGGGCGGGGTACTACGAATTCGGAGATAACAGAGAAGATAGATTCCGGGAACAACTCGTTCGAACAAATTAGGACAGCGAAATGATAAAAGAAAAAGTATACAAAAACGATGGGAATTGGATAATTTTTTTTAAAAAAGAAGCACAACAACGACAATAACGAAAGCTCAAACAAAAACTGGAATCGGCGAGGACGGAACCGATACAGTAAATAGCATAGGAAGAATACGAACTACAGATTGGACAGAGTAAATGCACGAGAACGTGTCGTCGATATTGTCACAGAAAACACAAACCTGATAAGGATGAAAATTGTCTGGCGTACGGGAAAACATGCAATAAATGTGAGACGAGAAACCAGTTGGTTAATTGTTGAAATTACCATCGACACATGGGTGGTAGTAAAAAGGTAATAGAACGGAATAACACACCAAGAAAAATAAGGTGGATTTTAACAGAATCAGATAAACAGAGTTTTATTATTTATGCCCGACGGCACGACAGCTACTGCTGCTGATTTTCTTTTGCCGTCGCCATTCGGGCAATCTCAGCCCGTCGTTTCGAGTAACCTCTGATTCCCGCTGACATTCGGGCAATCTCGGTTATCAGCTCAGAATATATGAAATATTTCTACGGTATTTTTAAATAAAAATAAAATTGCTTTAGTCACAAGTTATGTGGTACAGATTATAAAGAATCCAAATATGGACATAAAAGATATATGCTAAAATAAATATTCGTTTTTTTTTTTATATCTTAAATAATTTGTTGATATATTTACTTTGCATTGTTATTGACTTTTAAAAAAATTGACAAACATTTTCTTTTTCTTCAACCATAAGGGGACATTTTATTTTATTTTTTAAGTTTTACTCGTATCATTTTTTATATCTCCCTTAAGTTTAAAAAAAAATGTTGGTTTACTTTTTATGAAGATTTTTTATGAAACCAGACTAGCGAAAAAAACAGCATGCCAGCCTATCGGCCGGTCAAAATTAAAATTGGATGCTTCTTGGCATACAAATCCTAGATGACTATTGTAAACCGGTTCTAATTTTATGTTATTCAAATTTGATATTTTTTCGGAAACATCTTCGTAAAAAGAAAACAATGTTGTTGTTGGGTTTTTTTTTTCAGACTTAAGGGGGGTATTAAAATATATACTGGTCAAACGTTAAAAATTAATTATTGCATAATCATATTATTATTATTAGGCGTGAGAGAGAGAGAAGGAGAGAGAGAGAAGGAGAGAGAGAGAACCATAACGGAAACGTGGGTCATAGGCTACGTATAGAATAAGAGCAAGACAACATAAGAGAGGATGAAAGTGATAGATAAAAGTAAACTTAACCAAGAAAAAGATATGTAACTAACAAGTCAAACCCCAATTACTAAGTCTGGTGTGTAAACGTAGCCTTGCGGTTCCTGATAGAAAAAAAACGCTGAATCTTCCTTAGCCAACGTAATAAATAGAAATCATGAAATATTGGAATACTTTCGTTAACGCTATAAGCAGTCACAGCTAGAATCCACAAAATAATTCCAAAAAGACACTACAGCATGCAAGCAAGCCATATAACAATCAGCATGAAAAATTAAATAATCAAGTTATTAAGTTTTATGTTTAATAACTTGATTATAATAATAATTCGATTAATAGTTAAGATGTCAGGTTTTAAATGAAAATACCGGGCTACTTTAGTTAACCGTATAAGCAGCCCCAACTGGACTACACAAAAAATTAAAATGTTAGACATATGAACTCATGGGTCACTCTATTTTAATTTTTAGAGTGGCATTTGCATCATGTGCCACCGCAATGAAGCTGACGCCATATCAAACAGAGACCCGACCCAACCCCATTCATGTAAATGATTTTTCCAAATAAACGTAATTTAGATTTATTTTGCTAAAGTGAAAATAAATCACTAAAAAGAGAATTTACGATCCATTATTTTATTATCTTTTTTCTTTTATATTCAGACTAATTTATAAAAATATGTTAATTAGTTATTTTCGTGCAAACATTTCATGGACATCTTTTGGGGGGAAAATAAAATATTTTTTTCCGAAAATTAAAATACTCAATTATCTCATTTTAAAACCGGCATCGACCTCTCTCTTACGTTTTTATTACTGAATTATTTGTTTTTAATTCTCTGGGGTATTATGTTGTAAGCAGAAACGTTGGTATTATTATAAACTAGGTGTACCTACTCGGCGTTGGGCAGGTGGAAGCTTGTTGCCTCGTGTATAGCATGGAATAAAAATAATAATAATCATAAATATCGCCATGTTTAACATTTATTTTAAATATGATTTTTTAATTCATTTTAGTTTTCCCTTATTTCATTGTTCATTTCAATAAATATTAGATTAATAGTAAATTAAGAAAATTAAGTTTATTATAACATTTTTTATGCGAGCCACGTGCGGCACAAGAGACTTCCAGATCGTCCAGTCAACACCTCAACGGACATTTACGAGAGATTTCTAAATTTCCAAGGAAAAGAAACAATAATTCATAAAAAGTATTGCTTGAAAATTTTGTTTTTTTACCGAAACTTTCCTGAATATTTTATGGTAAATAAATGTTAATTTTAAAGAAAAAAAGCATATATCGTTTTTGGCTTTCTCAAAATTTAATATTTAAATATACGAAACAATACTTATAAAAAAATGCTAATATTTCTTATATATATATATATATATATATATATATATATATATATATATATATATATATATATGCGTGTGTGTGTGTGTTTTATAGAGCCATACCAATGCATATATTGAAAATAAAATAAAACGAAAAAGTTAAGAGTACATTATATATGTTTATAAACATACAAGACTTTGCAAAAAATTATGTAAAATCTAAAAATTTAAGAAGATTTCCATGAAATTAAATTCAATGAAATTCAAACTTTTTCTAAGGCCATATCTTTTAAGTGTATAACTTTTTTTATAGTGTATAACCTTAATGAAATTCAAACTGTTTCTAAGGTCATATCTTATAAGCGTATAACTTTTTTTTTAGTGTATAACTTCAATGAAATTCAAACTATTTCTAAGGTCATATCTTATAAGTGTATAACTTTTTTTTTAGTGTATAACTTCAATGAAATCTAAACTTTTTCTAAGGCCATATCTTTTAAGTGTATAACTTTTCTTTTTAGTGTATAACTTCAATGAAATTCAAACTTTTTCTAAGGTCATATCTTATAAGTGTATAACTTTTTTTTAGTGTATAACTTCAATGAAATTCAAACTTTTTCTTAGGTCATATCTTATAAATGTATAACTTTTTTTTAGTGTATAACTTCAATGAAATTCAAACTATTTCTTAGGTCATATCTTATAAGTGTATAACTTTTTTTTTAGTGTATAACTTCAATGAAATTCAAACTTTTTCTTAGGTCATATCTTATAAGTGTATAACTTTTTTTTTAGTGTATAACTTCAATGAAATTCAAACTTTTTCTTAGGTCATATCTTATAAGTGTATAACTTTTTTTTTAGTGTATAACTTCAATGAAATTCAAACTATTTCTTAGGTCATATCTTATAAGTGTATAACTTTTTTTTTAGTGTATAACTTCATGAAATTCAAACTTTTTCTTAGGTCATATCTTATAAGTGTATAACTTTTTTTTTAGTGTATAACTTCAATGAAATTCAAACTTTTTCTTAGGTCATATCTTATAAGTGTATAACTTTTTTTTTAGCGTATAACCTCTAATGAAATTCAAACTATTTCTTAGGTCATATCTTATAAGTGTATAACTTTTTTTTTAGTGTATAACTTCAATGAAATTCAAACTTTTTCTTAGGTCATATCTTATAAGTGTATAACTTTTTTTTTAGTGTATAACTTCAATGAAATTCAAACTTTTTCTTAGATCATATCTTATAAGTGTATAACTTTTTTTTTAGTGTATAACTTCAATGAAATTCAAACTTTTTCTAAGGCCATATCTTTTAAGTGTATAACTTTTTTCTAGTTTATAACTTCAATGAAATTCAAACTTTTTCTAAGGTCATATCTTATAAGTGTATAACTTTTTTTTTTGTGTATAACTTCAATGAAATTCAAACTTTTTCTTAGGTCATATCTTATAAGTGTATAACTTTTTTTTAGTGTATAACTTCAATGAAATTCAAACTTTTTCTAAGGTCATATCTTATAAGTGTATAACTTTTTTTTAGTGTATAACTTCAATGAAATTCAAACTTTTTTTAAGGCCATATCTTTTAAGTGTATAACTTTTTCTAAGGTCATATCTTTAGCTGAGAAAATTTCTGTTTTCCCACACGTTTCGCATTAGCAGGATGTGTTTCTTACTTTGGTGTATTTGAGGGTCTGTTAAAGGGTGTATCAGTGTTATGACCCCGTCCTATGACGGCTATTTCAGATAGTTTTATATAAAAGAAAGGAATAATCTTTAAAAAATGCAAAGTAACAAAACGTATGAAACATATTGATTAACTATCTTTCGAAATACCAATCCGTATTTATATAAAGTTAGTTATGTGTATATGTTTATATATTTGTATTACAGGATTTACTCCTGAACTAATTAACCGATCATTATGAATTTTGGAACACAGCTGCTTGGTGTAAGGGGTTTGAATGTAGGATATATTTAGTTTAATTTAGTTTCATATAAAGGGGGTAAAAAGGGGATGGAAGCCTTTTCTAAGAATACATGTCCCTCCTATTTTTTAAAATCAAAACAAAAGGTATTAGACATCAATTAACAAATATTCACTTATTTCAGTTTCTTTAGAGTATGTTAACGAGTTTTAAGGCGAATAATATGCGCCCAACTTCTCTTTTAAAAACTTTACATATTTCAAATTGGATTAAATTTTATTTATGAGTCACAAATTAAGCAAGATTCCCTGAAGTCTAGTTTCTTTTTAAGACTCTTAATTTTAAGCCTTGAACTTTACATATTTCAAATTGGATTAAATTTTATTTATGAGTCACAAATTAAGCAAGTTTCCCTGAAGTCCACTTTCTTCTTAAGACTCTTAATTTTAAGCCTTGAACTTTACATATTTCAAATTGGATTAAATTTTATTTATGAGTCACAAATTAAGCAAGATTCCCTGAAGTCCAGTTTCTCCTTAAGACTCTTAATTTTAAGCCTTGAACTTTACATATTTCAAATTGGATTAAATTTTATTTATTAGTCACAAATTAAGCAAAATTCCCAGAAGTCCATTTCATCTTAAGACTCTTAATTTAAAACCTTAAATTTTAAGTAATTTTTAAATAAAAATCATGTAATGGATTTTGATCAAATTTGGAATAAGGATTGTAGACATATTGTTTAGTATCATGGATTTTAATCTTCGAGAGTTAAAATAAAAGTGGTGCAAAACTGTTTTGTTCAATGAATTAATTTTACCCGGACTGGGAAGAATATTCTTCCATTCCTATGTAAAAGAATAACATCACCTTAACAAATATAAAGTATTAAATCACATATGAATTAAAGATCTTATGGAATATCAGTTTACATATAAAATACTTCATAATGTATCATCAACCAATGTCTCTGATCTCATTTTAGCTGAAATCGTCACATGATATTGTCCATCTATATTCTTTTTAACTTTTAACCATATTTCTCCTTGTAAATCTCATTTTTTTTTCTCGTGTGTCCATTCGCTCTCAATGAATGTCTTCGGTTTTAACTACTTTAAAAATACTGTTGTAGTGCTTAAATGTTGCCATCTGTACCAGAGAAAATGTGTAAGAGACAAGACTATGGTCGAGAGGGCGGGACGAAAGTGCGTATCTAACGGTTGACTCTGCTAAAAAAAATAGCAAGGAATATACGGACAGAAGTAAAGCATGTAGTTTCAAGACAGGAAGTACGCTGGCATTACTGTATAAAAGGAGAAATCATCACAAAAGGTCAATCTTTAGAAAATGGTGGATTAATAGTGTATTGTAGTCACGATCGTGACGGGAAGAAAAGTAGAAAGAAAGAAATATAAATACATGAGACATCAGTTAGACAAAAATAAAAGAAAGAAATATATGTAGGAATCAAGAAGGAGAGACGAAAAGAAATAAATAAAGAAAGAAATATACGAAAATGAAGAAAGAGACGAAGAAAATAAATTAATTAATATACAACGATTAAAGAAGAAAGAAAAATATAAATAAATGAAGAGAGACAAAAAAAAGAAAGAAGGAAATATAAAGAGGGAAACAAAAAGAGAAATTTAAGAAGAATTGTAAAGTAGTTAAAATAGAACTAAAAGCACAAGAAAGATAGAACAATAATGTAGTGAAGATACAGAGGGAGAAATTGAAGGAAAGAAAGAAAGACAGAAAAAAAGAAAAGAGAAAAAGACACTGCAAAGATAGAATTACAAGTAGTGGAGATATAGAGAGGTGTAAACAGAAAAAAGAAAGAAAGGAAGACAAAGAAAGGTCCAAATATAACGTAGTAAAAAGGAAGACAGACACAAAATAGGAAAGCCAGAAGAAAGATAAAAGTAGAACGTAGTTAAGAGAGGGAGATAGGGGAATAGGAAAAAAGAAAAGCGAAATAGGAAATTGATAGTTAAGGAAAGAGGGTAAAGTAAAACGTAGTCAAAATGAAAGAAGGGGAAGAGAAATGATAAAGAAATAAGTAAGAGAAAAGAATTGAAAATAAAAAGGAAAAAGGAAAACGAATGAAGAGAGAAAGAAGAAAAAAGGCATTAATGTATATTTTATCATCAAATATCATTCATATTAGAAATTAAGTTTACTAATCCGTGACATGGTCGCCAAAACCCTTTGATGGTCTGCAGAAAAATGGGCACTATTAAAAAAAAATTATAAATTTAATTCAATTTGGCAAAAAAATAAAACAAGCATATTTCACTTGCCATATAGGGAAAGTGTTGTAGAAATTTACACAGGAGAGGATTCTGTAGCCACGCCCCTATCCAAATTCACCTTGAATTGCTGCGTTTTGGGCGCATTTATTACCTACTTTGTGAGACTATTCAAAGGTCCAGGGATCTTGATTGAGATGGCGACCCTCCTCCGGTTCAATTAAAATCGACGGTGAAATAGTCTATTGACCTCTTTCTGGTGCAGGAGTGAATAATAGGTCCTGAGGTATATCGTAATTATCATTGAGAAGATTGTAGGCACAAAATGAGATCACCACGTAATCCTCGGCGCTCAATGGAGAAAAAGTTAAGTTTCTTGAGTCGGCTTTCATATGGCAGATCCCATAGACCCTGCACCATTCGAGTTGCACATCTTTGCACTCAAACCAAGTGATGGATACCCTACTCTAAAAATGGTCTGGCAACGGAGACATAAAATGGGAAGAAATATTTCTAGGAGTGAGTTTGCAGGAAAAACGTCGAATAAGAAATAGAGTGCTCCTTGCTTTGTTTGCAGCCTGAATGCAATGTTTAGATGGCTTCAAGAACGAGTCCACCAGAAGACCTAGATATTTTGTCTCGTTCGCCTTCTTAAGAGCCGTGTTACCGCCGAGAGTAAGAGCCAAGTCAGAAGGAGATCTCACTGCAATATGGAAGCATTTATCGATATTGGTATAAGTCCCATTCAATTGAACATTTCCATGCACGTTGAAGGCTAGACTTGAGATTGTAAATTTCGCTTCTGTGAGCTACTAATTTGACGTCATCTGCAAATAGTAGCACATTCTCACCAATAACTTCCGGCATGTGGTTTATATAAAGTATAAAGAGAATAGGGCCCAGCGCGGAATCTTCAAATTTAACAAATATAACAAAGCGTATTATGAATGGTATATATACCTCATGAAATCTCGCAATAAAAACGAGTACACAAGCACACAAATGTGACGCCATCAATCCATTGTATAACCGTAAATGACTTGCAAAGTCATGTTTATGACTTTTAACTGAAACGTTTCTTACTATTACTGTAAATGACTAGTTACTGGGTGGTTTACTAGAATACTTTTCGAGGCATTTCATAGTAAATGAGAAAGAGGTTGAATGCAATTTTAGTAGTGAAGTATTCATTACGACGACATCAAAATATTGCTATGTCTATCAGCGTCCAAATCGTGCGCTATACAACAATTGAAACATGAAATCGTAAGCAAAACCAAAATCAAGAGAGCCAAGAACAAGAAGGCGAGGGAAAATGATTCCGGACTTAATTTCGATTATATGTTTAATACATTGAATAATTTCTTTAATTTATTAATACGATTTGATGTCTATTTCTCTAATTATTTCTACTTAAAAATTCCGATTAAAAGAATTGCAGAACAGCAAAAAATAGTTATATGTTCTTTTATTGAAATAAAATAGTTGTGTATACTTTTTTAATTTTAGCTGATTTTAAGCGAAATCACCCCTGAGTTTAGCGACTTTTAGCAACTATTGCAGGTGTATCTAGAACCTTTTAGTGACTATTGCAAGTGTATCTAGCGACTTTTGAGTGACTATTGCATTTGTATTCAACGACTATTGTAAGTGTATCCAGTTACTTTTTAGCTACAATTGCAGGTGTATCTAGTAACCTTTTAGTGACTATTGCAAGTGTATCTAACGACTTTTGAGCGACTATTGCATTTGTATTCAACGACTATTGTAGGTGTATCCAGTGACTTTTTAGCGACTATTGCAGGTGTATCTAGAAATACTTTAGTGACTATTGCAAGTGTATCTAGTAACTTTTTAGCGACTATTGCAGGTGTATTCCACGACTATTGTAGGTGTATCCAGTGACTTTTTAGCTACTATTGCAGGTGTATCTAGAAACCTTTTAGTGACTATTGCAGGTGTATCTAGTAACTTTTTAGCGACTATTGTAGGTGTACCCAGTAACATTTTAGCTACTATTGCAGGTGTATCTAGAAACCTTTTAGTGACTATTGCAGGTGTATCTAGTAACTTTTTAGCGACTATTGTAGGTGTACCCAGTAACTTTTTAGCTACTATTGCAGGTGTATCTAGAAACCTTTTAGTGACTATTGCAGGTGTATCTAGTAACTTTTTAGCGACTATTGTAGGTGTACCCAGTAACTTTTTAGCTACTATTGCAGGTGTATCTAGAAACCTTTTAGTGACTATTGCAGGTGTATCTAGTAACTTTTTAGCGACTATTGTAGGTGTACCCAGTAACATTTTAGCTACTATTGCAGGTGTATCTAGAAACCTTTTAGTGACTATTGCAGGTGTATCTAGTAACTTTTTAGCGACTATTGTAGGTGTACCCAGTAACTTTTTAGCTACTATTGCAGGTGTATCTAGAAACCTTTTAGTGACTATTGCAGGTGTATCTAGTAACTTTTTAGCGACTATTGTAGGTGTACCCAGTAACTTTTTAGCTACTATTGCAGGTGTATCTAGAAACCTTTTAGTGACTATTGCAGGTGTATCTAGTAACTTTTTAGCGACTATTGTAGGTGTACCCAGTAACATTTTAGCTACTATTGCAGGTGTATCTAGAAACCTTTTAGTGACTATTGCAGGTGTATCTAGTAACTTTTTAGCAGCTATTGTAGGTGTACCCAGTAACTTTTTAGCGAATATTGCAGGCTATCTTACTACATTTCAAAAGAAGCATAACACTTCAGTTTGTTGATATTTCTATTTAACGCATAGTTTGTATTGCTTTATATGTGATATAACTTTAAATAGCAAACATGAAAAGATGTATACGATTGGAATTACAGAATCTTTAGATGCTACGAAACAGTAAATAGATTTTACGAAAAAGAAGCTATACAGAATCTGAAAGTAATTCCATATGCCTGCTAACACGGTTACGCGCAAAATTGAAGCAACGCATGAAGACATTGAAAATCAAATTATACAAATGATAAACAATATCCATTTATTTAATTCAACTTATTGAATCAACAGACTAAAGTAACAGGACAATTTTTTTCTGTTTTGTGAGATTTGAGTATGAAAGAACTACATGGTTTGAGTATAAAAGAACTACATGGTTTGAGTATGAAAGAACTACATGGTTTGAGTATGAAAGAACTACATGGTTTCAGTATGAAAGAACTACATGGTTTGAGTATGAAAGAACTACATGGTTTGAGTATGAAAGAACTACATTGTGTGAGTATCAAACAACTACATGGTTTGAGTATCAAACAACTACATGGTTTGAGTATCAAACAACTACATGGTTTGAGTATGAACGAACTACATGGTTTCAATATGAAAAAACTACATGGGTTGAGTATTAAACAACTACATGGTTTGAGTATCAAACAACTACATGGTTGAATATGAAAGAACTACATAGTTTGAGTATTAAACAACTACATGGTTTGAGTATTAAACAACTACATGGTTTGAGTATAAAAGAACTACATGGTTTAAGTATGAAAGAACTACATGGTTTGAGTATGAAAGAACTACATGGTTTGAGTATGAAAGAACTACATAGTTTGAATATGAAAGAACTACATGATTTGAGTATCAAACAACTACATGGTTTGAGTATGAAAGAACTACATGGTTTGAGTATAAAAGAACTACATGGTTTGAGTATCAAACAACTACATGGTTTGAGTATCAAACAACTACATGGTTTGAGTATAAAACAACTACATGGTTTGAGTATCAAACAACTACATGGTTTGAGTATGAAAGAACTACATGGTTTGAGTATCAAACAACTACATGGTTTAAATATGAAAGAACTACATGGTGTGAGTATCAAACAACTACATGGTTTAGGTATAGAAGAACTACATGGTTTGAATATGAAAGAACTACATGGTTTGAATATGAAAGAACTACATGGTTTGAGTATGATAGAACTACATGGTTTGAGTATTAAAGAACTACATGGTTTGAGTATGAAAGAACTACATGGTTTGAGTATTAAACAACTACATGGTTTGAGTATGAACGAACTACATGGTGTGAGTATCAAACAACTACATTGTTTGAGTATCAAACAACTACATGGTTTGAGTATGAAAGAACTACATGGTTTGAGTATGAACGAACTACATGGTTTGAATATGAAAGAACTACATGGGTTGAGTATTAAACAACTACATGGTTTGAGTATGAAAGAACTACATGGTTTGAATATGAAATAACTACATGGTTTGAGTATCAAACAACTACATGGTTTGAATATGAAAGAACTACATGATTTGAGTATTAAACAACTACATGGTTTGAGTATTAAATAACTACATGGTTTGAGTATTAAACAACTACATGGTTTGAGTATTAAACAACTACATGGTTTGAGTATGAAAGAACTACATGGTTTGAGTATGAAAGAACTACATAGTTTGAGTATGAAACAACTACATGGTTTGAATATGAAAGAACTACATGGTTTGAGTATCAAACAACTACATGGTTTGAGTATCAAACAACTACATGGTTTGAGTATCAAACAACTACATGGTTTGAGTATTAAAGAACTACATGTTTGAGTATGAACGAACTACATGGTTTCAATATGAAAGAACTACATGGGTTGAGTATTAAACAACTACATGGTTTGAGTATGAAACAACTACATGGTTTGAATATGAAAGAACTACATGGTTTGAGTATGAAAGAACTACATGGTTTGAGTATGAAAGAACTACATGGTTTGAGTATTAAACAACTACATGGTTTGAGTATTAAACAACTACATGGTTTGAGTATGAAAGAACTACATGGTTTGAGTATGAAAGAACTACACGGTTTGAGTATGAAAGAACTACATGGTTTGAGTATGAAAGAACTACATGGTTTGAGTATGAAAGAACTACACGGTTTGAGTATGAAAGAACTACATGGTTTGAATATAAAAGAACTACATGGTTTGAATATGAAAGAACTACATGGTTTGAATATGAAAGAACTACATGGTTTGAGTATCAAACAACTACATGGTTCGCTCAAATTTCTTGGTAAAACACGTAACTGAGATTGTTAAGGTATTTGGCAGTTATTTTCTCGAACACAGAATTGAATGGCAAATGTATTGGGATATGTACAGACGATGAAGGGAGCGTGACTTAACATCGCTCAGTAGTTGTTGCAAAGGTGAACAATAGTATTCATCCGGACATCCTGTCAACACGCTTCATTATACATCGAATAATTATTAGATGTTATTAAAATTATACATGAAATTCGACACAAAGCGCTCAATTCTCGAATATTTGAAACACCTTCTGAAAAAATGCATTCCCAATATACTTATTTTTTTACTGATGTGAAATGTTTTTTGTGGAGGAAAACACTGATCCGAGTGACTGTCGTGCGTGAAAAATTGAATTATGTTTTCAAGATACTCTGAAATCTCAAGAATAGTTTTCTGGCGATGAGTGGATAGCCAAGTTTGCATACGTTGTTTCGTTGTTACATGAACTAAAAATATCCTTGCAATGACATGTTTAAAATACGAGGTTAAATAGATGGGTTTTTTAAAGAAAATATCACTGTTGCAAATGCGGTTGCTGGAAGAGATGTTTATACATTTTAAAGAATATATGAGAGGAAAGCATGTCGACCGGCAAGCGGTATCCGTTTTTTTAACAGCACTTACAGTCTCTAATAAAACCTTTCAGCTTTATTATACAAATGAATAAGATGCTAGGTATAGAAATATGTGAATAATAGATCCATTTACAGCAAACATTGAAAATAAGCATGAATGGAAAGAAAGCCTTGTCAATCTGTCATGCGACGACATTCTCAAAGCTAAATTCTAATCATTCTTATCAAAGCCGCATTTTTTATACATCTCTATAAAAAGATTAATCCCATCACTCTATTAGATAGCAATGAAGGTTTTTATTCAATTTCCAACAACATATTTGTGCACAAAGACATTTTCGTCGGCCACAGCGATTAAAACCCGGTATCTTGCAGTGATATTTTTTGTAGTCCAAAATCGAGAAACTGATTTCAAACGAACAGGAATAAATATCAAAACACTAAAAATGTGTAAAACATAAATTAAACTTCAAATGTTTGAATGTTTTGTTTTAATAAATACACGATAACTTTGATACCTTGGATGTATTCTATATTAGTAAAACATTTTTTTCTGATTATTATTAAATAATTATATTTACATTTTTTTATTCATATTACTGGTTCGCCAACTTTGTTACCTTGGATGTATTCTATATTAGTAAAATAATTTTTTCTGATTATTATTAAATAATTATATTTACATTTTTTTATTCATATTACTGGTTCGCCAACTTTGTTACCTTGGATGTATTCTATATTAGTAAAATAATTTTTTCTGATTATTATTAAATAATTATATTTACATTTTTTTATTCATATTACTGGTTCGCCAACTTTGTTACCTTGGATATATTCTGTATTAGTAAAATATTTGTTCTGATTATTATTAAATAATTATATTTACATTTTTTTATTCATATTACTGGTTCGCCAACTTTGTTACCTTAGATATATTCTATATTAGTAAAATAATTTTTTCTGATTATTATTAAATAATTATATTTACATTTTTTTATTCATATTACTGGTTCGCCAACTTTGTTACCTTGGATATATTCTGTATTAGTAAAATAATTGTTTCTGATTATTATTAAATAATTATATTTACATTTTTTTATTCATATTACTGGTTCCAAATTTATTTCAAATTTCAATTGTTCAATGCAAGGTGCATTCAGTAATGAACTAGTGTTTATTATTCTTTCCTTAAGCCAGGGCTTTTCAAAGATCGATTCTTATCATCAGAGGAGAAATACAGATGGATAAGTTGGCTTTCGAAAAAACCAAAGTTCAAATATTTGAAAAATATGAAAATTATTATTAAAAATTATTAAAATAATTTTTGTTAAAAAAACGTATTGAATGAAAAGAAAAGTTCCGTGAAAAAGATATGCAAAATGTCCGGGTGGTAAATTTCCGTTGAAAAGAAATCCGGTGAAATTGTAGAATGTGAAGAAAAACTCTTTGCGTGGGAGCAGATTGGAGAAAGTGCTCAAAATGTAGGTAAGTCCAGATGCACTTAAAGGAGGTTGAGAAGAGGAAAACAGGCAATTTTTTTTATGTACTTCCAGGGCCAAGTAAAAACAGAAGAATCTAATTCAAGGTTTAAATCCGAATGAGGCAAAAAGGCAAAATTGTTAAAGATTTGGGGTTGGGGGGGGGTTATGAGGTACGGAATAGTTTTAAAAGTCGCTTTGTGAATTGGGGGGAAAAGGAAAAGGAGAAAGGGTTGGTATGGGGGTGTAGTTAAAGTGACAGGTAGGTTGAGGGTGTGGGCGAGCGGTAGGATGTAGGTTTTGGGGGGTGGGATTAATCTTAAGTGGGAAGTGGGTATAGAAATTGTTGATTCTAAAAATAGAAATCAAATGAGTGAGCTTCTAACATTTCAGGCAGCTAAGAGCAAATTAAATTGTAGTTACCAGTTATGGTTTCTGGGGGTTTAAAAAGGTTAAAGTAGAATTAGTTAAAAGCATGGTAAAATAAATAGAGGAATGTGAGAGAGTGGATGATTAAAATTAAAAAATTAAAAATTAAAATTTAAAATAAGCTAGGGAATAGTTAATTTTAAAAAAAATTTATTTATTTATTTTTAATTTAAAAACCAAATTAAGGGTTAGATGAATAATTTGGAGGGACATTAAATGACCAAGGAGACAAGAGGGGGAAATAAATTAATGGGAAAAGAGTTAGTGAAATTAAAGATCAAGTCTGTTCTACTCGGTTAGATTGAAATTTAGGAGAGGGGAACAGTGTAAGGGATAAGGATAGATTGTTTGAAACAATTTGTTTCGATTACTAGTAATAGGGGGTGGAATTGGGTTGGTTCAATCAAAAACTTGAGTGCAGTGTCAATTTTATAATCTATGGTTTAAATGGTGAGTGAGTCGTAACAGGGTAACAATTAACAATTACAGTTTAAATTTAATTAGATATATAAGGGAAACTTGCAAGGGGTTTCCAAGTAGTATGAAAATATGATTTGAGGGGATGGGGGTGAGATTGGTCAAAGATAAGATAAGTTAAACAAAGAGAGAATAGACCGATAGAAAATGGCTCGCGAGTATTTAGAGGGATTAGGATTATTCAAAAATAGGCCAAAATAAGTAGTTATGTAACTAGCTTGACTCAATCAATTAGTTAAAAAGATTTCTCAAAATGGGTTATGGAGGCTATTAAGGAGATAGGACAGAAATGCTAGTAACAGTTGAAATAATATAAGTGTTATGGGCCAGGGTTGGATTGAAAAATTAAGCAGACTTGCGTTTTGAAGCTAGTGTGTTAGAGAACTGATAAGAATTACAGGGGGGTATTAATGGACTCAATTGGAGGGGAATTCAAAGGTCGTAGTTAAAAGGAGAACAAAATGAAGTTACAGGGGAATATGTTGCAAATAGGAAGAGTCCAAATATAAGGACGATATAGTGGAAGTGTGGGAGATAATAAGGGGGTGAGAATAAGAGGCCAAGAAGGAGTTTGTAGGTAGGATTACGGACAGGAGAAAAAAATGAGATAAATAAAAGGGGTTAGGAGTGGAGCTGAAGTAAAAGGATAATAGGAGCTATGTAGCAGATGAGGTATATATGTCTAGATATTAGATATGTTAATGATCGGTGGAAAGTAGGAGGAGTAATGTTAGTTCAATCTACTAAAAGTGTTCCGGGTAGATATAGTTGTTAGGTGTAATGGGGAGGAAAAATTTATTGGGAGGGTTAATTAGTGAGATTAGGGGCGTTAAGAATAGAAGTTACAAGGTTCCCCTGAGATATAGTTTAGAGATTTGTCAGATGCTAATAAATGGGAGGAGTTATTGGTTGGGAGGAGGAGTGTCAGAGGGAGTGATATTAGTAAAATAATTGTTTCTGATTATTATTAAATAATTATATTTACATTTTTTTATTCATATTACTGGTTCGCCAACTTTGTTACCTTGGATATATTCTGTATTAGTAAAATATTTTTCCTAATTATGATTAAATAATTATATTTACATTTTTTTATTCATATTACTGGTTCGCCAACTTTGTTACCTTGAATGTATTCTATATTAGTAAAATATTTTTTTCTGATTAGTATTAAATAATTATATTTACATTTTTTTATTCATATTACTGGTTCGCCAACTTTGTTACCTTGGATGTATTCTATATTAGTAAAATAATTTTTTTCTGATTATTATTAAATAATTATATTTACATTTTTATATTCATATTACTGGTTCGCCAACTTTGTTTCCTTGGATGTATTCTATATTAGTAAAATAATTTTTTCTGATTAGTATTAAATAATTATATTTACATTTTCTTATTCATATTACTGGTTCGCCAACTTTGTTACCTTGGATGTATTCTATATTAGTAAAATAATTTTTTCTGATTAGTATTAAATAATTATATTTACATTTTTTATTCATATTAGTGGTTCGCCAACTTTGTTACCTTGGATGTATTCTATATTAGTAAAACAAAATTTTCTGATTATTATTAAATAATTATATTTACATTTTTTTATTCATATTACTGGTTCGCCAACTTTGTTACCTTGCATATATTCTGTATTAGTAAAATATTTTTCCTAATTATGATTAAATAATTATATTTACATTAGTGAGATTAGGGGCGTTAAGAATAGAAGTTACAAGGTTCCCCTGAGATATAGTTTAGAGATTTGTCAGATGCTAATAAATGGGAGGAGTTATTGGTTGGGAGGAGGAGTGTCAGAGGGAGTGATATTAGTAAAATAATTTTTTCTGATTATTATTAAATAATTATATTTACATTTTTTTATTCATATTACTGGTTCGCCAACTTTGTTACCTTGGATATATTCTGTATTAGTAAAATATTTTTCCTAATTATGATTAAATAATTATATTTACATTAGTGAGATTAGGGGCGTTAAGAATAGAAGTTACAAGGTTCCCCTGAGATATAGTTTAGAGATTTGTCAGATGCTAATAAATGGGAGGAGTTATTGGTTGGGAGGAGGAGTGTCAGAGGGAGTGATATTAGTAAAATAATTTTTTCTGATTATTATTAAATAATTATATTTACATTTTTTTATTCATATTACTGGTTCGCCAACTTTGTTACCTTGGATATATTCTGTATTAGTAAAATATTTTTCCTAATTATGATTAAATAATTATATTTACATTAGTGAGATTAGGGGCGTTAAGAATAGAAGTTACAAGGTTCCCCTGAGATATAGTTTAGAGATTTGTCAGATGCTAATAAATGGGAGGAGTTATTGGTTGGGAGGAGGAGTGTCAGAGGGAGTGATATTAGTAAAATAATTGTTTCTGATTATTATTAAATAATTATATTTACATTTTTTTATTCATATTACTGGTTCGCCAACTTTGTTACCTTGGATATATTCTATATTAGTAAAATAATTTTTTCTGATTAGTATTAAATAATTATATTTACATTTTTTTATTCATATTAGTGGTTCGCCAACTTTGTTACCTTGGATGTATTCTATATTAGTAAAACAAAATTTTCTGATTATTATTAAATAATTATATTTACATTTTTTTATTCATATTACTGGTTCGCCAACTTTGTTACCTTGGATATATTCTGTATTAGTAAAATATTTTTCCTAATTATGATTAAATAATTATATTTACATTTTTTTATTCATATTACTGGTTCGCCAACTTTGTTACCTTGAATGTATTCTATATTAGTAAAATATTTTTTTCTGATTAGTATTAAATAATTATATTTACATTTTTTTATTCATATTACTGGTTCGCCAACTTTGTTACCTTGGATGTATTCTATATTAGTAAAATAATTTTTTTCTGATTATTATTAAATAATTATATTTACATTTTTATATTCATATTACTGGTTCGCCAACTTTGTTTCCTTGGATGTATTCTATATTAGTAAAATAATTTTTTCTGATTAGTATTAAATAATTATATTTACATTTTCTTATTCATATTACTGGTTCGCCAACTTTGTTACCTTGGATGTATTCTATATTAGTAAAATAATTTTTTCTGATTAGTATTAAATAATTATATTTACATTTTTTATTCGTATTAGTGGTTCGCCAACTTTGTTACCTTGGATGTATTCTATATTAGTAAAATAATTTTTTCTGATTATTATTAAATAATTTTATTTACATTTTTTATTCATATTACTGGTTCGCCAACTTTGTTACCTTGGATGTATTCTATATTAATAAAATAATTTTTTCTGATTAGTATTAAATAATTATATTTACATTTTTTTATTCATATTACTGGTTCGCCAACTTTGTTACCTTAGATATATTCTATATTAGTAAAATAATTTTTTCTGATTATTATTAAATAATTATATTTACATTTTTTTATTCATATTACTGGTTCGCCAACTTTGTTACCTTGGATGTATTCTATATTAGTAAAATAATTTTTTCTGATTAGTATTAAATAATTATATTTACATTTTTTTATTCATATTAGTGGTTCGCCAACTTTGTTACCTTGGATGTATTCTATATTAGTAATATAATTTTTTCTGATTATTATTAAATAATTATATTTACATTTTTTTATTCATATTACTGGTTCGCCAACTTTGTTACCTTGGATGTATTCTATATTGATAAAATAATTTTTTCTGATTAGTATTAAATAATTTTATTTACATTTTTTTATTCATATTACTGGTTCGCCAACTTTGTTACCTTGGATGTATTCTATATTAGTAAAATAATTTTTTCTGATTAGTATTAAATAATTATATTTACATTTTCTTATTCATATTACTGGTTCGCCAACTTTGTTACCTAGGATGTATTCTATATTAGTAAAATAATTTTTTTCTGATTATTATTAAATAATTATATTTACATTTTTTTATTCATATTAGTAGTTCGCCAACTTTGTTACCTTGGATGTATTCTATATAAGTAAAATATTTTTTTTCTGATTAGTATTAAATAATTATATTTACATTTTTTTATTCATATTAGTGGTTCGCCAACTTTGTTACCTTGGATGTATTCTATATTAGTAAAACATAATTTTCTGATTATTATTAAATAATTATATTTACATTTTTTATTCATATTACTGGTTCGCCAACTTTGTTACCTTGGATATATTCTGTATTAGTAAAATATTTTTTGTGATTATGATTAAATAATTATATTTACATTTTTTTATTCATATTACTGGTTCGCCAACTTTGTTACCTTGGATGTATTCTATATTAGTAAAATATTTTTTTCTGATTATTATTAAATAATTATATTTACATTTTTTTATTCATATTACTGGTTCGCCAACTTTGTTACCTTGGATGTATTCTATATTAGTAAGATAATTTTTTCTGATTATTATTAAATAATTATATTTACAATTTTTTATTCATAATCGGTGTTCGCCACATTTAAAATTATAGTTCATGAAGTTCAAAGTTTTGCAACCTCTGTTTTAAATAATAAACGTTTTCTCTAAAATGAATAAGAATTATTTAAAAACCTAAACAATAAAAACAAGCTTACATTTATACACGAACGAATAGTCTCACTGTAACAATTTTAAACGTGATATAAGTGAAAATATAAGTAGGTTACGCAAAAGATAATCTTGTCACAATAAAGAACAACACCTACCGGCTGAGAAAAGAATGCGTTGCTTCCCATGTTTGAACTGTATATCCGCCAGAGTGTGTGCGGGGGTATCGTCACCTTTCGTAGGTGCAACTGATTAGCATATGTGGGGATCAGCTGATGTAAATCGAAGGACGAAAATGGAAGGTGTCAGTTAGCTAAGAGAGAACATTCAGTTTGAAGTTTTTAAGTTCATTCAGTCTGCATGTTTAACGATAGAAACGTTATTTCAAACTTAAGTGTGATAGACTGAAATAAATTCCATTTTTTAAATGATTTCTAAACGTCTGCGTCAATATTACTGATATTCAGGGACATTATTGTTGTGTTTGTTAAGGCTTACGATATGTCAACCGTCGTTATGTCATTTTATGCTGAAACCCTACATATGTGTTGGATATGATTAGTTTGTATATTAATTTATTTTGTATATATATATATATATCTTGTAATCTGTAAATGATATTTTCTGTTTACCCATAGGTAGGACTCTGACAATTATTATCAATCCAGGCTGGAGTTGATCTGAGAGTACTAGTAACTCTGGAATGTCTCCCACTCCCTAAAACTCCCAAATAATGGGTCTCACCACTGGATGCCGTTTTGTGTCATATTCAGGAAAATTTGGGGGAAAACTTAAGAGTTGACAGGATATAGGGTAGATATAAAAACGGGTAAAATGGGCTGGAAAAAGTGGGTGTCGGTATTGTGGGATGTGGTAGCCCGAGCAAGTTTAGTGTAGTACCTTTGCAACATTTTGTGTAGGATACTGACACTGACAACTAGTCTCACTCTTGTTCAGAGTAGCCAGGGAGTAATGGTAACAAGGGGGTAAGTCCAGATTTCCCAAAAGCGCATAAAGTTAGGTCTCACCACCAGATGCAATTTAAGGGTCATACTCAGGATCACAGGGATATTGTCACATCGACACACGAATTTTCATAAATTATAGTTTTTTCTTTAATGTTAAGATTTATGGAAAGGAGTTTCATCGTGGGAGACTAAACTTAAGCGTTACAGACAGACTAACAGAAAAGCATTCTCTTATAGATTTTTGTACCTTAGGTATCATCATTTATGAAGGCCAAGAGCCACTTGAGGATAAAGTTTAACGAGATGGAAATGATTGCCAGCCGAGAGATGGGGAACACTATGGGAGTTCTAACATTGATCATGGTACGAACTGCGTCTGATTACTTATGGGGCGGTCAATTACAAGAAGTTTTTGACATTGGATTTGAAGACGGCCAAGTTGTAATCAGCAGGGAAGAAGTCTCGCAGTAATGTGTTCCACAGGTGAAAAGCCTTTGCAGAAAAAGGTGTGTTCATAGAAATTCCGCCTGGCGCTTAGCATATGGGGAAGAACTAAAAGTCTTTTTTGTCGTAGTATCAAGTCAAGTCCTTGCTGTGAATGTCTTAAAAGGAGGAACTAAAGGTTGAAGCTCGGTCAAGAACCGTCCATAGAAATAACGATTGAGTAGAAAGAGACTAGCAAAGTCTCTTGTGTGAGAAAGGGGCCGTAAGGAAGAGATAATATCACCCCACTAGATTGGGAAGTCGATGTTGTACTATGTTAATGCAAAAAACAGTGAAATGTGCGGAACTTCCTAGATATGCCAGCTTATATGACTCTTACATTGATATGAGAGGACACATCTAAAACTATTTACCAAGAATTATACTTTTTAATCTAAAGGAATTATAATTTTAAAACGTAAAAGGTTAAACAACGCACAGATACACATAGACGTATATTTAGCAAGACGTTCAATGTACAACCAAATGCTTCCTATACTACTAATGAATATAATGTAATCTAACATAAAGTTATCATGTAATATTTTCAAAGTCGGATCCAAATAGCAACCCGTCTATTGATACATGATTTGGATTAGACTATTTTCGGGCGTTTTCCTTCCACTATTATATTGACACAAATATGTTTTATTGTGCTTCTGCGTTTGTTTCTGAAAATACTTATTCTGGCTAAGAAAACTATTAGGGTGGAGACATTTTCCTTACTCACCAAAACAGATTAAAGATAAGTTATCGTGGGCAAGTATACTAAGTTTTCTCTTAGAATCATCCATACATATATATATATATATATATATATATATATATATATATATATATATATATATATATATATATATTGAAAAAAAACATAAAATGTGTGGTATTAAAATAAATAAAATTTATTTTAATCTTAGCTTTCTTAGGTTTTTTATTTTTACACCACACATTGTTATGGTTTTTTTCAAATAAAATATAATACTATTACGAAACAATGGTTTAAAAATATGTCTAAATACCCTTTCTAATTCAAATGTGCGAAACCTCGCCTGCAGACATAACGTGATTTTCTGACCCAAAAGTCCATTACCATCGAACGATGAAGAAAAAGAAGAAGAAAAAGAAGAAGAAAAAGAAAAGCACTCTTTGACAAGGAGAATTGTAATTCTCGAAAACTAAGATTAACATAAATTTTATTTATTTTACACCACACATTGTTATGGTTTTTTTCAATAAAAATATAATACTATTACGAAACAATGGTTTAAAAAATATGTCTTAATTCCCTTTCTAATATATATATATATATATATATATATATATATATATATATATATATATGGGGGATTTTCGTGTGTGTATGTGTGCTTCTCGCCTCCACATTAATTGCACATTATTTATTTTCGTTATGATTGATCAATTAGCACCAAGCTAAAAATCTAATAATCACAAAAATTAATTTCCGTTCCTTCGGAAACAAGTCAATAATTTTTATTTCAGGAAACTCCGGAGAATGAGTTTTTTGTTACTCTGTACGGCAGGAAAGAGTGTCCCGGGCGGCACATCTCCAGATGCGGCAATAACGTTCCATATTGGGACCTATCAGACTCTTATATCAGTAGATGATTGCATCAGAAGTCAAGTAGCATTTCTCTTCAGCAACCTTAGCAATAGATTGAATATAAGTCTTCATTTTAGTTCTGGAATAAAAGTCAGTCTCATCAAAACAAGAGTCTTTCTCAAGGATAGAGTCAAGGATAGAGTCGGATACGAGCGTTGATGATGAAAGGGCAGAAGCTTGGTCTCCAGGGATTAAAGTAACACGTCACCTTTTTCCCATTGCACGACGTGCTTCAGATGAGAAGAGTATGATTTCTATCATCTCTATCTATATAAAGTTATGTAGATTCATATATTTATATATTTTTATGTACATGATTTACTCCTTAACTAATTAACCGATCATTATTATGGTGTTAAATACTGCTGCTATGTTTAAGGGAGTCCAATTAAATTTTAGGCAAAGGGGGTAAAAAGGGGATTGAAGCCCTTCGTGAAAATTCATATGACTGTGATATTTTTTTTTTAATTTTAACAATATTTATTTAGACATCAACTAATAAATATTCTCCGAATTTCAGTTTTTTTTAGAGTATTTTAAAGGGTTTTAAGAGAGATAATATGGGCAAAACTTTCTATTTGAAAATTTAAATATTTCAGATTTACATTTGATCTATAGTTAATACAACAATAATTAAGCAAGATTCACTAAATTTCAATTTTCTATCAAGACCCCTCAAGCTTAAGACTTACATTTTATACATTTTTCAGAATCAAAATCATGTAATAGATATTGATCAAAATTTGAATAAGGATTCTAGACATAAGGTTTAGTATCATTATACCTGTATTTAAATCTTCGAAAGGGGACATAAAATTGTACAAAACTGTTCTGCTCAGGGAATTAATTATATCCGTCCTGGGACGACTATTTTTCTTTTTTCTTTTTTTTTTTAGTGATAGTTGATCATTTATCCAGGCCATGAGCCACTCTAGGATAAGGGTTACATATATCGTTAGTTGGACGATGAGCACCACCACGAGAAGGTTGAAAAATATGTAGAATAGGTAGGAGATTGCTTAAGAGGAATAGATTATCCTTGAGAACGACTCAAGAAGTATTTGTTTACATTAGACTTGAAGACGACCATGCTGTAATCGGTTAGAAAGCAGACTCGTGATATCTTGTTCTACAGATATGATGTTATAGGAGATAAACTTTGTTCATGGAAGTTCTGATTTATTTATTTTGTATAAAAATGGTCTATTTTAACCAGGTTATTTTTTAAAGATGTGTCCATTCAGCGACAAGAATTCTATTTCAAAATGAAGCGCTTACACAACGGTAAAATGTTATTTCACTTAAGCGTTACAGATTGATACAAATGCTATTTAGAACTTTTGTTCAATCGTGACACATCTATAATATTATAGAACGTCATTTCATATTCCTCCATGTATCTCTATAGCATTACTTAAATAGCATTGTCATCGTTAAACGCGTGGATGAATTGACACATCGTATTTTAGATTCGTCTATTCAATCTACACGTTTAGCGCATGGCGTACTATTTTAAACGGAAGCGTGACCGGTTGACAGACAAATCATTTTATAGAGTTTCAAAGATGCAAAGAAAAATAGTTAGGTGTTGGGTCGTTTACTTCCTCATTTTAACTGGAATTGAGACAAGAATTATAGAAATAAAAATAGATTGAATCTAAATTAAACTATCTGAAATTCGGATTTGAATTCCAAAACATCATATTTTTGAATGAGAATTGTTTCCTAGTTGCGAATCAATTTTATAATCGACGCACATCAGTTTCCTTAATTTTGATTTGAATTAGTTTTGGCGTTCAATTCAATTTGCATATTTCCGTTTCCATTTCGAGATACATAGAAAATGGCGACGAAAAATGGTGACGACAAAATGGCTACCACGATATAAAAATGGCGTACAAAAAAGTGGCTGTCGTATTTGATGGCATATAACAACGGATTTATTTTAGATATTTTGTAGGTCTAATGATGTTTGACATTGATAATTAAAACAGCGAGAAGAGTTAAATTATTGGTGGGGTAATATGTTCACCGTTACACTAATATCCTTGATAAAAGTATAAAACCATCTGTTTCAGTTTCAAGATACGGACAAAATGGCTACGACAAAATTCCGATGAAAATATATCTATGAGAAAATGGCGACGTCGATTTTAAAATAGCGTACAAAAATGTTTGCCGTATTTGATGACAGATAAGAACGCATTGTTTTAGATATTTCGGTGGTGTACTGCTTTTCAACATGGATAGGTGTGACAATAGAGATGTAGCATGTACCGTATTTGAAGAGTCTGCAGTGTCTTGTTTGTTGGGCAGCCATTTGCAAGAGGGAAATAACGCATGCTCAGAGTTTGGCGTTTTTTGTAGATGCTAGTAATTCGCATGAGGGGCAACGTCCTGTTTTCAAAGACGAGACACGACAACAGCGAAGCAGAAGCAAAGAAAGAGGTCAATAGACGATAAAGAGATTGCTACAGTTTGGAGACCTTTTTGGTAGTTCTGTTAATGTTAATTCCGGTGTTGTCTGAGAAAGAGTTCTTTTCAAGTTTTGGAGCCGTTGTTGACACGCATGACTATTTCCGATTTATTACAATAGCTAACACAGAGAGACAAATTTAATTATGTTCATCTTCACACTAATATTCTCAGGTAAAAGTATGACCCCCCCCCCCATCTCTTCCTTTCTTACACAAATTCTGAATAGAACACAATAGCAGAATGTACTCTCTAGCCTTGGTTGGTATCCATTCTAGGAGAGCAACACAATGGTAATCATTCTAGGAGAGCAACAATTTAGAACTCAAACCGTAAAAAATTAAATGACTTGGTGAACGTTGCTCAAGGGTTATAATAACAATCTGTCTTCTAGAAGGAAAAACTTCAAACAAAAACTAACCAAAGCCATGACAGAAATCTCTCTATAAAGTTAAATCTCTAAGCCATAATTACATGACAATACGCTAAAAAGAAGAAATGGTGATTTGTGGACGCGACAGTCTACAATTGGATATCTAACTACAATGTGTTTTATGCCTACATAAATTGTCAATAATGAAGAACCCCATACAACACAGCTTTATAACAAGATCTAGAAGAATATCCGGGTGGTTAGACATTGATTTTCTTTGTTTCTGACCAAGAATATTTTCAGTTTAAAAAAAAGAAAAAAAAGATTTCCGCACCCCCCCCCCCCCCAAAAAAAAAAAATATTTTTTTACCCTCCCCCTATAGTTAGAAATATTTTTAGTTAAGAAAAGAAAAAAAAATTTTACCCTCCCCCAATTTTTTTTATCCTCCCCCATACATATAAATAAATTATCGGAACAAAACAGTTTTGCACAAACTTTATGCCCCCCTTACAAAGATTAAAATCAACATAATCCTACTAAACCTTATGTCAATAATACTTGTTACAATTTTCATCAAAATACATTATATGGTTGAGTAGGTGAAAATTTAGGGGGTCATCCTAAATTGAGAGCTATGCAGCTAAACACACGAGTACAGTGAACATCTTATTTGAGATATATCTAAGTATCGCTATAAATGTCTGGCATAACTTGAGTAGGTGTTGTCCATCCCAGTTGCGGATACGTCTTTGACCATCAGTCCCATCTTCTGTCGGGCTGAGTTATTGTTTGTTTAGTCCTAAGAGGTCCACCATTTACGTTCTCGCTTAGTGAAAAGAGTTAGTTTATTTCTAATCGCCTGAGGTGCTCCTACGAGAGAATTCCGACGGGGCGGATCAGGCATTTTTGTATGTCAATGCACTGGTTTCAACATTATAAGGAGAGAACATCACGAATCATACAAGGTGTGAATGTAACTTTGTTTAATACAATAAAACATTAAGGAACGCAAAGAGAAAAAAAAACAAAAGGTGAAGAACGATGGAACGGATACAGTTAGTCTGACAAACGACACTATCTCTTTTTTCCAAACATTTAACGATCTTAAAACTGAAGACACGGTGTTTTGAAATCGTTAAAGATCGATTAGAAAAAACTTAATTTCGTAAACGTGCAAACACAGCTAATAAAGAAATATATAAAAATATATATACTTTTATAGTAATAAAGTAATGCTATGCTGAACTGCCCTTTCTCCTCTCCAAACTCTACAACAAATGCTTACCCAAATCTTGTTTACCCGATAGCTGGAAAATTGCCATTGTGATACCAGTCTTCAAGAATTTTGGAAATCTTCTCAGTAGCCTCTTATGTCTACAGTGGCAACTTGCCTTGTTTAGGGTGAATTAAGTTTTTAAAAAACGACACTCCGACAGATATTGTCTCTTACTTAGATACGAAGATGAACCTGAGAGTAATGTGTTCGTTAATTCGTCCGTTCGCTTTAAAAGAGCTCGCAAGAAACGACAAATCTGATTTTGGTTGCAATTATAATTAAGAAAAAACTTCTATGCTGTCAACATCGATGTCAGCGTTGTCCATCAACTCGACCGTTTCACGGAACGAAGATGAGAACAGTGTCGACTGCGATGAAATGAACATCTAAACAAATGTTCAAATTGGATAATAAGCAATTAGCCTCACTTTCAATTTTTGGAAAATATTAACATACGCTATGTGTTCCTTTTTAATAGTCTCTAGTGACAAAAGCTGCCTATAGTGCAATGAGTAGCAGTACGGACATATCCACCGACTGATGATGAAGACATGATATTGCACGGGCTATCAAACGTTGTTTGTATGATTTAGATTATTCGGACTACTGTTCTCATCTTGGGTGTTATTCTCACAACATTTCGGTCGATTTAAACTTTCGATCTTATCAGGTGCGTCTCTTCGAACTCGGGGATCCGTATGTAATTTAGAACGAAATCCTTTATTTAATCCACAAGGGTAGGTTGTTTTTCCGTCAGCCATGACCAAGTAGAAGTATTTAGTAATTCATAATTATATTCTTAGTATCGCTTGTACTGAGGATTGAACCTTCAACCTCGAGAAGTTCGACGCACCTAAAAATAGTCGGCGGTTATATTGACCGAAACGCTGTCAGAATGACATCCAAGATTAGAACGGTAGCTCGAATAATCAAAATAATACACATTGCCAATCTTCAAATCTTCAAAATTCGGAGACACACGTTGTATGAAAAAACAAATTAATACTAAGTAAAATGACACTACGGAAAGAAAGGCTTAACCCTTGAAAAATTTGAGTGAGATGTTGTAAAGACATATATTTAAACCAGGAAATCGCAGATAAAATTCTGTGAATTATTTAGCACGGGCGAACTTTATCTAATAAATAACTGAACGCAAAATCTAGAATCTTCAGAAAAAAATGTAATGTTGCAATATTGTACGCGCGATGTAAGAATGATGTAGAAAGGAAACATCCATTTCGAAATTAGATTACCTTTATGGATTTTCCACTGGAAATTAAGGTTAGGAATATATTGACGTGTTCAACGGAATAACGTCATGAACAGGTATGGGCGTAGAAGATAGAACACGTAGCCAATAAGCTTATTTAATTTAGACTTTTGGTTGTTGTCTGTAAGAGAAAGCAGATGTGTGACAAGGATAGTGACCCTTTTGTTAGAGTTGGAGTTCCCCACATTTAGAAGCCTCATGCCTGACTGTTATTGCTCTCGTGGGGAGACACATAAAGTCGAGTAAGTGTTGTTGTGGCATTGAGACATTAAAAAAAATCAAAACTTTGTTCAATTCAGGCTGACAGCTGTTGACAAATCGCTACGGCTGCCGGTTAAGGGTTAAATCAATGTTAGCTGACACTGGCTTTGCTAAAGGTTAAAAATCGGCACTGCCGGTTAAATAATAACAACGCAATGAGTATAATTGCTCTCTCAGTTTTTCTATCTGAATCTTTTCTTTATGATATGTATTCATATTTCGTGCTTACTCCTTTGAGACTACAATATATCTCTCTTTCTCTCTCCCCCCCCCTCTCTCTCTCTCTCTCTCTCTCTCTCTTTCTCTCGTTTTTATCACAGCGAGAGAAAATTTCAGTTCGAATAACATAAGCCAGTCGTCAGACTGCATCAACGTGTCTGACAATGTAAGGATTGGCCGAAGCTTATCTTGGCCTTACTTTTCCATATTGTATGAAGTGTTTTCAAAGTTATGCCATGTAAACGTTGATAACTCAAAAACAATTTATCGGATCAAGCTGAGATTTGCATGCTGGTTATTGATATTAAAGAGCATCAGATCCGTACATCACATTTCTAAAATTCAGAAGTTGAAATTTTATGATGGTCATATAAAATGCGGAACTTCATTGACTACAAGTGGACAGAATCGTAGTTGTCGCCAAAAGTTTTAGCTTTCACATTTCTGTGACCATGACATTGATTTTGACCTAAATATTCTACAATTAAATCAGTTATAAGTTAGACCATATCCGATGTGTTTGGTGACGATCGTTCAGGTGATGTGAGCTCTAGGTTGTACACAAACAAACATGGTGATGGCGAAGGTAATGAAACGAAATCAAACCGAAATAGAGAAAACGAAACTAATTGTACGAATTTCAAAAGCAGATAATCTGCCTTTTTTGTTGTGGTAATCTCAGTGACCTTGTGATTGAGTCGATCCTTAAGAAACAAAAATAATGTTACATCAATCAGTGAGAACGTATCAAAATTTAATTAAATTAAACATTCAATAAAAACGTTGCAGTCAGTCTTGTATGTAGAATGGAAGCCGTTTGAATGTCAAAAAGCGATTTCGGAAACCAATGATGAATAATCTGTCTTTTTTAGTTTTCATGCGTAAAGGGAAGTTATCCATGAATATCTTTCTTAAAGTTTTATTACAAAAACAAGTAAAATCAATAAAAGATTAATAAGATTTCTAATTACGTTTTCATTAATTTATTTATTTCAGAATTCTTATAGAAGTATTAATTTTAAATAGTTTAAAGTTTAATAAAACTAATAAGAAATTATATTAAATAATTTTAGATATTTACTCCTAAATACTAAACTTTTTATATCTACAAAAATAGTGTGGATAAAATATATAGAGAAATATATATAATATAAAAGTATAAAGCAATATACAATTTTATATAAAATAAAAAATAAAAATGAATATTGCTTTTAAATCTTATATCTAAAAAGTTATAAAGTATAGAAATCAGATTAGTTGAAATTAAATAAATATATATTATACAGAATTACCATTGTTAAATTAGAAGTTACGGTATAATACTCGTATTACATTACAATTACAGTATTTGCACACCTCATATTCATTCAACCTATCCATCTCTTATGGTGATCAGTCGTTGGCTATCTTAGTCCAGTTCGCAAGGAGATGATTTTATTAGATGAGACATTTTAAAATTCTCGGACTAGACATTTAAGCACGTGGCCCGTGGAAAAGTGATGGCGTCTAAAATATTCAGTGTTTCGGTGGTGCACAGGTTGCAGGTTACATGTATCACATTTCAAGAATTATGTGCATCACATATTTACTGTAATGGGACATATGTATATTTTGGAAATGTTTCGTTACATGTAGACGTTCGTTCACTTATTATATTATACCGAATGACTTAAAAATAACGTTAAGATTTCTTAAAATCTATTATCTTCCTCCTATAAATATATTAAATTTTCATTTATTCTAGACATTTATAACTAAACCATTGGAAATGTGTTTTAACAACATGTAAAATACTGAACTTGAGGTCGTGCTTATGTGCATAGTTCAATGCTGAGTTTGTATACCATGATATATGCTCCTGGTTGTCAAGATCCTTTTTAAATTTTCAACCAACAGCGATTTTCCGAGAGTGTAGATATGATTCTCTCTAAAGCGAGTAATGTTTCATATTTTAATGTAGTATCATTCTGGAAGTATGCTTATTCCTATTTTCCTTCATGGAAGCTGGAATTTTAATAAAGATTTAGGGGTAAGATAATCGAACAGAGATGATAAAGTCTAGGTGTCGCCGGACATTAGAGAATGAGAGAATCTAACTGGATACGGGGAAAGAGTACCTAATTGCTAGGCTGGACAAAGAGTGAGTCTCTGAATCTGGATAAAGATGCTCATTATTAGAACTTTACCATTTTTTAACTAATAACAAAATGAATGAGATTAATTTTTCACTTTTAATGTTACAAAATACGAACTCTATGTTTTGTAACAGGAAATGTGACCTTGAATAATAAAATTTAATTTTTAATAACACTTTATTTGGATGATGATGCATTTTATTCCAGCTAGCTAAACGCATGCCACGACCCCTACTGGAATCGAACATATCTATTTTGCAAGAATACACACATAACGAAGATAATCATGGACCTCTTCAGATGCTATGACGACGACATACACAACCACATGTCCAGCTATGTCACAAAAGTTCACCAAAGTCCAACGAAACAGAATTGTAGAATTTCATTTTTAAAATGTCTATTAACTCTACTTGGGAAGTGTAAAAAAGGTCATTAATTCATTTATTTTAATATCAAGAGGGGTAATGCATGTGAAAATTACAAAGTTGACTACTTCTGCTTAATGAAAGAACAACCAAGAAGGTCTGACGCAATTGAATGAGAAACACTTCTATGTCTTTTTTCACTTTCCCCATAACACCATATTGTTTTCTTGTTTTATTGTCCCACTACCTGTTTCGCTCCCTAATAGAATCGGAAAAAAAGGTTAAATTCTGGAAAACTCTCAATTAGTGTCTTTTACATATGGTTAAAATTGCATTAAAATCGGATATACGCATTTGGGATTGTAAGGGGGTTATGCTCCCATAGCTTACTTAGGGGTGATGGCACGTTGAGATTCGGCACATATAGGGGGACATAGAAATTCGGGACCACTTCCATTGTCTTCCCCGGAGAATGTTATACATATGATATGAATTTCATCAAAATAGACAACTTTTGAAGTTTATTAGGAGGGCACGTAGGTATTCTGAACCACTTCCATTGCCTTACGCAGAATATTTCATACGTATTATTAAAATTACATAAAAATGGGATATATTTGGATTTTTAAATGGGTTCCGCTTTCATAGCCCCCTTGGGAGTGCACTTAAAGATTCTGAACCACTTCCATGTTCTACCCCGAAAACTTTGCATAAAAATACACTTTCAGACTTTATGCAGATTCTCGAACTTTTCTTTCTATCGGGAACATAGACACAGACATTGGCATATATAAAGAGAGAGACAGATAAATTTAAAAGGTTAGTGTCCGCTTTGAATTAATGAGATACACTTAGAAATGAAGCAGGTGGTTTAAAGTAAAATATAATTAGCAAGCAGACGAGAGCTTCGAAGAAGGTAAGAACATTTATAAAACAAGTAGGTCATTTTCTGAAAACGTCTGATTTAATGCATATTACATATCGGTATATAATCTACCTTCTGGGGGTATGCAAAAATGAGAAGAATCGTTTGACGGTCTAAAACATCTGCAATATTAACAGATTCGATTACAATAGAGAATGAATCTTCATGGCCGATTTGCTTTAATAAAAGTAATAATTCTTTAATAAAAGTAAATATGAAGTCTATAAAGATAAAAAAAGGAGGGAGAATAGAACCATATTATAAAGATGAGAATAAATCTAGATTTCTCTTGACCGTGTGAGAACCATGAGAATTTTGGACCACCTTATTTAATACTATTACTTACATTTTAAAATATCAGAATTTATATATAGCTAGAAGAATACTTGTCCCAGGAATGGTAAAATGATATCCCTAACAGAAGAATACCTGTCCCAGGAATGGTAAAATTATATCCCTAACAGAACACTTTTGCACCATATTTATACCTCGTTAAGAAAATTCGCAACAAGATATAATAATACTAATTGTTATTCTAATGTTGATGATTACATGATTTTCATTCTAAAAAGTGTCTGAGTTTTAAAGTTTAAGCTTAAGGCGTTTTAAGAATGAATTAAAATTCAGGGGAGATTATTTTAAAAAATAATAATAATTTGGTTCAATTTATAAATTAATGACGAAACGATACTGTATCAATTAATTGTAACTTTCAAAATCTTATTTTTAAAAATAATAATAATTTGGTTCAATTTATAAATTAATGACGAAACGATACTGTATCAATTAATTGTAACTTTCAAAATCTTATTTTTAAAAATAATAATAATTTGGTTCAATTTATAAATTAATGACGAAACGATACTGTATCAATTAATTGTAACTTTCAAAATCTTATTTTTTAAAATAATAATAATTTGGTTCAATTTATAAATTAATGACGAAACGATACTGTATCAATTAATTGTAACTTTCAAAATCTTATTTTTAAAAATAATAATAATTTGGTTCAATTTATAAATTAATGACGAAACGATACTGTATCAATTAATTGTAACTTTCAAAATCTTATTTAAAAAAATAATAATAATTTGGTTAGAAAATCGCATAGTTAGAAATAAATTAATTTGCAATGCCATTTTCATACGCGTCCACGAATTTCGATAAGTGGTGCTGTTCGTCCGTCGTGAGTCGGTCATTCTGTCACGCTTGAATTTGAAATAGAATTTTTACATACGTCCACGCATTTATTCTCTCTAGGAAGTTTTGTCTGTGTTTTTCGTACGTTGGTCCTTCGGTCTGTCAAGCTTTAGTCTGCAATCAACGCGTAGAATTAATGGATACGTCTCGAGAATATTCTTTATTTGTTTTTCTCTGTCAAGCTATGAATGTCTCCTATTTTTATTTCTACTTTTCTTTTGTGGTTTTGCATTCTTTGAATTGTTTGGGCTACTGCTCTCATCATGGAGTTTATTCCCACAACGTTTCAGTCGATGTAACCTACGACCTTTTTCATATGCTCCTTATCGAACTCGAGAATCCATACGGAATTTCGAATGGGACCCTTTATTAATTCACAGGGTCGATTGTTCTCGTTCCGTCAGCCATGATCGCGTAGAAGTGTTGAGTAATTCTTAATTATATTTTTAGTATTGCCCGTACTGAAGATTGTACCTTCATCTTCAAGAAGACTGTAACTTGTCACTTAGCACTTTATCTGTTGCGCTGTGACGTCCATGTAATTTTGGTTTGGGTTCGTTTGTGTATGTGTGTGTGTGCGCGCGCTCTTCCTCTCTCTCTCTCTCTCTCTCTCTCTCTCCATCTATCTCTCTATCTATCTATCTCTATCTCTCTATATATATATATATATCTATATCTATTTATCTATCTCTTTCTCTCACATATACACACATAGACGAGGAGAAATCCTTTATCTTTGTTGGTACTTTAATAGCAATCAATGTCCGGTATCCGTAATTTCTGGCTAATTACGCCAATAAGGTCATTAACACGGCGTTCGCTTAATAAGACAGCAATTGACGTAATATAACGCTCGACGACAAATCAGCTGAGCCATTCAATTAATGTAATTGCGAGGAACTTGTATTTGAATATAATTAGATTGGGCTTAATGTTTGCCCAACTTAGCTCTATTTAATTAAAACTAACCGAAGTAAGTTTATTGATTAGATGTTTCTCTTTCATAAAGAATATCTGTCACATTTAAGAAGGGAAACTGAAACCCATGTTTTGCTTGCTCATTAGAATCTTATTCGGCAGCAGATATCCGTCGGTCAGGGCAACCAATGGGTGATGTATCCTTAACCTAGTTTTCCTCGCTGTAGCAGCGCCGCTAGTAGCTGAAGAGACCAATGCGGTAGTGGCAGTCTGTCGCAAAGGTCACCAACATGTGTGGTCCCTAAACTATTGGCATTAGTGCTTTCCTTTCTGTGTGCACGCTTCTTCGCAGCAGCGTTAATTAGCTTTCCCCCACCGCTCTCAAATATTGGTACATAGTTCTTCTAAATATTTCGCAGTCATCCGCAACACTTTCACAGGACCCAATGTCGATGTTGATGGCTTTCATGTCGTGCCTCACAACATCATTGTATCGAAGTTGGGGACGGCCGACGGACCTCTTCTCAGATGCCAGCTCTCCATACAGGATGTCCTTTGGAATGTGCCCATCCTTCATGCGGTGGACATAGCCAAACCAATGCAGTTTGAGTTGTATGAGGAGGGTGTACATGCTATAAAGGCTCGCGCAGGACATGACCTCTGTTGGAAGGTGTTGAGTCGCCGCTCCTATCTAGCGTAGGTGGTCTATGTATCGCTGCCGTAAAGCAGTGTGCTGATGGCGCAGGTGCTGTAGAATGTCATCTTATTTTTCACCGTCAGCTTGAGGTTTCTCCACACTCTGGATGTGAGGCAAGCAAGCGTCGTAGCTACCTTCCCGATCTTCTTGTTGATTTCAATGTCAAGGGAGAGATTGTCGGTTATGGTGGAACCAAGGTACGTAAACTGGTGAACGACATCGAGTTTATAGTTATCGATACTGACAGCAGGTAGTACCTTGTTTTCTTTGTTTCTGGACGTTTGTCTTATTCAGTCTAATGCTAAGCTCGAAATCATTGCTGCTTGTGAGAAGATGTCAAACAATGCTTGCAGTTCCTGCTGAGCATGAGTCGCAACTGCTGCGTTGTCAGCAAAATAACATGTCTCTGATGAGAACTTCGCGTACCTATGTCCTGGCTCTAAAGGCAGGTAATGTTAAACAACCCGCCGTCTCATCTGGCATGCAGATATATTCCCAGGTTGCAGTCCAAAAGGCGTGCTTCAGGTGGACGACGAAGAATATCCCAAAGAGTATAAGAGCAAGAACAACACAGCCTTGTGTTACTCTGCTGCAAGGCGTTAGAGGAGCTTCCACAGGACTGTCCCCTTTATGTTGGTGTAGAAGGACAATTATGCATTGCAGCTTCGGTGAGCAACCGATTCTTGAGATGATCTTAGAACATATCTTAGAACGTATTTGCTTACAAGGTCAAACGCTTTAGTGAGATCTATGAAGGCAACGTACACGGGTATCTGCTGTTCTCTGCACTTCTTCTTGATTTGGCGGAATGAGAAGATCATATCTATCCTCGATCTTTCCGCTGTGATTAAGGGTATACACGTTTTAACTGCTTCTACAGACGGCTCGGGATGACCCGAGCAAATACTTTGCCGACAATGCTGAGGAGGAAGATGTCTCTCTACTTATTACAGTTGCTTCTTGCAGAGGGTAATTATCTTGGCGTCTCTCATGTCCTGTTGTATTCCAACACTGACAGAGATCTTTGTGCAGCGGAAGTAGAAGAGTTATCTTGCAATGCTTTAACAGGCCTGAGGGAATACCATCGCTACCTGGGGCCTCGCCTGGGGTCAAACTTCCAATGACTTTACTCAGCTACTCTACGGTTGGCTCTGCGCCAAGCCCCTCCGTTGTGTGTAGACACTCGATAGAATCAAGAAAAGTCGAAGTAGTGTTCCACCCATCTCTCTATCTGCTGAGTCCTGCCTGTAATCACTTCTCTAGTTAAGGATTTGAGGGGAGCTCTCTTGCTCTGGACTGGTGCAAGTGCCTTCTTGATGCCATCGTACATCCCTCTGATGTTGCCTGTATTGGCGACTATCTGGATGTATTCGCTGATCTCTCCAGTACTTGTTGGCTCAGTGCCTGGCAGTCTGCTTGGCCTTTTTTCTGGCTGCAATGTTTTGCTTGCTCATTAGAATCTTATTAACAATTTAATAGCTTTCGTTCGAAATAAGCAAAATAGCTCTCCCTCTTCCAGTTTCCTTTCTTTTTTTTCTTCTTCTTCTTCTTCTTCTTCTTCTTCTTCACTATCGCTAATCTTCTTACTACGCTAAAAGCAAAAAACGACATGAAAGAATACAAAAAAAGGAAATAATAGTCTCAGTAGATAAAAAGAACGTGCTCGTAAATGGACCTTCACTACGTGGTATACTTTTCTCAGCTGACAACCTGTTTAATGCAACAACACGTTTGCCACATGATCTTTATCACGTAGTAGATCTTTCTCCAACGATACCGTTTTCAATACTGATCTCTATCGATTAATTATCTTTACCTTTCGAGTGCGAGAATGCATTTATCAACTGCTGTAAGGCTCGATTTTTATAGATAGAAAAGCACGCCAGTCACACGTGGTCGATAGGCATAAATACTCTTGTTCCAGCGTGCACTTATTCTTTCGCACATCCCGGAAACAATGTGCTTGCCATCGGAACTTCATCATGTGGTATACTCTTTTTCTACAACGTCGTTTTTAATACTATATCGCTCAATCATCTTAGCAACGATACGCATAAACATCCTTTTTCCGGCGTGCACTTATTATTTCTCACATCCAGGTTCTGGAGACCAGGTAGAGATGAGCCCTCTTATGGCTGCGATAGGGAAAATAAAGTATTTCCACTACTTGATTCAGTTTCTTGCTCATCACATCCGCTACTTATCTATTTTCTTGAGTTTTATACTCGCTCTCCTCCTCTCATAATTCCTCACTTCTCCATGCCATGCTCGTCTATTTGAGATTCTTTATAAAAGAGAACTATTTCCATGACAGTTTTTTTCCACAATGTAAGGTAACTTCCGGTCTATGCTTTTTTTTTAATTCATTCAAATCACAATAACCATTGCCGGTGCGAGAAGCTCATGAACTCACCCCAAATATACTTGATACAATAGGCAGTACGTTTTTTGTAAAAGAAACGAATCTGTTATATTGTAATCACCAAAGATCAGATAATGATCCAATTGTACTGGAATGTTCAGCATTTATTGTATGAATTATATATTTTATACGGAACTACAAGAATACCCGTTCAATGGTGGATAACATTGATTCGATGAACAGAATAGTTTTGCACCACTTGTATGTCTCTTTACGAAGATTAAAATCAAGATATGATGATACGAGACATTACGGCTACAATACTTTTTCATATTTTTATCAAAGTCCATTACTTGATTTTGATTCTAGAAAATGTCTACAATTTAAGTGTAAGAAATTGAAATTCAGAGAATCTTACATTTTAAATGGGAGGTTATGTCCTAACCCCATAAACTTATTTTGAAATCCTCCAAACTTTAATAAAACTTGCACACTGATACATGCTTAATTGGGTGCATAGATGCATGCAACAAACGGCAGACCTGTAATGGGAAAACACCCATTAAATTGGTTAGCCTCTTTGAAAGATTATGACTTCGTAAAGACAAGGTTCCATAAGATATTAAGTGCCAACCAAAACACAAATAAACACACGTACACACACACACATATATATATATATATATATATATATATATATATATATATATATATATATATATATATATATATATATATATATATATTGTTATGGTGCCGTACCTGTACGAAGAACAAATGGACTCGTCCATCCATAATAAAATGCGAGAAGCTTTCCAACTCACTGTCCTCTTCCACCCCAGTTCTATACTGACAGTCCAGAATATCACTTCTTGTATATATATTCTTTTTCTTCAATAATATATCTTTGTTCATGTAACCCCGTGTTTCCGTGTCTTTATTTCGGCCCCTAACAGGGTCACAACAAACTGGCGACAGGATTCAAAAGACATTGAATTATCGGGCATTGCGCATATAAAAAAAAGTACATCAAAGAACAAAAGTTCAAAAATAAGTCAAAACAGAAATAGTGATTTTTATGCAGCAAAGACAAGTCAGCCAGGTAAAAAGACAAATAAATGGCCACCGAGCCCTTGTTCACACTGTGGTAGCCCACATTGGTACAATGACTGTCCTTTCCGTTTTAAGTCCTGTATGAATTGCAAAAAGGTCGGACATAAAAGTTTTCACTGCAGAACAGGTAGAGGAAATAAAACGCGGGTTCAAGCCACTAGGACAAAGAATGAAAAATGCATGAACATAAGAAAATTTGTACAGGTGAAAATCCTGGATAAAAACATAAAATTACAATTCGATTCGGGTTCAGATGTCTTCATAATAAATTTACATACGTAGAGAATCTTAAATAAACCCACTTTATTAAGAACAAACAGGCTGGCCAGCACAGTGACTGGGGAAAGAATTAAATTTGAAGGATAATTAATCACAAATGTGTCCCTAATGGGAAATACTAAAAAACTAAAAATACTGGTACTGAAGGATTCAAATAATCTTTTCGGTTCGGACTGGATGCAGGCATTTGATTTATGGAAATTGCCAATAAATACATTTTGTAAAAAAATAAATAGTCAAGCAACGGAATCGGAAAACTGCAACGAGAATTTTAAAAATCTTTTCGCGAGGTTTTTTTTGGCGGTTTTGGGCGCTGCATTAAGATGGCTGCCAAATTTCAACTTAAAGAAAATGTACGGTATTTAAAAAAGAAAGAAAAGTACCCTTCGCATCGATAGAAAAAATAAACGAGGAAGTAGACCGACTTGTAGAGACTGGTATTTTATCAAAAGTACAACACAGCCAGTGGGCAGCACCCACGGTTTATGTAAAGAAAAAATCTAATGAGATTCGCGTATGTGCAGACTTTTCAACGGGTTTGAATACAGCTCTAGAAGACTATCACTACCCACTGCACAGACCCGAGGAAGTGTTCTCAAGTTTAAACGGAGAAATAGTTTTTCTAAAATAGACCTAAGTGAGGCATACCTCCAAATACCGGTGGATGAGGATAGTTCGAAGCTGTTATGTATAAACACGCATCGTGGTTTATATAAATTCGAAAGGTTAGCTTTCGGAGTGAATGTCGCGCCAGACATTTTCCAACAAGTAATGAATACAATGCTGGGCGGACTGGATTTTGCGATAGCGTATCTTGATGACATTTTGATTAACAGCAAAGATATCGAACGAAACAAGTAAATCAAGTGTTTGCGAGAATCCAATATTATGGGTTCAAAGTAAACAACTAAATAATTCTTAGAAACAAACTTGTTTTCGCTTCGTCCTAACTTTTTACCTACGTATGTGTCACCTATTTGTGTTAATAAAGACAAATTATATAACAAAATAATTCTAAGAAACAAATATATTTGTAAACAACAAAATAATTCTTAGAAACAAACTTGTTTTCGCTTCGACGTAACCTTACACCTACTAATTTGTGACCTATTAAATTATATAACAAAATTGCAGGACCCGTGTTCCGGCGCTGCTCGGGAGAAATATAAAATAATAATTTAATTTTAAAAATATAAGTATTAGAATATTAATTTTGAAAAGAGTAAAAATCAGAAAATGACCCAGTTTAATGTAAGTAATTTATGTGATTAAAATATGCTTTGTTAAATGTTAGTGTTTTAAATAAAGCAAAATAGATTTAGGTACGTTTTGGGTGACTGGGCTCCTTCCTCTATAGTTTTAAATAGGAGCTAACATGATTAAATCCTATTTACATCACCTGAATTACTTACAGTGAAATGGGTTCGGCTTTCAAATAGCACAAGATCCCATTCTAATACTATTCGTTATAATAAAAACCACTGCACAGAAAAATAAAAGAGTAAATGTGACCCATTATTCGTAAAGCTTACCTTACCGGAAACAGGTGATGACGAAAATTAAGAAATGAGTTTACCACTAACTGGATAATACGTGGATGCTCATTTTACATTAAACTTACATAAGGAAATAATACTCCATTCCAAAAAATCTAAAATGTTAAGTGTTTTTAAATTTCTTCTTCGCAGATATTTGCCCAGGCTGTTCACATATAATCGCTCCCAAATAATAGAATTATATTTTTTGTGGAGGCTAAACTACGATGTTTGTAATAGCAAAATGTACCATAAGAAAACACTGAAAAGTAAGTATACTCGACAAAAAATGTTAAAGAAACAACCAACGTGTCTTCTGAAAAAAGTATAAATTTGTAATAATTTATCTACTCGAATGCAAAAAGCAGAAGTCTCCATGTTGATAAGCTGTTCTTTAATTGGTATATTCTCTGAGAGAACGGCCAACATAATTTAGTGTTTAAATCTGAATAAATAGTTTGACACGAAGAATATTACAAGTAAAAAGTTACTGTAATACAAAATTATCGGGAAAGCTTATCAACGCAAACGTCTAAAGTCTTAGCAAACACTTGTTTTTTTTAGGACTGCGAATTTGAAACGTTGGTTAAGTATTCTTGAATGACCGGTGTCTGTTTAATTCTTGTTCCATGAAAAATTAGCACACGGTGTAACTAGTGGCTGGGGGTAGATAATAAGATGTTAGTAAAAATAACAGCCACCTTCTCTTTGGAGGTTTATTTGGGAGAGTCGGGTATTTCAGAGAAAATATAAAAATATGAAAAGAAGAAATGAATGCATCAGACCTTAGGCTAATTATATTGCGAAACAGATTAGCTTATGAAGGTTTTGGTTATCTTTTTCTTATGTCTGAATGCGAGGTTGGAATCGACTTTACTTATTATATTTTAAATGTTATTTTCTCTCGTTTATATTTTAATTATTATTTTCTGTTATAACTATAGAGTACCATTCATCACACAATGGCATAGTGTAATTAACGACGCTTTGTTCTTCAGGTGAAAATTTGTATTTAAAAAAGCTATTCATAACACTAGCATATATATATATATATATATATATAATATTTATAAATAAATATTAATTATTTATTACCTACAGATATCGATGTTTCATGCTAACACACTCTTAAGTGCAAGAAGTTAATTTCCGACGGTCGGCGGGCGCGAACTCCGATCACAAATCACCATTGATTCGCAGTCAAGAGCGTTTTCCCGTTGGTCACCACAAATTAGCTTAGAATTAAGAAGGAATTTAACTTTGTAAATACCAAGTCGGTAGGTATTTTACAACGAGCAGCGAAAGTGATCTACAACAACAAACTGTGTTGGATCTCGCAATGAAGCTAGTAGGACTGCTTGTTATTGAACTCACTCAGAGTGCTCGGCCTTAGTAAAGGGGGGGGGGGCTTTTAATAATATTTATAAATAAATATTAGAAATATGCAAGAAAGTATACTTATATGCGTAGGCATTTTTTATAGATCTGTCAGAATAAATTTTCGAACGTGAAGACTGTTGCTGCAAATTCTTCAACTACAAGGAATATTAGATGGTATGATGGCCAACAAGAACCACTCTGTGCATCCATATTATCAAGTCCATTCATCATAAATCCTTCCAATAAACCAGAATAGTAACAGAAATAAAAGAAATAAAAGACAAGTTTTTTATTAAAAAGTGGAAAACAAAAGAATTTCATGAGAAATGTTCGTTGATTAAGTGATTTCACAGCCAAAATGGATAGAATAAAAATGAAACGAAGAATGCACAAAAAAGGAAATAATTGTGCAATCAATAAAACACAATGGAAAAAGATATTAAAACTTATATTCGATCTGCGTGTTTAGCGATATATATACAGGGTGAGCCAAAAGTAGGTCGACAGTAAAAAAAAACATTTATTTAGAGATCACTTATACGTACACTTACATGTAATAAAACAATTATATTAATGAAAATTAAATGCTGTCCACCTACTTTTGGCTCACCCTGTATATGCTATTTTAAAACTTAACTGTAACAGAAAAATAGAAAATGATATTCAAAACTAAACCGAGACAGACCAATGAAAATGCTATTTTAAAACTTAATCAGGACTGATATTTATCAGTCCTGATGCTATTTAAAAGTTAATCGTGACAGACCAATGAAAATGCTATTTATAGGTTAAGTATGTAACACCGAGTTAAATACTATTTTAAACTTAAGTATGTCAGACCGATGGAAATGATATTACAAACTTAAACGGCATAGACTGACAAAAATACTAATTTCAAACTTAAACGTAAAAAACAACGAAAACGCTAGTCATCCCAGACAAGGTAGGCCGCCACCGTAGACGTAAGGGGCTACTGAGAAAAAAGAAAAAGGAAGAAGGTTGGGGGGTTCAACCTAAATTGAGATCTGCGCAGGGGGGCAGGGAGGGAGTTCCAGAGGCCAGCAGCATGAGGAAAGAAGCTATTTGAATAGAAGGCTCTCCGGCATCTGGGGACCTCCACAGTGAATGAATGAGATTTAGTTGATTGTCGAGTTGGTCTAATGAATTTACGTCGAGGGGGTACCAGAGTAGCCAATTCATCGGAGCATAATCCATTATGTTTCAGATCGACGGAAATGCTATTTAAAACTTAAGCGTGACAAACCAATGAAAATACTATTTTTAATTGAACCGTGACGGAGCAACGAAAAATTAGTTAAAACCTAAATGCAACAAACCGACCGACAAACAGAGCATCTTTTGCAGATGATTTGACACATTAGGAATATGATGCGTCCATTTAATATGTGCGTTTAGTGATGTAAATGTAATGTCATACTTAAGCGTGACAGACCAAGGAAAATTCTATTTCAAACTCATACGTTACAGACTTATCCTTTTATAAAGAAGCTTGAACGCTTCAAGGCTAATATGCTTGCATTTGATCTGCGCGTTTAGTGATGGCAACGCTATTTCAAAGTTAAGGCGTGACAGATCGACCGACAGACGAAGCCTCTTAATGGAGATAATTATAATTAAAAAAACAATTCGTTTTAAGCCATTAAATCTTTTAAAATATATTTTCGTTCTTTTTTATCCTTAACTCAAGTAGAAAAATGATTCAACCTGTTAAAATGGAGATTCAGGTTCAAGCTCAAATAAGTGATCTGTTTCCTTTTCAAGTGATAATTTTGCGGTGTGATATTTCTTTAAGAAAGACAAAACAAAGAAGGTTCAAATAATTTTTCAAAGAAATGTAAAAAAGTCGGACTATTTCTGAAAGGGAAATCGTTGAAATTCTTTTGTAATATTTAAATAAGGAATAACCGGTTTATGGTTAGGATTTAGGAAAATTATTTAAATCCTTGAATTAATTTTATTTATTCTTTTGCTTCTTGGAATAATCTAATGAATAAAGTGAACGCTCACTTTTCTGTTTTCTTCCAGTTGTTTTATGTCCCGTATTGATTGGTCTTATCGTAATGTACACACGGAATTATTCTACCTTATAATATTATATATAAAATTTTATATGCAATAATATTATTATCATATTAACTACTAAAAAGGGGTTTGAAACTGAATTCGGGAACTGTTTTACACTCTGACTTCAAATGAAAATAGTAATCGATTTGTTTCCTCAGTCAAAAAAAAAATGCGGTTCATAAATAACTTGAGCGTTTTCTCTCACTTCACTCCCTTCTACTTCTCTTCTTTCTAATATTCATTTACGTATATGAGAAATACATGTAAAATGTGAAACAGGGCCAAAAATGGGGAAGGGGAAAGGCTGATCATCTCTGACTTTAATTCACTGTCTAACCTAGCTAGTCTCATTCACTGACCATCATTCACCAAAACATCAAACTCATAAACCATTTACCACAACAAACTCATACAATAACCACCCTACTTAAAACCAATACATCGAGTATGCAGTGTAAGGTAATTATACATTTTAAATACAAGATATTATGTTCTTTCTTCGCTAAGCAAGCAGTTTACAAAACTTAAATCATTTCTGTTCATTCTTTTTCTACCAATGGGAATGCAGATAATTCGTTGTCTCGCTAAATTTTTTTTATTCGGGTGGATTTTCTTATTTTAATACAGTTACTAGTTGTGTTGTTTCTCATACGTTGTGGGTTCAAATTGTACGCCAGGCGAATACGGACCCTTTTATAACGGGAATGAGAAAATTCGAGGCCACTTCCACTGCTCGACCACGACCTTCGTTAAGAAGGCCTATGCACTGAGTCAGATGTATCTGCTGATGTCACAGCTGTTAGTTGATGCTAAGAAGATAACAAGACGCTTCGAAGAGAAAGGTTATTACACGCCAACACATGGACATATGACTGTGGTCATTTCTGTCTGAAATTATTTCATATTTGATCTAGTATTTGTTTGATATTTAAAAAAGGATACTGATGGTTTTGTTCATGTCGTTTACAAGTTTGGGAATCTCATAGTGATTTGAAGGTAAAACTATTTAAAAAAAACTCAGACTAAAATTCAAGATGGTTGATGAACCTGTTTTGATAGAAAAGGTTTAAATAAAAATACTATGAAAATAATATTTGTTACACAATAACGTTTTGTTTGTCCTGATACAAAATTAACTTGTATGCTGTCATAAAATAATATCAACTATAAATTTAGTTTAAACTTGTTTCTTTTTGTATGAAACAACTTTATTCTTCTGCCAAAACGTTCTATATGCGTGTAATTTTTTTAAATGCGGTTCACAAATCACAACGTTACTCTAATCACTCTCCTTTCACCTTCTCTTCTTATATTTATTTACGTATATGAGAAATACATGTAAAATCTGTCACAAGGCAAACAAAACTTAAATTTACCAAAAATTGGTCCTAATCTAAGGCATGTCCATATATTATTCAATACTAGCTCCTTTCACTCGGCACAGTCGTCTAACAGTTACCCACTTTTCACTGAATTTTCAACTTCTTAGCCCGAATTCGAATTTTCAGGCAGTATAATAAAGCTAATAGGGACGAAGATCCCACCTCCATAAAACGCTTTCATGTGCGTAGGCCAAATCAAATTTTTCATAATTGTTAGCAAGCTCCAAAATATTATTCTTTTTTCCTGTCGCTTGTCGGTGACCAATTCAACAGACAAAAACTGGACCTAGTTCAACATCCACTACTTGATTAGCGGCTGAACGATACGGGAATAGATGAAGGTGTACTGCAACGTCTGGTCATCATCGCGGTAACGAACACAAATAGCTGAATCTGCCAAGTCAGTTGAATGAAGATTTTTGCCGACTCAGCGAGAATTTCTAATCATCAGCCAAGCCATAGATGCCTGATCTTTATCGAAGCATCCTAACCCCAGGCGCCTAAGGCCATATTAAGCTTATCACACACACCCTTGCTAAACCGAGCGTCTTAATCCAATCATCAGGTAAGTGTCCTCTAACAATGATCCGATATAACGCTTTTCGGGACAACAGCCAGGTGACAGAGAGGCCTTCAGAGCCCGGCGACACGCGCGATAAAATAATCACTCGTCTCGAAGTAACCGGCATGCCTCCTCCTCATCCGAATGCACGCTTGTTAAAGCTTTCTTGGTGTTTTCCTTCCAGAAGCCACCGTGACACTCACCAGGTGTACACATTGGTAAAATAGCCGTGGCGTGTGTTAATGAATTTCAACGCATGGCATATATATATATATATATATATATATATATATATATATATATATATATATATATATATATATATATACAGGGTGGGCAAAAATAAGGGTCCTATTCTAAAAAATTCATAACTTTTTTATTTATTGATTTTTTTAAATTTTTTTTTTAGAATAAGTAAAGGACCCCTTCCGAAGCAAGCATGAGCCGTATTAGCCCTAAGGAACGTACCCTCATTTAGAAAACATTATTTTTGCTTAAAAAACTCAAAACAGTGTAAAAAACAATACTGTAGTTTTTGTAAGTTTTAAGAAGTGTTTTTCGGCTAAAATTTGTTTTGTTTATTTCAAAAAATCTCGGAAGGGTCAGTCTACACACACATAAAGTTTGGTGAGTTTAACTTTTATTTTGTGGAAGTTATTCAAATTCAAGTTAGTCAAATTTAAAGATAGGACCCTTATTTTGGCCCACCCTGTATATATATATATATATATATATATATATATATATATATATATATATATATATATATAGTAAACGATTCATTGTAAACAAGTACATTTGCCTTTCGGCTAAGATCAAAGTGTAGTATCTGTTCTGATACTACATGTCAACTACTATGTCATCGGTCGGTGAAAACGAAATCCTTCTAGACTTAGCTAATTTTTGAATTTTGTCCAAATTCAGAGTACCTCTTTTTGGAGCGCTGGATTTTCCCTAGATTGAAAACCGAACATGTGTCTAACTCTGTTCTCGTGGGGAGGCCATTTGATCGGAACTCAACCCGTTGCGGTTTTGCCCAAATTGAAAAGGATATTCCAAATCGTATTAGCGCGCAATTTTATTACAAATCGATCAAGAGGAGTTGAACTTGTCAGCACCGATTCCATAGTCTGCGCTGGTATTTATTAGGCCAATCTTAACGAAAAAATCATCTTTCTTTCGTGACCCGGTATCTATTATATAAAGAAACTAGTCAAATACCTGTCCCAGGACGGGAAAATTAATTCTCCGAACAGAACAGTTTTGTACTAACGGAGATTAAAATCACGATAAAAGGAAACTAAACGTTTATCTAGAATCCTTATTCACGTTTTGATGAAAATGTATTACATGATTTTGATTTTAGAAAAATGTCTAAAATTCAAGAGGCCTGAAGAAAAAATGAAATTCGGTGAATCTTGCTTAATTCGTGACTCATAACGATGAATCTAATTCAATACAAATCGGAAATAAATATTTTAAAGCAAATCTGACACTTTTGAATTTTCAAATAATAGTTTGTGCCCCAAACCATTTAAAATACTCCAAAGAAACTTAAATTTAGAGAATTGTTATTAATTGACGTCTAATACATACAGTTCAATTTTTACAGAAATCGGAGGATCTGATCTTTCACGAAGGGCTTCCACAACCTCTTTGCCTTTTTACATGAAACTAAATTAAACTAAACATATCCCAGATTACCCATTTTTGCCCTTGTGTTTTAAAATTCATAATGATCGGTTAATTAGTTTAGCAGTTAATCCTATACACATATACACATGCGTAACTTTATATAAATAGAAAAGTCAGAAAACATCAAAAATACATATACAAAAGTTACATCATTTAATTTCGTATCGACCCGGGCTGGTTATGGTAAAAGATAATATTGTAATATCAATTCTCTTAGTCACTAGTGGTTCAAAGAAGTTGATGGAAGGGGGTGTCAGAAAAATACTTTCTTTTATTCTTAGTGGTAGTTGTTCTAAAAACAACACTGAAACTAGGTCAGACAATGAGCTGCTAATAACATTTTTCTTTCTTTCTATCTGTTATATTTAACCAGTTGCTAGAGATAGTGTGGTGGACAGTTAAGGGGTGAGGGTAAGAGGTGAGGGTAAGAGGTGCGTTCTGGGCATGTGTAGAAATGTTGGATAATGGCCCTGTGAGGCCGGACGCATGTTAAGTGAACGTATGTGTGGGAGATCGTTTGGTTTGGCTTGCGCGATTTAGTGCGGGTTAACCCGTACAACCGAGTGCAAAATAGGGCTGTTCTCACAGTCGGAGCTCACAAGCGTTGACAGGGCCACCACGTTGATGAGACCTTATGTCAAGGGTCAAGGTGCACCTGCGCATAGTGGTTCTGTGACGTCACGGGCTTTTGTGTGGGAACCGGAGTTTAGTCAGTCTGGTTTTTGGAAGCAAGCTGAACAGACGTATTTTCTCCATGTAGTCTGAAAATGATATGGGGAATTTATTTCCCTAAAAGGAGACAGGCGTAATGAGATTCTTTCTTCCCCCCTCCTCGAATGGCTAAGGACTTAAGCTAGTAATTAACTACGATAAAGTAGTAAATTGATCTCTCAACGTTAGTAAAACATCTCCAAGAGCGATAGAAAACTGACGCCTGAATAAAACTAATCAAAATTTAAAAGATTGTTCGCCTCCTGAAACGTGTTATGAGGGGTTTTGTTGTAGACACAGCGGGCGGTGATGTTCATGGTAGTACAGAAGCGAAGAAAGAACTCAACCACTAGACGACATTGAGACGACACCCCTCCACGACGAAGAAGAAAAAGTACGAGTAATTAAAAGGTAAGTAACAGAGAGAGAGAGAAAAAAACAAAGAGAGAGAGAGAGAAGTTTTAAAAGAAAGATGTTACACAATTTTTTAAACTCTTCTATCTTGTTATCTATGCTCCCGGGCAATTCCAATTATCCTTGCTAAGCGTAAGTAAAATAAAGTTTTGATCTCGACTTTATAAAACAACTAAACCTAAACTTTTCAAATATTTAGTAAAAAAATTATAATATTTTTAATATTTTTTTATTTCTATTTCCAATGGATGTAAAGGGTGAAAAATTGATTCACAAAAGACCAGAAGTCTTTGCACTTGTATGTCACATTCATTAGTTTCATAAATATTCATTCTTTCAAATGAGTTACCCCATATTCATTTCAGAATTATGATCTCAACTATGCGTTAATTAACATTTTTATATTTATTTCATATTTTTTATCCATACTTGGTCTTCTTTTTTGCCATCGAAGATTAGCTTTTCATCGATGCTATTTGACTGTAATTAACCAGTGCTTCGTTCGTGGTATTATCGCATTAAGAAAATTTGAAAAAAAAAAAGAAATTTATATAAATACAAAAGAAACGAAAACAAATAAGATAATAGAATTCTTACTATAGTTGTAATCTCTATATTAATAAAAAAAAAATGATCACTTCTTGTGTGTCTGTCTGTGTGTGTTTTTCGTAACGACGTGACTTACATGTTATTATTTATTATGAATCAATTTGAGAGCCAAAAATGCAATTAAAAAAATAAAATTCAACGCAGCGAAATGAGGCGAAGTAAAAAGTTCACTCCTACAAAACAAAGAGAGAGAATGTCTAATTAGTATTCACTCTCCTCTTATCTTATCGTACAGAACAAAAAGTTATGTGGCCAGTGCCCCCTCCCTTTATTCGTCACGTAATCAGCTTTCTTCTTATCTCTATCGGCCTGCGTTTTGATTTGGTCCTTTGGCTCTTAGGTTTTAATTATCTTTTTTTTAATTTAAGACTTAAAACTCAAAAGTATTTATACGATTTAAAATTTTTAAAAGCGAAACAATAATGAAAGTAAAAAAAGCTCCCGGGCAACGCTGAATACGTGCAGCTAGTAGACAATAATGAATGAAATAATAAAATAAAATATAAACAATGATTATTCTACATCATTCTGAAGTTTGTCTAAAGATTCCAGCAGACAACGAAGTGCAAGGTGGAATATAATAACCTCCTTGGGGGTGGCAATAAGTTATGATGCAATTATATATTTTAGAGAAAACACGCAAGGAAATAACATAAGCTGTGTTGATTGACGTCATAGGTTTTATGATGTCTTTTGATATTAACGAAAATTAGGGGTTCTTTTGTAATTCATCATCTAAGATCATCTTTAGGGTGGCGAGGGTGAAGTTAAACACAGGGTCCGTTTTTATGTGGAGAAAAAACACTCCCCGAAGCAGGAACACTCTACTTGTCAAAATGAAAATTAACTCTGCAATTTTAAATACAAAAAACTAAATTTGAAATCGAGGCCTGGTTTCTTTCTAGTGTGGGCTTTGAACTGAATGGAAGTGTCCCTCTTACCTCTACGTTTTGACATGGTTTCACGACTCTCTGTGTTTACGGTCCGATGTCTTATTTACGAGTCACGACTATCATTCACATATAAAACAAAAACAAAACAATTGCATCAGTAGAAACGGGTTGACCTCCTCTGGCTGAGAATGAAAAATTATCCTCGCTTCACGTTGGTTCGGTTGCTTTTTCATTACTTTCTCTGAAAAAATTAGTAACAATTTTATTATCTTTATTTGTTTTTCTTTTATAGATAATATTGTTTTAATTTCTTGTTAATCAGATCATGACATTGATTCAGAACAAATTAGATAGCATCACTAAAAAACAAATCTTTGTTTCAGATGTGTGAGATCTGAGACAAATATATATATTTATATATTTGTATGTAGAGGATTTATTCATAAACTAATTAACTAACTATTACAGTCGTGGACCCCAGTCGCATGTTTGCCAGGCCTGTATTATGGATCGCCTTGAATTACCAACAATGAAGATATTTAGTCAAACTTCCAGTTCATTATTATTATTTTTTTAAAACAAACTTACATCTAGGCTATTCTCGATGTCTGCTATTATCTTTTCCCGTGTTTTGCGCTTTGAATTTTGTCTGTGGCATTCATGAAACCAAATTGACTACTTTAAGAGTTTGGTTGTTATTCTTAATGTATTTTATGTATCTGTTTTATTTAACACATAAAGATAACAATAAATAATCTTACAGAATATTTTAGTCAAATTTCCAATGAATTATTATTTTTCTTATTCCTACTATTTGAAATATTATAATAATTACTGAGAGTTATCACACAAATCGTTATCAGTGATTGCTCACTGACAATCACAAGCGGTGTTCGGGTTGAATCTGGGTCACAACAAGTCTCTTCAGACTTCCAGCCATCTCTATCTCTTTTGATAACCATAGCAAATTATTTTGCGGTATTGTAACCGCCGTTTACCATTGATTTATCACCATTATTAATTACGACATAATAAGCACGTTTAAATGTTTATTATTATTTATGCACTTTATAATTATAAAGACAATAATTTATACTTATACCAGTAAAAAGTCGCTTAAACAAACTTATCGAGCGTTAATGGTTGGGAGCAGGAGTTTTATGGGTCATCATTATTTATAAATTTAATAATTAAAGGATAAAATAATTAATACTTATAGATACTTAAACATTCAATTAAAACTACTTATATGAGGTTCGGGTGTGGGAGCAGGAGTTTCTTGGGTTCTACCATTTTTTCAGGGTAACGGCAGTGTACGGAGCCGACTACTTTACATTGATTTTTCTTATCTTAAGCAATAAACAAAAGGTAAACAGAAAAAATATGGTATCTGATGATGGAAACAACGTGCTCGCAGCTGGAACTTAGTTATGTGGTATACTTTTTTACGAAAACACTGTTTTCAATATTGATTTCTTTTGCTCAATGATCTTAGCCTTTCGATTGCAAAAACGCCACCATCGACTTCCACTAAGCACGTTTTTTTTATGGATAGCAAAGCGCGCCGGTCACACGTGGTTGATACGTGTAAATACTCTTGTCACATCGTGTACTGGTTTTTTCTCACATCAAGGTTCTACACGCTACGCAAAGACGGGCTCTTTTATGGGAGCGATAATGTAAGACTATTTTCACCGCGTGATCCAGGTTTTTGGCTCATCACTTCCGTCACACTATTAAATAATTACCTATAACTCAATATGCATAAGTCCAAAGTAACTAAAACAAAAGCGGTGATTCTTAAGAGGTGTCCATTCAACTTGCACGTTCAGCGATGATAATCCTATTTCAAACTAAAGCATGGCAGATCAATCCGAAACATGCTAGACCGATTGATGCGATCTACCGACGGACTACGCCTTTCAAAGAGATGCAAAGACCCATATAAAATTACAAATAACTAAACACCCTACGTTTTACTTTCTATTTCGCTTTTGGCTAGTTTAACTTTATTTGATTAACGTCCGTTTTTACAGCACAAAAATTAAGTCCAAATAGAACGGATCAATGAAACCATAATCGTAATGTCGGTTAGTCAAGCGTGTGGAAGATTCAATTAGTCTATCTGTAGAGGCATGATATGGCTGAATAGCCTCGAACCAATAGTTCTCTAAAATAAGGAAATCATTTAACGAATGAATGTGCGGGGTATATCTGCTATTCTATCTTGACCGTTTTAACGATGGATCTCGATTATTCGAGCCAGAACATTTTCCGCTGTAAACCGAGACCTCTTTGACGCTATTCTTGTCCACTCTTGGACTGAAATGACTTTTATTGTCATTATTTATTATCACTTGTGAATGTTTCTCGGCCATTCTGTCAGCGATAATTGGCTGGAGATAATTTATTGTTAATGCAATACACACCAATTTTTCCTTTCTTTTATTTTTGTGTTCAAGTTAGCACAGTGGTAGTAGGATCTTTGTTCACATGCACTGTTATAAACCAGTGTAAACTGATCAGTATTCATGTATATATATATATATATATATATATATATATATATATATATATATATATATATATATATATATATATAGTAAGTGTGTATGTGTGTGACCGGTTGTGTATATGTGATCGTATACATTTAAGAGTTTATAGACAAGTACGGAGGAAGAAAACTATACCTCTTTCTTAAGATTTCAGCTACTGAATTCGAATGTAATTTTCACTTTTCCAAATATATATATATATATATATATATATATATATATATATATATATATATATATATATATATATATATGAGAAAAGGAAAGATGAGAGTAATCCGACGTAATGGGAAATGAAAAAGGAAAAACCAAGATATATTTTTTATACATTCACCAACGTTTCGTCTTTATTTGTAGAACTTCCTCAGGATGATAATTTTAAGAAAAATGTCATGCAAGTACATCGAAATATTGGGTTGACATGATGGGTTGATAAGGAAAAGTAGTAGCCGTGGCTACTGAGAGCGCTGGATGAGGCTCCACGCTACGAGAAGTCAGTCAGTGGCAGAGAGTGAAATGAATGACTGACTTCTCGACGCCTGGACCCTCGTCCAGCGCTCTTAGTAGCCACGACTACTACTTTTCCTTATCAACCCATCATGTCAACCCAATATTTCGATGTACTTGCATGACATTTTTCTTTAAAATTATCATCCTGAGGAAGTCTTACAAATAAAGACGAAATGTTAATGAATACATTAAAAAAAACATCTTTTGGTTTTTCCTTTTTCATTTCTCATATATATATATATATATATATATATATATATATATATATATATATATATATATATATATATATATATATATATATTCTCATTTATTTTTGTTCATCTGTTCCACCTTCCGGGCCATATATCACATTGCTCCTGCCTCGGATTACAAACTTACATTCATATTTACCAGCAATGCTTTAAGCAAACTACAATTTCCTTTTATCTCTCAGTCTCGGCCAGACAGAGTTTGCATACACCAAGAAGATGTTCCGACTCTCGGAGAAGCGAGCTAGGACCAGCTGTCAGATCAACTTCCTGAAGAGATGCCACAGACATGGCATTTTCCCCAACACTATTAAGAACATCCATCTACCGGCATGCTTCTACCTACCCACTCTTCACTCTGCACGCAATTTCTTGCATACCTTTTGTATCAAACACATCATCAAACACCTCCACTGCAAGCTACACCAACATATCAACTCTATTGCAGATACTAAATTTCCTTCCCCCACAGTGAAGATGCATAAATAGTGTTATACAATACATTGCATGACTTTCATTCTTCACCTTTAAATTTAATTGAATTTAATTTATTCCGATAAGATATGTGTTATTATATAGATCTGAAATTAATGTGTAACTGGCTGTCCAAGCACGTTTGTAAACGCCAACGAGACTTTTCATTGTTTCCTCGCCGTACAATTTCTCTTCATCTTGTGACAAGAAATATTGTACTGAATAGTGTGTAGAAGTGTTTATATGTCATGGCAATATATCAGAATGTTGTTTCACTGTTGTCGTTACCGTAATTTTATCTGGTATCTGGCGTTCAACACGTTGTGACCAAATCGGCATGTTCGTATTATCTTTTGGTAGATGGAAGCTGACTTGGGATGATTGTATTAGATATTGTGAGCTAGAGAATAGCAGATTTGCCGAAATCTACAAACTAGGAACGATTGAAAACTGTGGGGTAAGAAGGCGAGGCCAGCAAATAAGCGGAATTTCTCCCAAAGTGCAATGTGTGAAATTTCCTGACTTCAAAGCGGGTGGCCGAATAAAGCAATAGTTTGTCCCAGCTCCGATGCGGGTGGGAGGATGAGTCATGAATTTTTTTTCAATAAAGGCCACCGCTTATCAAGGCCCAAAGGCCACTCTAGGATAAGAAGGGTTAAAGAGTTTGACTAGTGGACGGTGAGACAACATCGCGATCACCGGCACGATGGTTGTAGTAGGGCAGAACTTGAATCCTGTATCTTAGCTTATCTCTCTCCCTCTTTCTCTTCCTCTTTCTCTATATATATATATTTATTTCTCTCCCTCTTTCTCTCCCTCTCTATCTATATATATATTTATTTCTCTCCCTCTTTCTCTCCCTCTCTCTCTATATATATATATTTATTTCTCTCCCTCTTTCTCTCCCTCTCTATATATATATATTTATCTCTCTCCCCCTTTCTCTCCCTCTCTCTCTATATATATATATTTATTTCTCTCCCTCTTTCTCTCCCTCTCTATATATATTTATTTCTCTCTCTCTCTCTCTTTCTCTCCCTCTTTCTCTCCCTCTCTCTCTATATATATATATATATTTATTTCTCTCTCTCTTTCTCTCCCTCTTTCTCTCCCTCTCTCTCTATATATATATTTATTTCTCTCCCTCTTTCTCTCCCTCTTTCTCTCGCTCTTTCTCTCCCTCTTTCTCGTCCTCTCTCTATATATATTTATTTCTCTTTCTTTCTATCTATGACGGCTGGTAGACAGAAAGACGTGTCCATGGATTCCATTTTATCTACGTAAAAAGTAATCAATAAAAAATATAAATAAAATAAAAATAATGACACGTTCTATTAAAAAGGGCGACTTAATGCAATATTCCTTACCGCTTAGGAAGTGGAACAATACTAAGAAAACATCTGTTTCTATCGCCAGTAAAAACAATAACCAAAGCTACATAAAAAATCGTACATATTTTGGACAAGTGTTTGTAGTCTGGTGATAAAACGCCAAACTTTAGACAGTAATATCGTATGTTCGATCCTTGCCCAGGTTAGCCATGCTGATAACGACTGATAGCCAGAAACACGTTTCCAGGGATTCTCTTTTATGTATATATATATATATATATATATATATATATATATATATATATATATATATATATATATATATATATATATCCACATTAAATTCTATAAGGATTTTATGTATCAATTTTCAGTATTTACTTCAACAGTGCTCGACATGTAAGTAGAGCTAGGTTGTTAGCTATGAAAATATATTTATGGCAATTAAGCTACACAGAGGCTCCTGCGTTTCATCCTCGGGGCGGGGGGGGGCATTTTAGCCTTAAGATTTCCCCCGGGATGAAACGCGGGAGCCTCTGTGTAGGTTAATTGCCATAATTATATTTTTATAGCTTACCATATATATATATATATATATATATATATATATATATATATATATAGGTGTGTGTGTGTGTGTATAAAGTAAAGTCGAGTTTCCCCTATTTTGTCGTAATTAGCTTTGATGACAAAAGGTACATACTTATTTAGATTGGGCAAATATCGGTTCGTGTTGTTAAAGATAAAATGTTATATTCTATCAATTTCATTGATTTCTGTATCTAATATTGATCAATATTTAATTTTTTTTAGTCATTAATAAAGAAGAAGAGGGAGTTTATACTCCCTAATTCCGAAGTACTTCTACTCTTCTCATGGACACCGGGAAAATGAATAAGGCAAATAATTTAAAGATTCACTTGTGAAAAAAAGAAAGAAACTCTTTATCTCTTTTTCTTACGTTGTATTTGGTTGATAGGGGAAATAAAAGTGATCGTAAACAGAGAGGGACATAATACAGAAAGAATGTCGCCTGTACTAGTTTTAAAAAAATGGGAATGAAGTCTTTATTTGTCTTTTTTGCTTTATTTCGCTTGTTGGCAGAGGGAAAGAAACAGAAATGAAAGTAGTAATACATGAAACGTAAACCATGACTTGCCAATAGGCAACAGAATGTGACACTAGTATGGCATCACAGTGTATTTTTTAATCCATTGACTCTTGTAAAGGGCCTTGTTTTGTAATGCAGCAAATATTTGAGAGAGCATCTTGAATTTCGCATGATTATATCTCTAAGAAAAAAAACGACGAGGTAAAAGTTAAAGCAAAGAGAATCGTTCGCTATCTCACAAAATACAACATAATAGATTTACTTTATTGAATTTGGTTTCATTATTGAGTTGAATTTTCTTTTTCGTCATGTCTAACATGTACATATTTAATTCATATAGGATATGTTTTGTGGTCGTCTAAGTTCCTGCTTCTCAACTGGGATCCATATGGACTCTGGAAGTCAAAGTTAGTTTTCGAAAGGGGTCCAGCCAACTTAAATTAATAAACGTAATTTAAAGGTAAAAATACGGCTAATCAAAGTTCCAATGTTCTGAGGCAAAGCGTAGTTTTCTGTTACTTGCTTCGTTGAATCTGGTTTCATCCTTGTCTAACTACAGGGAGACCCAAGGTATGTCACCGCTGTAATCGTTAATAAAATTCAAAACCATTTCTGCAGTCTAACTACATGTGGTTCAAATATTATTTCGTCTCTGCGTGATCTGTCCACCAAGTTTCAGTCACGACTGTTCAACATTCTTTGTTTTATTAGCATCCAATCATATCATAATCATTTGCAGGCACAACTAGATACGACATGCAAGACTGATTAGGGCTGTGATAGTACTATTCAGTTTATGAATAGTCTGGGCATATAGTATCTTTGAGACTACTACAAATATATAAATCAGGGGTGTTAAGATCGAGTGAGTATGAATCCTTCTCAAGATCACCCCTCCTACTGATGAGACGATGACCAAACTGTCCTCACATATCATTGAACAGCTATAAAACAAAGACGGTTGGGCATTCATAACTGATACTTGGTGAACAAGCCAGGCATAGTGTACAGTTTATTTGTACCAATACGTACCAAATCGCAATTGTACAAAACTGTTATTTTCTATTATCGGTAACCACGTCGTGAGTGAACACTGCTAAACTTTTAACGTAGTATCAAATATAAAACTAGCATTAAATAAAGTAATACTAAAGTAAAATAAATAAAGTAACAGTAAAGTAAAATAAATACAATAACACTAAAGTAAAATAAATAAAGTAACACTAAAGTAAAATAAATACAGTAACACTAAAGTAAAATAAATAAAGTAACACTAAAGTAAAATAAATAAAGTAACACTAAAGTAAAATAAATACAGTAACACTAAAGTAAAATAAATAAAGTAACACTAAAGTAAAATAAATAAAGTAACACTAAAGTAAAATAAATACAGTAACACTAAAGTAAAATAAATAAAGTAACACTAAAGTAAAATAAATAAAGTAACACTAAAGTAAAATAAATACAGTAACACTAAAGTAAAATAAATAAAGTAACACTAAAGTAAAATAAATAAAGTAACACTAAAGTAAAATAAATACAGTAACACTAAAGTAAAATAAATAAAGTAACACTAAAGTAAAATAAATAAAGTAACACTAAAGTAAAATAAATAAAGTATCGCACAGGTTATTATTAATGTAATTATTAAGGACATGTGATTTTTGCTACAAATGACCCAGATGAAGCATAACAACACCACATTGGCATCGGGTGGACGGCTTTCAACAAAATAAGGCTAGTTTTCATACCAAGCCGCATATCATATCGGATAAAAGCTAGTAGTGATATATAGTCTTCAGTGTGTTAAATGGACAGAATGAAGAGCGATGGAAATCTGTCTTTCAGAATAATACAATGAGAACAATGTTAACGGATCATGTTCGAATAAGCGGTATTTTAGTAAAGACCGAACTCACGCCCATATCCTCTGCCGTAAGTCTTATGACTGTAGGGACACACAAAAAGATCAACAGTCGGTTTGAGCAAGGTATGTCTCAAAGGAATAGTGGAAAGATGCACAAAAGTAGAAACAGGCGTGATAACGTATATTTATAGACTTTAAGATCAAACAATCCGTTAAACTAAGTAACGAGAGACATATGGTCTTAGAGAAAGTTAAGGGAGGTGACGGTGGTTAAGTGGATATCGACACGGACTGAAAACCTGGGTGTTTTAAGTTCGATTCCAGTCGGTTCCACATTACCACTTTCACTTAGGGATGTTGGCAACCTTCTCGTGGTCCTTCCCATAAGTACCCAATGTCTTTCTGGGAAGATTTCTAACTAGAAAAACATCGGGGAAATTAATGCCAAAACCAGAATCACACGAAAGAAGAAAAGAGTTAAGACATGGTAGATCGTATTCGGGAGGATTCGGAGAAAGCATTTGATGGTGATGAATATAGTATATTTTTATTGAACTGTACAATCTATGTTATCATTATTATTATTAGTAGTAGTAGTATTAGTAGTAGTAGTATTTTCATAGAATTTAGTTCATTATTAAAGTCTATATGTAATAAATTAATTATACTTTTACAATACACTAAATATTTTTATTTTAAATTATAAGCAGAATATGTTTAGATGAGATTGATAATTTGTGTTAGTTGAATGATTCGAACTACAATCGGAATCTGAGTTATTATTTTCACAAAAGTTCGACCGCTGTAACTTCCGAGCTGCTTGTGACTCTGTATGTCGAACTCGCGAACGTACATGGAATTTCAAACGAAACCCTTTATGTAATCCACGGGTATAGATGTTCTCATCCTATTAGCCATGACCGTGTAAAAGTATTAATTAATTATTATGCTATTCCTAGTTATTATCGCAACCTCCAGAAGACTCTTATTTAGAAATAATCGCAATCAACGCCTTTATTTGTTGCGCCACAAAATGAGAATAATAATCCCAATAATCAAAATAGTAACATTTTTTCATACAATTAATCACAGTATTTAATTATGAAAATGCGATAAGGCTTTAGAAACATCAAATGGTTATGAGTGTCAACTACAGTATAAAAGCAATCAATGGGTTTTAAGAGATCGAACAACACTGAGAACCACTGTCTAAGTGATCCTATTCACTCCATGTATTTATAATGATCCTTCCAGTGCAAAACTGCAATTAACAATCTTCTATTAGGCTCGTTTTTAATGAATAGCAAAGCACGCCGGTCACACGTAGTCGATACGCATAAATACTCTCGTTCCGGCGTGCACTTGTTCGTTCTCATGTCCAGGTTCTGCACACCAGGCAGAAATGAGACCTTGTATGGCAGTGATAAAACTATTTCAACCACTTGATTCAGGTCCTAACCTATCACGTCTGCCACATCGACTAACTTTACCTAAATGACTATTTCAAACGTTCCTTCTCCCTACCGTCTTTCGATATTATTCGACTAATCTCATCTTCATGTCTCTTAGCATTTACTACCAACAATCTACAACGTTTTACTTTTACGGGTTAGATTTAAAGTGAAAAAAACTTCACTCTGTTTTTATTTGTAGTTTAGTCTGTGACAATTATTCTAAATCGTGTTTTCAGCCAATCTAAGTGTGCCTTCGTTGACACGAACGATTCAATATCACAAAATAATGTTTTTCTTTTTAGTGTTTAGTTCAGTATAGGTATATAAATTATTATACTGGATCTGCGTTTGTTTCCCTGAGATATTTCCTATATATTTTAATCACATAAAATACATGCTAAACAAGAACCTAAGTCAGTCGTGAGACTACATACCTTCGCCAAATTACAGAAGAATGGACCAAAGTCTCATCTGGGCATAACTCCATACTGTATGAAGTATTTCAGAATTTATGCCAGTAAAATATTGTTAATTCAAAAAATATGTTCTTGTTCAGGCTGAAATGTTGTATGGTGATTACTGTTATCAATAGGTTCTTAGATTAAATTTGGAAAACGGGAGTTGAAATTTCGTCAAAATTTTGACATTGACCAAACTTTTCAAGATCAAGATCAAAAGTCAAGTTCTAGCTCATATAAGATACGGGACTTTATTGGCTAAAATATGAACAGCGAGTCTCTACGATGAACACAACCGAGGATATCGCTCAAAGTGTGACTTTCACCTTTTCCGTGACCTTAACCATGAACTTTAACCGATATATCCCAAATAAAGTCGATAAGACCGTGACCGATATTTTGACCAAATTCTGTGACGATTGTCAATCGATGTAGACGCCAGGCTGTACACAAACAAAACTAGTGACCGAATACATAACCTCCTTGACAAATCTGACCGAATACATAACCTCCTTGGCCGAAATAAATATTCCACAATTTTAGGAATTAATTTATTTTGAAAAATTGTCATGTTGATTATTCAAATTAGCCGTGATTTAAAATTTAATCATCAAGTGACCCAATCTCTCACTAACTTTCTAAATATCCCATTCACCCTCTCTTGTTGTATGTTGTTTGGCCTCCATTCTTATTCTATACGTTTCTATTACTCTCTCTCTCTCCCCCTCTCTCTCTCTCTCTTTCATTTCTCTGCTAATTGATAGTCGCAGTTTATAAAGAGACGAAACAATAAAAAAAATGGAATAGACCATTATAAACCGAACGCAATACTACAACAAGCAGTAATATTATTTATTATTTGGTGAGAAAAAGAGAGAAAGAGAGAAAAATATAATATCTTTATCTCCATCTATCTATGTATATATATCTATATCTATATACATATATATATATATATATATATATATATATATATATATATATATATATATATATATATATATATATATAGCGCTCGAGGAATAGCCCACGACAAAACGCTAGGTGCCATACTCCACCGGTTAATACCTGATAACAGCAGAATGACTCGCCGTGTCGAGAGATTGACACAAAAGATTGCGAAAAGAGAGAGCTCCGTGTTTATCAATGAAGCCTCCATAAACAACGACTTGCTGCCGAACTATATATATATATATATATATATATATATATATATATATATATATATATATATATATAGTCTTTTAAGTTTTTCAACCTTTAAAATTATATGAAAAAAACGAACGCTTTTAGTCCCATGTTCTTCGTTGGAAAATTATTTTGCTTGTAAGTCAATAAATCTCTTGTAATCACTGTATTAGTTATCTTCCAATAATTTACACTAGTCTTATTATTTTGTAGAGATCATCAGTTGTTTACCATCAAAATCTGCTCCGGAGATGTAAAAACAAAACGGTATTTTTCTCATGGTTCCCCATCAGTGTTTATCACACACCACCTCCCTTAAACAACAAAAACAAAAACGTTCCAGATATAAGATCTAGTTTTTGCTCCAGATTGTTTTATTTTCTAACTTATTTTGTTATTAAAATATTCTCCTTACCTGTGTTGTCCGTTTTTTTCTCAAGAAAAGGTATTTGTTATTTACAAAACTACTATAAAAAAGAGTTTGGACGAATCTATTATACTACTTATCCCTTCTTGCAGTTATTTAATATTTTATGTATTTATATTACTATTTATTTTGTTTTATTTTTATATTCATTTTAGTCTTATTAACAATATTTTTTTTAATTCAATATATATATATATATATATAGTAATCCAGGTAGGATAAAAATCCACAGGGTAGAAATCCAAAAGGAATCAAACCGGGCTTATAAAAAAGTGCTCAATAAACATATAGAGCTGTATTATAAATGATTCTTTATTCAAACATGTATAAAGTCTGCTACACTGGCATGTCGATGTTATCGATCTACAGCTATCAAGAGCTGAGGTCTCATCTGGCAGAAGGTTTTATTTGTAATCCAACCCGATCGGTGAAGTCCAGGAAGAAACTTTCTTCCCGGACTTCACTTTGTACATGATCGAATAAAATCATTCAATATGTATATATATATATATATATATATATATATATATATATATATATATATACATGCAAGTTTTAATTTATATATATATATAAAACTATATGTACTATTACATACGCTATACATTTTACACTAGATTTCTCATATAGTTTTTGATTTGCTCTATCAATCTATCTACTTTGATTAATTTGATGAAACTTAAAAGCGTAAGGATGACGCGTTATTGCATTATTTAATTATCAACAAATTTTATTTTGATCCCTACCTTGTTTAATCATTTTTATTACTAAAACAGCAATTGGAGATATGAAATTTATTAATCTTAGAGTGTTTGAGTGGAAAAGTCTTAAAAGTCAGAGGTCTCCTTTAGCCGGCGAGATTTCTAGCAGAAAAGACGTGTCTGTCAGTTCTCCTCAAGAAGGGGGGGGGGAAGCAGCGCACGCGGATAGCTGATATACCGTGACGGGCTACCTGCTTATCTATATCACTCTCTCTCTCTCTCTTTCTTTCTTTCTTTCTCTCTCTCTCTCTCTTTCTTTCTCTCTCACTCTTTTTCTCTTTCTCTCTCTCTCTCTCTCTTTCTCTCTTTTCTTTCTTTCTCTCTTTCTCTCTCCATCTTTCACGCATACGAAGACAAACTTTTTTCTGTTACTGTTATTCCGTTTTAAATAAATCTTGTTTAAAAAAAAAATTTAAAAATTAAAAAAAAAATGTTTTTAAGATTTTTAAAAGAGTGCTAAAGAATGAAAGTGTTGAAATTAGAGACGGGCGTGGAAAACACCTTCCATATAGATATTTTGAAAAAAAAGATGCGTAGGAAGAAGTGTTACACATTAGGAGCAGCCGTGTTTGAGTTGAAAATCCTTAAATGTCAGAGGTCACCTACTGAAGAAGTTGAGGAATCCACGTGACTTTTAGCAGGGGTCTCTCACTCTCTTAGCCGACGAGACTTCAAACAGAAAAGACGTGTCTGGTGGCTCTTCTCAAGAGGATTGGGGCAGCGCCCGCAGGTAGCTGATGCAGCGAGACAGGCTATCTGTCGATCTCTCTCTCTCTCTTTCTCTCTCTCTCTCTCTCTCTCTCTCTCTCTCTTTCACTAACTCGCGCATAAAGATATAATCTGTTTCCATGACTGTCCTTCTGTTTTAAATAAATCTTGTTAAAAAGTAAAGCAACTAGTGTCGGAGTGAGTTTTTCAACAAACGAAAACAACCTGGGTTCACAACAACGACGGCGGCGACGAAAACGCATATGCGTAACGAAGGCATGCATACTACAACAGTAAGACACCTATTATAAGAAGGTAGCGAATGTTGTTTTTACGTATCGAGATATTCACTTCCAAATCTTGTGTGTAGTATAAAACCACAAACGTAGCGTTTTTCTTCCTCTTTTTCCTTTTTTTTCTTGCAGATCCAACACGCGTGCGCACGTTATAATAAAGCTCAGGCACTTTGGTGCCGAAAGACCCTCGGCAAGTGGCACACACATAATGAGAGACATTAACTGTACGCCCAGCGACAGCACATACACGTCACTCATCGAACACACGTACACACAAGTCCCTACACACACTCCTTCACTAACAAACATGAGTGATGATAATATACACACTCCTCTACAATGCTTATATCATTTATACACTCGCAAACTCACACGGTGGACATGTTAAGTCAATTTTTCCTTACACGCAAACTAACTCTTCTTTCACATAGAACGTTATTGGAGTCTTTCAACTGTTATTCATTGTCAACACTTTATTTTAGAACTATCTTAAAAGTTGTCACTAAGAATTAATTACATTTGTATGGCTAAACTTTGTCATTCTTTCATTTGATAATGTCATATCCTCAACACACCGTTGATCTCCATTAGCCTTTTGGGTAAGATCAGAGTGTAGTATCTGTTCCAATGGATGCTACACTCTGTAGACCGGTAACGTCTTGGCCTTCGGTCTGAGGTATTGTCCTGTACAGTTCTAGGAGGTCCACCCTCCCAGGCTTTACCTTTTCTTTGAGAACGGGTTAGTTTATTGCTAATCGCCTGAAGCGCCCCTGTCGGGGAATGCCGACGGGCTGATCAGTCATATTTGTAGGCCAGAGCGCGGTAATCCTAGTGCGCTGGCTAACCACACCTGACCTTGTGTCTAGTCTCATGGAGAGGAGGCATATAAAATTATTTTGACCTTGTGTCTAACTTTCTGGACGTAAATAACTTGGCCTTTTGGCTAAGATCAGAATGTAGTATCTGTTCCAATGGATGCTACACTCTGAAGACCGGTACCCTCTTGGTCTTCGGGCCTTGATTCCACCGGTCTGAGGTATTGTCCTGTGCAGTTCTATGAAGTGCATCCTTCAAGACGTTGCTTTCTCACCCTTTGTTTATTGCTGTGCGAAGTCAACCTGGACTCTCCTCCAGCGCTCACAGTGGCCACGGCTACTACTTTCCCTTATCTCCCCATCATGTCAAGCCAAAATTTCGATGTACTTGCATAACATTTTTCTGCAAATTATCATCCTGAGGAAATCTTACAATAAAGACGAAACGTTGATGAATATATAAAAAATATCTCTTGTTTTTTTCCTTTTTTATTTTCCATTACGTCGGATTACTATCATCCTTCCTTTCTCATATATATATATATATATATATATATATATATATATATATATATATATATATATATATATATATATAGACACACAGGCACAAGGGCATATGTTCTAACTGATGACAGTTTTTAGCAGAATATTAAGATAGCTTTAGTAATAAGAGGTAATCTATTATATTACCTGTACTTTGTTCAATTATTTTTGGCTATTATGCATGATTCTATGATTTATATGTGCCTATTGTTGTTATTTTGGTTGTCATTTTTGTAGCATTCAGGTTAAACATGTTTAACATATATCTATTTATATTCAAAATGTCTGTCAAATGACTCGGAACATTAACAATAATTCAGACCCAACTAAAAGTCGGTTTTATTTTCCTATTAAATTATTTTCCCAAAAATGTATCAGCGGCAAAAGTGCGCAACAAACTTTTACTTAAAAAGTGGAAGTAATTTTTATAAGTGGTTTCTTTTTAGTTTTACTTAGTATATTCGACTTCACGAACAAATACAATTCTTTCTTTAATCTTCAATTGTTTATTTCGTGTTGATGTGATTACGCAAAGTGTAATACATTGATTAAAAGCAAATATTTGTTTCATTTGTGTGCGTTTGACAAAAGTAAAAACAAAGTCTTAATCTATATAATAAAAGTGAACGTACGTGGAAAGGCACCATCTCGATAATATCTGATAATAAAAAAGAGTGGAAAAAATTTATTTTCAATTTTAATATAGACACAAAAATATTCACTTATATAAAACAGAACGAAGGGAGATGGAGTAAGTGTTTTGTCTTTTTGAATCGGCGGACCATTGTTTTGAGGCATGTCCGTCCGTCCGTCCGTCCGTCCGTCCGTCCGTCCGGATTTTTCTCCGCAACCATCCATTGAATTTCTCTGAAGTTTTGCATGAAGTTGTAACTTTGGTCAGGTTATTAAGTGACATTCTCCGATTTTTTTTTTTTAAATCTGGTTAGCCCCCCCAGGGGGTTAAAAAGCCCCGAAATGGGAAAAAATGACATTTTTTGCCCCATAACTTTGTATCCATCCATTCAATTTCTCTGAAACTTGGCCAAAACGTGGAGGCAATTGTTCCTAATAGAAAATAAGTATCGCTCACCTTAGAAAAAATCTGGTTCGCGCCCCCAGGGGGTCAGAAGCCCCCAAAATGGCAAAAAATGACCGTTTTCTCCTATAACGTTTGATCCATCCATTCAATTTTGCTGAAACTTGGCCAAAATGTAGAGGCAATTGTTCTGGATATAAAATGAGCATCCTTGACCTCAGAAAAATTCTGGTTCGCGCCCCCAGGGGGTCAAAGAGGGTACAAAATGACCCAAATTGCCCAAATTTATTGCATTTTACACTCGCCACACCGAGTCACATACAGAGGGGGACCAGGCACGCGTGGCTTGTTTTCTTATTGGTTAGTCTTGTCTTTATATCGATTAGTTTTGTCTTCTTGTTTTTATAACTAAAGAGAAAGAGATAGAGAAGGTGAGTTTTGTCTTCTTGTTTTTATCGAATAATTTAGTCTCAATGATTTCAAGTAATAAATAGGAATTAAATTGCATAGCCATAATGTGTCGGTGTGAAAATAAATCGCTTTTATTATTAAAATTATATGACAACTTCACGTGGATGGGTTTGTTTGTTTCTCTCACAACAACGAAAATTGAATAAATATTGTTTCATTTACTACTAGCGGAACCCGTCGCCCGGCGTTGCACGGGAGAAAGTACTACCTATTGCATGACGTCGAATAAAAAAAGAGACGGCCTATTGTTGTCCCCCCCTCTACTGTGTTGGCGAATGTTATAAAAAAATTTTAAAAAGTGGTAGAGTAGAATGGGATCGAACGCTGAAACTAGCGATTATGAAACCTGCCTTTCTAACGACTGCGAAACCGTTTCGAGTTGAAAATTCATGTGAAAATAGGTCAATTAAGCTAAGCTTGATTATGTGATGTTAAGATTCAGCAATGGCACGGTTTATGTCATTTGTAGATTATGAAAATGACTGGATTTGGGCAAGTTTTCTATAATATGCGTGTTAAAGGTGTATGATTTTGAAAATGTAAATGTATCGGGGTCTACCAGTATCTTGGTGGTTATTGAATTAAATAGGAAGTCGATTCGATCAAGAAATTGTAGCCGCCATGTTGAATTAATAAATGTTGCAGGAACTGTGTTCCTTAATTTCATTCGCTTAATTCCGGAATGAATATAAATGTAGAAGTCATAGGTAGAATTGGAAATAACATAATCTGATATTCGCGGAAAATCATCGGAGTGAACGGGAGCGGTCATTAAGTCTTTGCGTATTGCTTTATATTATGTAGTAAATTAATACCAGGCAAATAATAAATAAGAACTGGTTTTTTTTTGTAAAAATGAAACTGTGCTTATTAGTTCCCGGTGTCGATGAGTAGAGTGACAGTACAGAATTGTTAGGGAGAAAAGTTTTTGCTACCACCTATATGGAGTTGGTTTTTCGGAGAGACGTGAATGGTGGGCCAAATGTAATATTTAGTGTTATGTAGAAAAAATAATAACAAATTTACTAAAACATGCTCGAGGGAATAAGTGTAGTATAGTGGTGAGTTTAGTAGCCTGTGATGCATGTGGTTATTTTCCTATACTCCGAGAAGGTACAGGGAAAAGAACATCTCTACTTCATATATTAGATAAATCGAATATTTATTGAAACAAAAAATACAACATTAAATAAACCGAAATTGAACAACAAAAAAAACTTTTTAAAAAATCATTTAATTACGAAATTAAATCCGCCATAATGTATTTCGGTTTCTTTGTAAGCAATTCTACCATTTTAATTTCTTTGTTAATAGTTAAAATAAGAAACTAAATTAGTTCGTGACTGTTTGAATGGGAAATTATTGTTTTAACAATCTGGAACATAAATCTATATTAGTTAATATTCAAAATATATGTAAGAAATTCGTAGGCTTAAGAAGTAAACAATAATTTACACCGAAAATAAAGTGGCTTTTATTTTTTTATTAAGCAATATAATAATATTTAGATTCTGATGTGTAAAATAAGGTTAGAGTGGAAATTTTCCACATAAGTTTTAAATTACGTTGCCAGTTGGTAAATTCCATTAGAAGTTAGTAATATAACGAGAGATACGTGTACAGGAAGTTGAATCATGGGCGGAAGTCTGAAATGACACGTAAGGAGGAATAGAGAAATGTATTTCCCCCTTGGGGATAAGCTTATTGTGTTCAATAGAATTTCTTTCAAGCTCTGTTTTTGTCTACCTCCTCTGGGGACGAAGGGAAGCTCATATGTAACTTACAGTCGCGTGAGAGAATAGAAGATCAAGGGACATAAGCCATTGAGATTGACTATAGTTGGCGTTTTTTTAAAACAATATTTTTACCAGTGCGTGTTATCGTTTAGATTCTGATTCTTAATCTCGTCGTACCCAGCATAGGTCCGCAATATATACTAGTGTACTAATCTTTCACCATTTTTCGTTGGGTCTCGGCACTTTGTCACAATGAGCCATTGAGCAACATTGTTGTTGGAGCTAGTTTTTTACTTTTATGTTGTACATAATTGCAGCTACCCGGTGAAAGAGTAAGATGGAAATTGCGGCTGCCACATCACCACTGCGACTACACAAAATCAACCAGCTGATTCTGCTGACGAAGTGGACGGACTGTAAGGATTGGTGAACACCCAAACTACGTTACAGTAAAGCAGATTCGTGCGAATCGGCACGGTCGACTTTTTTGTCCAGCTTGATTTCTTTATTCGCCTTGTTGTTCCTTTCTAGAATCGGGTACTTACAAGACGGACCACGTGAAGGTTCCCAACATCCATAAGTAAAAGTCGTGCTACGGAACCGATTGGATTCGAACTTGACACCTCCAGGTCGTTGTCCGTGTTGCTATCCACTTCACCATTATCACCTCGCAGCTTTCCATTAAATTGTCTCCAAAATTGCGTAAACCGCAATTAGTCGACGTAATTTTTATAAGACGTTTCTTTTGTGACTTGGTATCCTCTGCTCTATAATAAAGACCAATGTGTATTTATTTGTATATAAATATCAATCCGTTCCGTCACACGAGTAATTTCAAGTGGTTAAGAGAATCGATAAAGCAAATAGCATGTTAGACTACTTTCACTACCTGAAATTAATTCAACAATAAATAATCCACTCAAAATAAAAAGTCAACGATTAATGTGTTTCTGTTTTTGTTCTTTGGGTCATCAGAAATGATAAAAATAATTTGTGATTCCATGATTTTATGCAAACATTGGCGAAGCATATTTTTTCTCGTAATTTTAGACGGAGGGTGTACTCTAGTCTTATATAAATCTAGAACAATACCCGTCCCATGAAGAGTAAAATTTATTTCGGAAACTGAAATGCTCCCTTATGGAGATTAAAACAAAGATATAATGCTACTAAACCGTATGTTTAGAATCTTTATTTCAATTTTGATCAAAATCTATTACATTATTGGTTCTAGACAATGTTTTAAATGTAAGGCTTAAGCTTAAAAGGCCTTTAAAATAAATTAAAATTCCGGGAACCGTGCTTAAATACTATGGACTAAATTCAATGCATATCTGAAATATTTTCAATTTCAAATAAGAGGTTGTGCTCCTATTATGCCCCTAAAACCCTTTAAAATAGGACAAAGAAACTGAAATCTGGGGAATATTTTCTTATTTACGTCTAATACGTATTGTCAAAATTTCACAAAACTCGGCGGTATATGAATTTTCACAAAGGGTTTCTACGCCCTTTTTACCACATTTCCATGAAACTAAGTTAAACTAAATACATCCCACATTAGAATCACTTTAGCCTTGCACCTGTGTTCCAAAATTCATAATCATCGGTGAATTAGTTTAGGAGTAAATCCTGTACATACAAGCATATACGCATACTTAACTTTATATAAAGAGCCATAAAATAATATTTTGATTTCGATTCGATAAAACAAATAAAATTCTCTCTTTAATCTTTTGTTTCTTGTTGATGAGATTATGCGGAGTGTAATTGATTAAAAGCCAATCTTTGTTGCAGTTGTGCACGTTTGAGAAAAAATATGAAAAAAATACGTAAAAATAAGTAAATGATACATTGGCATATTAATTGAGTCTGTCTGGGAATTATCTTGTAAAGTGTCACGTATTTTGAAAGTGAACATGTTCAAAAAAAATTATTTACTGGCTTGATTAATTAGCAGTAGTATTGATTTGATCGACGATTCTATTCTACATCATGTAAGTACATTGTATTATTGGAATGGTAGTTTGATATTCGACAAATTCAGTAAAATAGTCTAGTAATATTGAATATAGACTTGCATGATTTTCATGTGAATGCACTAACTTTTATTAACAGTCTTGATACGGCAGCAGTAAACTTCAAGCACGGATAACTTATATTACACGAACAATGCTAAAATTAACACTGTAGCTTGGATCCTGGCCTGGATAGAATATAGACGACGATCAGGTCTTTATAAAGGGAGGTGACAGTGGTTAAGTGGATATCGACACGGACTGAAGACCTTGGTGTTCCAAGTTCGAATCCAGTCGGTTCCACATTACCACTTTCGCTTAGGGATGTTGGCAACCTTCTCATGGTCCTTCCCGTAAGTACCCAATGTATTTCCAGAAAGATTTCTAACTAAAGAAACATCGGGGAAACTAATGCAAACACCAGAATCATCTGATTCACACGATAGAAGAAGAAGAAGAAGAAGAAGAAGAAGAAGAAGAAGAAGAAGAAGAAGAAGAAGAAGAAGGTCTTTATAAATATATCAAGAACCACAGTGGCATGAAAAAAAATTCACAAAAATGATTGTCGTAATTATCAAGAATTGGTCACTATTTCACCAAAAAAAGAGAGTTGTGAATAAAAGAGAGAAAATAGGATTAATGTAGAAATTTACAGTATTTTTTACAGTATTTTTTTACTTTTCTAAATGAACAATTAAATCACTCAAAATAGAGTGATTTAATTGTTCATTTAGAAAAGTAAAAAAGTTTGGCGTGTTTGTAGAAGTAGAATGTTTACAGTGTGAAAGAAGACACAAGTGTTAGAAGTGTGTGTGTCTATGTGTTCGTATTCTGTTAGTGTGAATATGCGTGTCTTAGTTCATGAGACATTGTGCGTATGCGGCCTTTGTCAGTATATGAATATGCATGTGACAGTTCAGGATTCATTGTGCGTATGCGGCCTTTCTCAGTATATGAATATGTGTGGAATTTTTTGTGCGTGAGTTGCGTATTTTTCTGCCTGTCTTCCCTGGCATCGAAGGTTAAGAGAGGGTGGGCGTAAAGTTGTGCCTCCTTCCGTCTTGTTTCTTATTCTGTTGGAATCTCTATAGATTCTTGGTTGTCGCGTTGTTGTTTTTATAAGAAATTGCCTTCTCACCCTTTGAGAATGGGTTAGTTTAATGCTAATCGCCTGAGGAGCCCCTAGCAGGGAATGCCGACGGGGCTGCCTAGGCCCTTTTTTTTAGGCCATAGTGCTTTTCAATCCCACTTTCCCGACCTTGTGTCACACTTCCCCGCTGTGGGAGCGAGATAAGCACAAAAAGAAAAACCTTTAGCGTCGTTGGCTATTTTCAAACTAACGAAAAAAAAGGGGGCTGTATCGTACTGTGGTCTGGACGAACTACGAAGAAGATCTCTACTCTCAGAGCCGAATCCTAAAACAAAGGGGTCGCTTGGTCACCGTATTGTTTCGCCTTCTGGAACTGACCTTTTCACTTGACTGAATCAGTATCCGACTGTCGGAGCCTCTACTTTATTTCAATTTTAAAACTACGTAGAACGCGAATAACTAATTATCTGTCCTATTGATCTTTATTTTTATTGTCATTATGTTGTGATTCCAGCCAGAACGATTTCTTCTCTGACGTTCTGATTTTATAATTAGGGTATAATTTTCATGCTCACGAATTTGGCAGGGAGTTGTTTGTCCTCTTATGTTCGAAAATTATGATTCGGAAAGAACCAAAACAACTGCCCCATATTATCCAATGGAAAGCGAATCTGTCTCATATTCCTCCTCAAATATTTTGCGTCGTAGGGGCCGTAAGACACTTTCCTTTAGACAGTTGACACCGAAAACGGTAAAGATCGGATTTGAGCTATCACAGGAATCAAAGTTCAAGCATTATGGATTGGAATGTGTGGACCCAGAAGCTTGAGAAGCCACGTTATCTCATAACATGCTGGGAGCGTTATTTTTTAGGGTTTTTTTTTGGGGGGGGGGGTTAAATGATGGTAAGTTTCGGAAGAAGTCGGTAGTTTTCGTTGTGGAACGAATGAAACGAACGTGAAATAATGTTAGATCTTAAAATAGTTAAATCTCTCTCTCCATCTCTCCCTCTCCATCTCTCTCTCTCCCTCTCTCCCTCTCTCCCTCTCTCTCTCTCATTCTCTCCCTTTCTGTTTCGTAGTGGCTGGCCGAGAGTGGCTATAAAAGAACACCTTAACACTTACTTATTTTTTATTAACAAAAACATAGGAATATGAATGTACATGAAATAGTAATATCAGTCATATTGAATATCTGGTAAACTGGCTTACTCAGATAATACCGAAATTATCATATACGTTCCGGAAATAGTCCATTAGAAAAGGGATGTTAGTCGCTCTCTGCAGCCAAATTATTGTTGAAATTTAACATTAAAAAATCCAAATATTCAAAACGATTACTCGATTTTTAAAGCAAATTATACAAAATATATTCAGGTGTTATATTTAGCATAATTTAATTGTAATGACAGTATATAGACTTCAATTGCAAAACTATCACATTTCTGTTGCAAAAGATCGTATTAAGAAAGGCTTATCTACAAGATTTATAAGGCATTCGTTTGAAGAGCGTTGCCAATTATGAGCACACAAATTCCGTTATGTAAAGTGGAACATAATTATCAATATTTTATGGCCACTGAGAAGGTCAACACAGGTTATTAATGGCATGGACAATTTGCATTATGATCTAGATTGGAACATCTGGGTATCGACAATCCTTTAGCAAATAGAAGGCGGGGCGTATCTAATTGTTGTGATCTTGAAGGGCCGATAATAATTTAAACAACGCGGTGATATATTTACAAGAGTGTATTTACAGCAGTGTAAAATAGTAGTGTACAGAAAGTCTGCGTCCGATACTATCGCTATGATTGCCACCATAACTGCTACGACACTTAGTCAAAACTATTACTAGTTTCTGGAAGAGTCAATCTATTCCCGAAATAGGGGAGATAATCATTACACCATAACAGCCCTGTTTTAGCCTTGCTTCATACGGAGTCGATACCATTTTATTTTCGGGTGTATTTAAATGGAGTCCGTAATTTACAGTTTCTTCTTGATGTGAGTTTTTTTAATATATCAAACGTCTTCTGGCATTCTCTCGTCCCCACGAAATCTTTTCCATTTTTCTCTTTTTTTAATATCACATTAAGAGACGTTCGCAAATATTGTATTTTTTTTACTAAACACTTTGTTACAATTCGCAAAATTAAGAGAACTTTGCTGAGCCGATACATTTGCCGGAGCTGGCATATTTTTAACGTACTCGCTTTCACTGATTCTTTTGATATGTGTCCATTATTCGACTAAAACATTTTAATTTCTTTTTCTTTTCGTAGACTGTAGGCGAAAATCACTTGCTGCATCCTACATCTACTTTTTTTAATTTATTCACTTTCTCGTCAATTTTATCTAATGACGCGAATGGAACATTTTTCTCTTTAGAAACTGGTTGAATATATATTTAAAATTCAGCTTTGTCAGTCATTTTTTATTTATTTCTAGTCCACCAGACAAATTTTTTTGAACAATTTTCTTTTAATGCTTCCGAATAGCTTTCTTTCAATTTTTTTTTCTGTCGCAGCATTTAAGGTTTTTATACTTTTAAAGAAAACAATTTATAGACATATCCCATAATTGGAACCTTTCTACCGAATCTGTACCAAAAATGTTACTTGAATTGTTAATAACAAACATTTAAAATTTAAAAAATTATTTGTAGGGTACCGTAATTATTAGTTCGCCTTCGAATTTGATTCGTTCTCCAGTGAAACTTTTGGTTACATTTTTAGTCTTTAACAAAGTCGACTTTCTAATTTTCTTCCAGGTTTGAAGATTTATAATTGATAAATCGGAGTCTGAGTCAAGTTATATTTTAATATTTCTTATTCAATATTCTTAGTTGAAAAAAGTTCCTAATATTTTCCACTTCGTCACATTTAGCGATTCTAATAAAACTTTTTTTAATTTTATTTTTTACTCTACAGTGCCTACTTTTGTGTCCCACGCGATCGCACTTTAAGAACTTTTTCGTTTTATGTGTACCACTGCAGTTGTCCGTAACTGAAATACGGTTTAAGCGGCAGCTAACTTTTTGTTACAGATCCGAAGGAAAAGTTCCAATTATTACTTTTCATTTGATTATCAAATTTAGCTGGTGAAGTACTTTTCTTTCTTTTTGTAGATGGTTCTTATATGTGACACTCCACTCTGTTCAATGTTAGGTTATTTTTCGTTTTTTCCTTCGCGGTTGAACGACTTAAATTTCTAGACATTGATTTGAAAACTCTTTCGTCCAACTCAGAAAATGACAATTTATCTTCAATCTTTTTTGTTACGTTGGAGTGTTTGTTTTGTTTTGTTTTTCGTAGAATTTACACACTTTGCTTGTTAACATTCAGTTTAATTTCAACTTCTCACTCTATTGTTTACAAATATCCAGTGTATACCACTAAAGTCATGTTTATCAGAAATGTAATATTCTTATTGTAAGACATAAATCCGAGTTTTAATTATGTGCAGCATAAGTCCGAGTTATTTTCGTGTCGGAATAAATCCGAATTTCTTGTTGCCTGAGTTGTGCGACATACGTTCGAAATAATATAGGTCTGAATAAGTCCGAGTACTTTGTCGTCAGTGCTATGGAATGTAGGTTTCGAATCCTTGTCGCCAGTGTTGTGACCTTGAAGGATCTATAATAATTTATAGAACACGGTGGTATATTTACTAAAGTGTATTTATAGAAATACAGAATAGTAGTGTACAGAAAGTTTGCGTCCTATACCGGGGCTATGACTGCCATTAATTAGTTCCGCCATGACTGCTACGACACTTAGTCGTAACTTTATTCATAGGCTCTTGAAGAGTTCATCTATTCCCGAAATAGGGTAGATAAATATCAAACCATGACACTAATTGAAACCTTTACAATTTTAAATAGAAAAAACAACTATGCAAAACGTTAATTCAATATTTCAGGGATAACTC
>OY744530.1:93265951-93328451 GCA_963556195.1 Sepiola atlantica
GGGCTTTGATGATTTGTTAGTGTACGCAAAGTATAAGGATATGGATTTTAGAGACTGGTATTCAAATCAATTGTATCTTTTTGCACACTCATATAATTAAAGAAACAGATATTAGAGTATCCGATTGTTCACGAGTTATGTCATAGGAGGTGGTTAATATAGTCAACGTTTGAGCTAACATGCATAGTTCACCTCTTATGTTATGTTGGAGTTGTGGAAAGACAAGTCCCATTTACACAGAATCTAAAATTATTAATATTATTTTTCATTTTCAAAACTGTTGTGAAGTTGTCCAACAGTAAATAATAAATAAAGGAAGTCAAGTCGAGGGTTGGTTTAACAAGTGTATTAACAAAGTAAGAAAGTGACTAGCACTTGGCTAGACAGTTACAAGACTGTGCTTTGTTTTCTCTGTGTCTCTGGTGACTCGCACTATTTATAGTGACAACCGGTGTAGTTTCTCCTGTGTAAGAACGGCCGGTGTAACAAAAACAATAAGACATTTTTAGAACAAGCGAAAATCCATATTGATCTAATTTTAATAAGAGCACGGCTATATTTTGTTTTATTTTGGGCAACGATAAAGATTTTCTTCGTTATCAACCTCATTTTGAATGAGTGCAAATTTTTTAGGTTGTTTCAGATAATTGGATATTTTCCAAGGCTTTCACTGACTTTTTAGTGTAAATAAAGTATATAAAGACATTGATTTTAGATTGTGGTATTCAAATCAATTATATATTTTCTGCGCACCAATATAACTCAAGAAACAGATAAACTTTACATGATTGTTTAGATAGCAAGATAGTCTGTAAGATACGAGAGGCTATGATTGATCGAACATGATCACGTGATATGTCATAAAGGTTGTCAGAATGGGCATCAAGTACTTCCACGTTATCGCAGCAGTCATTTACAATTGATTTCTCGCTGATAACGACCGTTAGTTTTCTCTGGAATTTGAATGACGATACTACGCTTCTCCAACGTTCCAGTACCCTCCGCACCCTTCCACTGGAGGTCTGGTTAGTGCTTTCTCCTCGGCCTTTTGATCCTCCTTGAACCGTTACGACAATTTGGTGATGTGTATTTAAGTTTAGTAGTAGTAGTAGTAGTAGTAGTAGTAGTAGTAGTGATAGTGGTGTTGTTGTTGTTATTAGATTGTTATTACTCTCTGAACATCTGAATTCAACCCTTTCTAAATAACGATACATTGCACAGAACATTTACAATATTAATACAATATGAATATACATATCAAATTCTATTAAATATTTCATCCAATAGTACTCAAAAAAGTACTCAAAAAAGTACTCAAAAAGCCCCTTTTTCAGTGTTGTTTCTGAACGAATTAAATTCCATCTTAAAATGTTCTACACTATGATTGTTTTTAATCTGATCTGGCAACTCCCTTTAAAAGAGGACTTTATTAACAAAAACAGAGATAGATAGATAGATAGATCGATAGATCGATAGATATATATATAGATAAATAAATAGATAGATAGATAGATAGATAGATAGATAGGTAGGTAGGTAGGTAGATAGATAGATAGATAGATAGATAGATATATAGATAGATAGATAGATAGATAGATAGATAGATAGATAGATAGATAGGTGGTGGGTAGGTAGGTAGGTAGGAAGGTAGGTAGGTAGGTAGGTAGGTAGGTAGGTAGGTAGGTAGGTAGGTAAATAGATAGATAGATAGATAGATAGATAGATAGATAAATAGATAGGTGGGTAGATCGATAGATAGATAGATAGATAGATAGATAGATAGATAGGTAGGTAGGTAGGTAGGTAGGTAAGTAGGTAGGTAGGTAGGTAGGTAGAGAGATAGAGAGATAGGTAGGTAGGTAGTTAGTTAGGCAGATAGATAGATAGATAGATAGATAGATAGATAGATAGATAGATAGATAGATAGATAGATAGGTAGGTAGGTAGATAGATAGATAGATAGATAGGTAGGTAGATAGATAGATAGGTAGGTAGGTAGGTAGATAGATAGATAGATAGATAGATAGATAGATAGATAGATAGATAGATAGATAGATAGAGAATTTGGTGAATAGGAAAGATGATGGAATCTTTCAAGGGGTTCATGATGGAGCCCAGATGTCACATACATAAAATCTAGTACAGATATCGCACAAGTTGTTAAAATATGCTACACTATTGATTTTCTTAATCTGATCTGTTCCCAAAACTATATTACACAATTGTAATTGGTTACGTGCTTTGGCTTTTGAAATCAACTCAGATAATGTACTTTTTATATACGTACAATCGCTGCAGGTTTGATACAATGAATCGTTACTATTTCCACTTTGTTCATGATTCGAACAGTTTGTTTTTTTTTGTTTTTTGGTTTCGTTTTTTTTTTTTTTACTTTAATTCACCCAAAACAAAGTATATTGTCACTGAGATGTACTGTGATTAGAGGCTAGATTTAAGGGAGACATCCTAAGTGGGGAGTTGTGCAGCAAGATGTTTGTTCATATTACGTTTAAATGTTTGCATCTTGTGTATGGTACAGTCGGGTTAACAGGTAACAGTGAGGCAACTCCAAAGGCAAGCGGTCCGAGCAAAAACGCTATTAGAGTAGAAAGTTTTCCTGCATCTGGAGAACTCTACATTGAAGGGGTGGGATTTGGCTGCTAGTTGGGATGGTCGGGGTATTTACGTTGAAAGTGGGGGGTGCAGTAAGTTCGTCGGCGCACATTCCGTGTAAATAATTGTAAAACAAGCACAGATATGCAACTTTGCGGCGATGTGGCAGGAACTGAAGCTTGGTAGACAGCGATGAACCTGTTAGGTTAGAGACCCTTTTGTCGTCCTTATCTGGGTGTTCTATTCACAACTTCTCGGTTGAAGTACTCTCCGGCCTTCTCCGGTTGTCATGACACGCAAGATGAAAAAAAAACAATTCAGAGATATATAAATAATGTCAGTAATCACTACAAGTAGTTTTCTCATTTATACGAATCTAAGATTACCTTCATCGAATTCAAATATTAAATCGGAGTGACGTGTCTTAGAACAGACAAATCAATCAAATGAATACAGTAATCAATACAGTAAATCTGTTTCGAACACGTTCATTTCCAAAATTCGTGCCCCTTTATATGTTAATCGCCAAACAAGACTAATGAACGTCTTCATTTTTATTACATGTCAGTTTTCTTTTTACTTCCTACTTTGCTTTTACTTTTGTCGGCGCACACATCTGCGACAAAAATGTCCTTTTCGGCGATGCTATTTGGTTTGGGTTGAATCAACGTACATGATCACATTAAGAAAACATTTAAAAATGAAATCTATAAAAGAAAAAAAGGAAATAAAAAAATATATTAAAATTGTTACTAAAGTTTTCAAGAGACAATAATTAGAAGTTGCCAGTGTATTTACTGGCAATTTGTTTTTCTTTGGGTTTTTTTTAACTATGTCGTGATTTTTTCCCGAAATATTATTTTTGTTCCAATGAAAGGGAACTATGGACGAATACATAGTTATCATCCTTTTTTTTAAGACAATGGAAATTAGAAAATAATCTTGACCCAGACAAAGTATTTTATGGGAGGAATTAAATCGAATTACACTTTATTATTCTTTACAACATGCTAGAAATTGTACACAAGAAAAACGAATGAACCAGAACCAAAGTTTTATTTTGTAGGAAGAACGCTATCGATAACAAAGAAACGATAAATACACTGACTTTACTTTATATATTATATGTCGGAATAAAAAGAACTATTTCATATAAAAGGAAAGCTCATTTCTTCGTTAAAATCAAATTATGTTATAAATAAACAATGATTTTGTTACTGGACTCTAAATAGCATCGCATTTGACAGATCTATTTTGCAACGGTTATCGAAAGAGGTTGAGAGTTCTGTAAACCTGGGTAGACTTGTTTTCACTCCCACCTCAGGTAACACCACTTGCTATTGTTTATGTCTATTTAGGTATTTCCTCTAAAACAGCCAGGGGTTTTTACCCCACCCAATAGACCGGTATTGTCCGGGCCTTCCAATCTGGATTTACGCCGGTCTATCGGTTGTCCGTCTTGTGCAGTTCTAGGAGGTGCACCCTCCCAGGCTTTGCCTTCTCACCCTTTGAGAAGGGGTTAGTTTGTTTATTGCTAATCGCCTGAGGCGCCCCTACCGGGGAATGCCGACGGGGCTGCCCAGGCAATTTTTAAATGGCCAGAGTGCTCAAATTCTCGAGCGCTGGTTTTTCCCACTTTCCCGACCTTGTGTCACATCTTAGCTTGTGGGAAGAAGATAAATAGAATAACTTATTAACTTCGTGAAGAAGATAATGTATCTTATTATTATCATTATGTAAGTATCTGTTTGTTGAAAATTTCACATAAATAAAGAGTGGATATTCATAAACAGTGTTTATTCGATTTACAGTATATCAAATAAACACTGTTTATGAAAATCCACTCTTGAAGTACTTTCCGGCATGTATGCTTCTGAAACGAAATGATGCATTGCTTTAGCTTGTCGATTTTGCAGCGTATCAACCGTTTTGGAACTATTGGATGCTGAAATACCTATTTCAAACTATTCCTTATTTGCTTTATTTTACGGCATATAAACCCTTTTAGGGATTATTTGATCTCGACCACAACACCTATTGTAAACGATTCCTCCTTTAGTTTGGCCTGTCTATTATGCGGCATATCAACCCTTTTGTGGGTTTTGATGGAGTCATTGAATACTATTTTAAACGATTAATCCTAGATAATTAATTGTGGAGACTTGTACTATTTTACCGAAAGTTGGAAAATGCATTGCAGGTTCATTCCTTTCCCAATAGTATTAGAACCTAAATTACCACAATAAATTCAATAGACCTCATATAGAATACTGCATCCAGGCCTGGGATTCAGCGACTAGATATGAAAATTGGAATGTAATATTGAAACTGGAAGGCGTACAAAGAAGGGTGACAAAACTAATAAGTAAAGTAAAGGAGTGCAGTTACAGGGAGAGATTGGACAAATTGGGATTGACTGCTTTGCTGGAGAGAACAATGAGAGGTGATATGATTGAGACTTTTAAGATAATAAATGGCATTTCTAACTATGGTGGGCATTTTTTAGTAGTTCTCCTAAATCTTGAAGGTTATTGTCAAGGCAGTTTTCAAAAACTTGATCTGTTAACCAGTTAAGTGTTTTTGCTCACAGAGTAATATGTTTTTGGAATAAGTTGCCAGATCGGATTAAGAACAGCAATAGCGTGGATCAGTTAAAGATGAGGTTGGATGAATTCAGAGGAAGTGGTAGGAGGGAGAAATTGAGGGGGCACTTTTGGGAGTTATCAAATGAAATATTTAACAGAATTTGATCTGGATATCGATACTGTACTAAGAGTTTGATTTTTTTAAAGCAGTTGAATTGAGAAGATAATTAAAGGGGAGATGCCAAGGAGGCATAACAAACAAACAAACAAATAAATAAATAGGATTTGAACTCGCATAGCCGATTTTGTAGACCAATAACTCAACCATTTTATCAGAGATAATCTATCTATATACTAATAAAAAGTGATGTTTTTTTAGAGTTTATCTGTTCGTACGTAAATAGAAACGTGATTGGTTGATGAAAAAAAATAGACAGAATATACATTACTAAGGCAGCTGTTTTTACGATGTCAATATCCGAGTTCGACTAAAGGATATTTTTAACTGGATAGGTGTTTTATAAATTTAAAGAAATTAACATTACATAATAATATAATAAAAAAAACATTACACGAATATTTTTGAACTAAGTGACGTATTTAATAATCCGCAAAAACAGTAGACATAAATGGTATTGGGCATTAATTCAAAGTGAATTATTTTTCCTTAAAAACATAATTTCTAATGTTTTTACTAACAAAATCAATGCGTAAATACATTCATCGCAGTTACTTACATTCATTGTAGTTACTTACTCTCTCATGCAAAGTTGCGTATTTTTCCACAAAATTTCAAAAATATTTTTCTTTGTGCCAGTTTTCAAGCGTTAAAAGCTAAGTGATAATAGACATTGCAATACCCAAGTACCGTACTAATAGTCTTTGGATAATAATCTTCTTATTGATGACCAAACCGAAAGATTAAATACGTCTTATGTCTTCTTCATTTATGTATATAATGAAATGTAATTGTTTCACGTACGGTACTCCATATGTATTTCACTATCATAATCCCATCTTTTTGTTATTTATATTTTTTTATTGCTATTTTTCCTTATTTTTCTCAGCCCACGTACCTATGAATACGATTTGCTTTGCAGCAATCATATTTGCTATGTGTTCAATCAACATATAAACTCAAGAGAGGCGCGAGAGCGCCCTATCCCTTAATAGACTCAAGAATGGCCTATGCTGGAAATCTCATGTATTTGATCAATCATAACTCAAAACCCAATAAACCAAATTAGTTAAAACTTTGCACAAAATATTTAGTTGATAGGTTCTATAAGTGTGTAGAATTTCAGCATCATTAGTCAAGGCAACCCAGAGATCCAGAAAGTTCAATCATGAAATCATGTTATCTGTGTGTACGTACGTACGTACGTACGTACATACGTACGTATGTGCCACCCTGTATCTCATAAACTATTTGATGGATTCAACTGATTTTGGCAGAGATAGAGGTTCTAGGGTCTAGTTGATGGCATTTTAATTTCAGTTTACCATATACCTTAGTTTTCCAGAAAATTCCAAAAAATCTTATGAGAAGGCATTGTATTGAGGCATAGCCTTTACAAAAGTAGTGACATTCCATGATAAATGCCAGTATACTGAAATCATATGCCTTTAATAGGGTTAAGATGAAAATTCATATACACTAAATGTACAAAAGCAAGGAAATTCCCAAATTTTTACACTTTTATTGTCATTAAGGGTGTGCGAGCACAACAGGGCTATGTATTTTACTGGTAGGAATTTTTCTTCAGCGCACGTCACACACTTCATTCACTCTAAACAAGGCATATTGTAATTGAAGGGTAAGGGGTTACTGTGATAGGGGCCAGATTAACAAGGGACAACCTGGGTGGGAGCTGGACAGCAATATGTTTGTTTCACATTGCATTTAAAATAATGCTTGTTGGTAAAGTCAATGAGAGAAGGAATTCCAAAGACAAGCAGTCCTAGGGAAAAAAAGGTTTTAAGAAAGAATTTTAGTTGGTTTATAAATTGACATATAACACATTGAAATTGACCCCACTATATTATTGTCACCTCTTTGTATCAGAAAGAAATATACTTAGCCAAATACATCATTTAGTTTAAGAATATACATCTGTTTATTTAGGTTTATCGCCAAAACTCAAGTAGGTATTTGTGGCATTAACTTTTTATGAGCTTCCGATGGGAACTAGAACGCAAAATTAAATATACTTATCCAAATACCATGGATATTGTATACTACATGGTTATAGGAGTCTATATCCAAAACCGTAAAATGGGTCTGTGATATAGTTCCTTTTTATAGACGCCCGGCGACGCAAACGGAGAACCCACGATATTATTGTACACTCTATGATAAAAATGAAAAATACTTATCCAAGACCCACCATACGGTTTTGAATACTTATCCAAATACCCTGGGTAATCTAGTTTAGAAATTTATGTAATTGGGGGGGGGGGGTCTATCTCAAAATTGTTATGGACGTTTGGATTGAACAAGACTCCACTGTATAATCAAACTGACACTTCCCGGCACAAAAACTCCAAACATTTAGAAAATCAAGCAATATTTACATATTATATTATCCAATCATGGACTAGCAGCCGCCAATCATACCATGATTCTGTCTTTATTTGTTTTGAGCTCAACTGGTCAAAAAGTTAATCACTGACTACTAAATTCACAATATTATTGAACCCATTTTGAGCAGAATGAATTATACTCACCCTATTATTCTGGTTTATATAGTCTAAAGATATATATTTTTATTGGTATGACTGCATCTGTTTCCTACTCCCCACTATTTATCTTTCCACTGAAGGCGACGAATTGACGAATTTGGCCTAAATAACCTGTTCTATTTCGAACATACTGAATGTTTGTTGAAAAAATGTAGTTTTTTAGCATTCACAATGTCTGACCCCCTCCACCATGCACGATCATCGTCTATGTTGCCCTTCTATGTATTAAAGTAATTTTTAAATAACGTGATCGGGTTTACATCGAATCCAATGGTGTAAGGTTTGTAAGTGTATCTTGTGTAGTTTCTGACATCATGCCGAACATACAAACAGAAAATCTGACTTTCTTTTATATAATGGTTATTATATATATATATATATATATATATATATATATATATATATATATATATATATATATATATATATATATATATATATATATATATATAAGTCAGTTCATATTATATTCCAATAACCATGGTTTTATTTTTTTATTTTTATATTTTAACATTTCCAAAAAGCATAACATTTCTGTGAAATATATTTTTACGGTCCGTTTCATTTGTCTTGTGCCAAACAACGTTTTTATGTCAATATCGTCTCTGTAGCATTACAAAATCATCAGAAAAAATTCACAAAGAGTAAAAACGTTCTTGGATTAAAGTGTCTTGACAAAATATATATATAATATATACGCATATATAGTAAATATCTTATATATAAAGTAAAATCAGTTCCCTCTACATTGGTGCTCAATAGCTTCAAAAACAAAAGGCACATATATAAACCTGCACAGTTAGTTATTTCTACGACAAATTGGTCGATGTTGTAAAAAAACAAAAGTTTACTTTTTATCATTTCCTTCGATTTTAGTATTTAGTCCTGCTCAATATTTTTAAATAGTCATATATAATCTAAGTCAGAGGTGTTTTTTACTTTCACGCTCAAATCCACTACCAATGCCACCTACGTACACCGGGATGACATTCTGCAGAACACATATTTCTGTAACACCGTTATTATTCTTTCATATTTCAATATTTGCAATTGTATGTTAAATACTCTATATTTTTACGCAACCAGGTACGCTCATTTTCCATGCATGTTTTATTTTGGAGCGCATTTTCATAGAATAATCCACATAATGTTTCATTCAATTGATCAATCGCTGCTTTGTCAAAATGCCCAAATTAACGAATAACCAATAAAAAATAACTGACACCCCTTTTGTTTTTTTTATCTAGTTACAAGCATGAATTTTACAAATGTTATTCTTTATAAAGCATACATGTTTTGTAAATCGATTTTTGTCTAGTAGATTTATTTCAAAATTTATAATTTATGCTCTTACTTCAGTGTTTACAACTAACGCTTTCGAACGCTTCCGGGGGTGGGTATCGCCCACTTTGGGAAAAACACAAGCTCTAGTACAGAAAGAATTTATTCATCAACTTGCTGTACCTACTCGGCGTTTCCCGACATTCATCAATGCTATTTTAATACATTGTATTTCACATTTATGAAGTTATACAAGAAAATAAATAAGTTTTAGTTTTTGTTGTTTTATTACTGGAATAATTATCTATTAGAAGATAAGAAGTGGTGTAAAAATGCTCAAATATGATAAGGGGGATAAGTTATATTCTAACTGCAAAGATTTATCTTCATTGCATTATTTTAGTCATTATTTAAAATTGTCACCATCGCAATAATCTTCATAGCCGGAATATATTTTCAAACAAACTTAACCGAGAGACGCATCAGTATTTTTTTAAATATAGTGGAAGGAAGAAAAGGAAAAATTGGCTAGACAGAACCAAATGTTGATGTGTTAGATGCAATGTTATTTAGGTGTAAGTTTTAAATTCTATAACGATAACTTTGTATAGTAAATAATTCCAGAGCATAATAACTTCGGTAAATATATATTTTGATAAGTGTTACATTTGTGAAAAAGTTTTGCGCTAAAAACATCACATTTTTTAAACTTATGATGAAATGCATTTGTATTTGTACGCAATCGACAATAATCAATGATCTCAAATTCTTAACTGATTAAACAATAATCTTTTCATTTTCAGTATTTTTTATTGAATATAAAATAAATTGACTTTTGGAATTAATTCTTGCTTAAATGTCTTATAGATGAGAATCTTTTTTTTCTGATTTTCAACAATTTATTTAATTAGCCGAATTTAAAAGGTTCTTTAATATGAAATGTATTTGCGATGAATTTATATGATATGACCATCGATTATATATTTAAATGTTAAATTTAATATTCCGATTCTGACTGAAAAGATTGAATTCATTCTTGATTACTGAATACCTTTTAAAGCGAAAAGCAAAGATTGACCGTTAAAGCGAATAGCAATAAAGACTTGTGAATTTAAGTATTTGAATGGAGAAAAAAAATTTCTTATACGAAGAGGAAATCAGAGGACAGATTGAGAAAAGGAAGATAAGGAAAAGGTGGTAGAATAATAAAAAAAGTTGAATGAATGAAAATGAACGGAGAGAGAAAAAGAAGAGATAGGATATGGGCATAAAAAAGAACTAGGGTGGAAGGGAAAAGAATAAAAGGTGGTAGAATTTTTAAAAATTGAATGAATGAAAATGAATGGACAGAGAGAGAGAGAGAGAGAGAGAGAGAGAGAGAGAGAGAGAAAGAAGAGAGAGGATATGGGCATAAAAAGAAATAGAGTGGAAAGGGGAGGGACTGAAAAGGTGGTATTAAAAAAAATAGTTGAATGAATAAAAATGAACGGAGAGAGAGAGAGAAGAGATAGGATATGGGCATAAAAAGAATTAGGGTGGAAAGGGGAGAGCATGAAAAAGAAGAAAAACAGAGAGAAGAGTTTCAAAAGGTTGAAAAAAGAGAAAAGGGGTAACAGGGAAAAGATCTGTGCAACACATCGCTCAATAAGTCATGGACTTAACTAATAAAACAAGTTTTAGGCAAAGTTCGACTTTATTCATCAACATAACCTTCTTCTAAGGTGATAAAACTGATCCTAACGCTTCTCTGTACGAGCGCGTTTAAAGCCAGTATACAACCTCTTAACCGTTGTTTTTGACGGAGCAGAGTCCGAATAATGATCACGAAGCTAGTATTTTTCCCATCAGACGAAATTCAAATTTTTCCATTGTTTTGAAATGTTGCGACAGTAACTTCATTTAAAAGTAACTTCATTTAAATAACTGTGATTTGTAAACTAATAATTAATTTGGCTCAAATTTTGACACGTGTCATTTTTTCAAAAAAAGGAAACGAAAGAAAAGCTTCCATTTTCTTATATTCAGATAATTGAGTGTTCATGTGTTTAGTTAGGACTGAAACGATTTGCAGGTTCATCAAGTTCGGCTCGTTCATAGTCAGGTGAATTCATGTACGAAGGACTTATGTGGTCGGGGATGTTGAATACTGAGGTTAAGAAACTGTCCCAGTGATACAATGGCAGAATCTAACTTGATCTTGATGACGACGGACAACACAACCAGTCTTAGCAAAAAAAAATAAGGACGGTACGTTTTCATAACATGACCAGTCAAACACACGGATCCAAAACCAAAGTTCTGCGCAAAGACTGCTTAATCCTCATCAAATGAACACATTTGAGCAAATCTGCTTTGGTGGAATTATTGGTTTTCTTTTAAACAATGGTCGAGGTGGCTGGCTTCATGCCGTCCAAATTGGTGCGTGATCCTCGTATCATCAGCAACTATGCCGGGGTAGATCTCCTTATTGTGTATGATGTTCACCGGTATGTCAGCAAAAAACGGGATATCTTTGTTTCAAGACTTCCTTCCAAAATCTTCCAAAATAGCTTCTTTACCAGTTCGATTGAACGCTCAACTAGGGAATTTGATGCCTGATGATTTGAACTGACACAATTGTGTCGGGTTACTTTTCGTTTTGTGAACTCTACACATTCTAAACTAGTAGATCATGGACTATCGTCGTTAAGTAGAATTTGCAGAAAAGCATGAGTCGTAAAATAGCGCCTGAATCGTTCAGTTATTGCTTTTGTTAATGTTAAGCTAGTCAGACTTCTGCATACAACTCACGAATATCGTGCCTCAGGATTGTCTGGTCTGCACGAAGTCCTGCACGTTGGTTGCAGATATTTGTTAACCTGCATGGTTGCGGGTTTTACCCCCGACACTGAGATCATCAAGACTGGGCGGTTGCATGCGAAGTCTGGACAAGTTTGGTCTAGAACACACAAACGAATAGCACAGAAGAAACATTGCTACTTTCACTCCATTGATTTGCGATTCCACACCTTTCAAGTCTTCGCTTTCCTCACGCAGAGATAGAGACGACCAGATGATGGCGACTCCTCCTAGATTTTGCCCAGGGCCCTGTTAGCAAGGTAGCGTTTACACTATCATGTTACATCCCCCCTTACTTACGAGGTTAAATCTATCCAAAGCCCAAGAAAAAAGGTAGTCATTCTTTCTGTTGTTGGGGCATACACGCTCCCGCTAATTGAAAACCTTGTCACGCCACATAGTTTAAAAGATAAAAGCTATGAGAAACTCTCGTAGGCACTTACAGAATACTGCAATGAAACACCACCCGTCGCAGTTTAAAAATTCAACTTTTACATGTGCAATCAACAATCAGCTCAGTCTATTTGTAATTTTCTTGCCCTATTTGAAAAAATGAAAGAAAATTCTGCGAGTTCGTAGACACGTTGGAGAACATGAGAGACGTGCTAGTTGTGAGCGTTGCATACGACTTCATTCGTAGACGTTTTCTATGCGAAAAGAAAATTGACATTTCCTAACGCCTATAGAAAGTGCAAATAAAAACGTTGGTGACATAGAAATATGTGCAACGTACAGTTTATCACAGAAAAAAATTACACCACTTTGGAGATTCAAACCAAACCAAAAATGGTGTTTTATGTGAAATGGCAAACACTCTCCTGCCCCTCTATCGTTTCAAAGTGGTAATTTAGTATTTTCCCCACAAAACCGGTCAAATCTCACCAGCCTGCGTGACCCCAAGGAAAATGGAGAGAAACGAAAACCGGAGAACCCACAACATCAGCTGTGTATGAAAATAAAAGTTAATCTGCCTTAAAACACAAATTCTTTAATCAACACGGAAATAGTAGAATTCGCCCTCCCTACTCCCTTGATAACGGGGGTGGGTAGCAGTGACTGCAACGTTGAGATAGAGATATACACCGGATCTGCTGTCGTAATGATCACTGACGCTGCTTTTGACAACCTATGGCGCGAACCTGATATACCCAAACTCTGGCCCATGTTTAAAACTTAGCGAACTATACAGGAGAAAGCACTACACCGTGCGGTAGATGTATGATTACGATGGTCGACATTTTCGTCTACCATTAGTTATTTTTCCTGGTGCTTGCTCTATGCTTTTTAGCAGAAACTGATTACAGGTTGTGCAAGTTAGCTGGAAATTCATGCAACAGCTTAAATCAGTAAATGCTACATCGGCTATCAAAGATAATATAGCAAAATATGTTTTCCCAGTTCATGTACATTCTAAAAGTACATACTTTACATGCTTGTTAAATATATGTGGTGAATAAAGGGATGAGTAAGTATGTAGGGTGATAAAAGGCTGTGTAAAAATGGATAGTAGAAAAAAGAGCTATGTAGATAGGTGGGTGAAGAACGGGCTGTGTGAATGGATAGGAAGGAAAGGGCTGTGTGAGTAGAGGACGAGAAATGAAGTGTTTAAACACAATGCGTAATACTTAATAGATGCAATATCTTAACTCGTATGATTCTGTTTAACCGATAGAATCAATAACGCACAGGAAGGGCCACGCAAAGTCTCCAACAAAATGTTATGCTCTGTATTCGACACGACTCAAACATACAACTCCTTAAAATGAGGCACTCTGGATTTGGACAGTCGAGAAGAACTACACTGACTGAGGACAGAAAAGATGAAGTGCAGTATCAGAACGGATACTGCACTTTGATATTAGCAAAATCATGTCTGAACACAATGCTTCATGTAACAATTAATTGCATACGATTCGTTGAACACAAGTCAGTATTTTATCAATGCATAAAATTAGTGTGTAGGTAACCAGTTTAATACTACTGTCTTGATCTTGGTTGATACAGCATTCACATTTCATACACATTCCCCGATTTCTTCGGATAATTCACTCATTATTTCGTAAATATTCAAAACTAGCTTGCTTTACTTGATACCGCTTCACAAATGAACTTCTATTTACTACTTCAAATCATTGAAACAAAGGTTTCAGGGTTATTCAGAATGCTCGTAGTGTTAGGGTAATTTGATGAATACAGTTATTTTTAGATAGGCAGTAGTGGGTTTTCTTCTCATAAAAAAGACATAATAATTGCCGAAGGAAAGAACAGAGAACACAGAAAAAAACTAAGAAGTGCTATTATCATATACCGCAATGACTCGGCGCATCATATTCTTTACTTCTTCTGCTGTCGTAGAGACAAGTTGATATACGGCTGTATCTCTTGCGTTTACATAAAGTTATCAATGCTATTATTACGAACTTGTAAAGAATGTTTCTTCTTAATTACCATTTTCTGAACTTAGCATTTACTTACATATTTACCGTGGCAGACGTGATAAGTCGGAACCTGGATCTTGACTTACGTTAACGTCAATTTAAAAAAATTCCCACTTAACCTAGCGTGTAGAATCTTGATGTGAGGAAGAACACGTATTCGCTGGAACGAGAGTATTTATACGTATCGACTACGTGTGACCGGTGTGCTTTGCAATACATAATGGACGGGCTTTTTTTTAACTTAGTTCACCTCAAACCAGGCAAGTTGCCACTATAGACGTAAGGGGCTTTTGAGAATTAGGGTGAAAGTTTTGGTGATAATCCTAAATTGGGAGCTGTACAGCGAGATGTTTGTTCACATTAGTTTTAAATTTTTGCATGTTGGTTCAGTCGTGGAAACAAGGAGCAGGGGGAGTTCCAAAAGCCGGCAGCACGAGGAAATAAGCTATTGGAGTAGGAGGATCTCCGGTATTTGGGTACCTCCACAGTGAATGGATGGGATTTAGCTAATTGTCGGGTTTGTCAGGTGTATTTATGTCAATGGGGCACAAGAGCAGCAAGTTCATCGGAGCGCATTTCATTGAAGTACTTGTAAAACAAGCACAAGGATGCAATATTGCGACGATGGGACAGTGACTAGAGCTTAGTGGATAGTGAAGGTCCTATTAGATTAGATACTCTTTTTTGGGCCTTGTCTAAGAGGGTGAATAGTGGATAGTGCACCAGCACAGATGAGACAACAATACATACATGGGTGGATAGTGGCTTTGTAGAGATATAGGATACTGTCTTGCGTAGGAAGTTTTCTAGTTCGGTAGAGGAAGCCCACCTTCTTTGCAGCAGCCTTGGCAATGTCTTCTATGTATTTGTTCCAATTCATGTTATCTGTGAATGGTAGGCCGAGGAGTTTGTAATGTTGAACTCTCACGTAGGGTTTTATTTGCGATAGCAGTCGGTGCTGGATGTAAGTCAAAAGAGGGCGTTTTATCACTCGAAGAGCTAAAATAATTGAGCGATAGAGATAAGTATTGAAAACGATGTTGTTGGAAAAAAAGTATACAACGTAACAAAGTTACAGCGCCGAGCTTGTTGTTTTTATCAACAGAGACTATCTTTCTCTCTTTTTAGTGTTTTGTTCCTTTATTTTCTTAATATAACTTTTGTTAAGAATTTACTGAATTATTTTGTACACTAACCCGTTTTTTACGTTACTTTTCCTTTTCGATATTTTATGTTATAATAATTAGCGTATTGCGATGTGATGCCTTCTTTTGCATAAAACTTTCACATTTAGATTTACGGCAATAGTAAATAGTCCATAGGTCACGTAGCTGAAACATGGTTTACCGTGGCCATACTTGGGGACAACTGTCACCTATTTCCTTTGGAAGAGGAAACATTCAGCCATATTTTGATGCATAATTGTTTCATGGGCATTACTCCAGATGGAGCATCTAATTTCCGTGACTGCTCGGCGGCAACGATCGGGCAGGTCGCGGAAGCGCCCGAGAGCTGCCGAGACGAAAACGAGGCTGAAGCAAAACTGAAAGTCGTAAAATGGAAGAGTGGCAGACGACAGTATAAGACGAAGAATACAAAAGAAAAAAATACATATACAGGGTGTTTCAAAAGTCTTGGGAACATTACAAGTTATTAAAAATCGTTATGTTCCCAAGACTTTTGAAACACCCTGTATTTGAAAATAAAATGAACAAAAAAATCAACAAACCATAGCTGAAGAACTATAAATAAACTTCTTTTTTTTTTCGTAGGCCAAATGAACCATTTAAATTTTTTTGTGTCTTTTTTTACATAAATCAAAGAAGTAAATGCTATTTCTTTTACGATATTTAGGCAACTTTTTTTGTCTGTTTTTTTACATAAAATAAAGAAGTATGTTAATTTTCTTAGGATATTTAGGCAAGTTTTTTTTTGTAGATTTTTTTTGGGGGGGGGGAATTTCATATATTTTCTCGTCGAGGATCAGAGTTTACGGATACGTTTGCGGCCGGTTCGAAAGGTCTTCCTACCGCTTGTTTTGTTGTGTTGAGCGCAGATGAATTGGCAGCAACCTGATCCTTCAGCTTTGCTTCAGCCTCGTTTTCGTCTCGGCAGCTCTCGGGCGCTTCCTCGACCTGCCCGATCGTTGCCGCCGAGCAGTCACGGAAATTAGGCGCTTCATCTGGAGTAGTACAGTTTCATGAAGTTATTCTGTAGCTTGGAAATATAAACATTAATTCATAGCAAAGTAGATGATGTTTTGTATAAGTATACGAACGCTGGATTAATGACAGTTGGAAAACTAATGTGAAAACACGTAAGCTATCCACTGCTGTAAATAATTACTAATGTATGTACTGTTTGCCAACATCTGCATTTAAGATATGATCAAATTACTAGAATAGAAATATATACTTACATGAATGTGATTTTTCTTTCGTTATTGTGGATCAGTCTGCATCTAAATTCACTCTTAATGAATTGTTAATGATGTAATTAATGACGTAAATGTTAATATACAATTACAGGAATGCGCTATTTCTATGGAATCTTGCAAGTTGAAAGTACCTGTTACACTTTTTACATTTTAATAAAACAAATATATTATCAAGCTCAAAATAATGAGGTGAGGTTATCATTTCCTTAAAATAATTAAATATAACTAATTTATACTCGCTTTTAGAGCGGTGTTTGTATAGCACTTTGGGTTTGTCAAATTCATATGTTTACCTAGCTTCTACCACTTTATAGCAAGTATAAAAATAAAATTTGAAGTTTAGTGAAAAATACGCTACTTTTTATTTGCATAAGAGAATAAGTAACTACTATGAATGCATTTACGTATTGTTTTTATTCACCAAAAAACATTAGAAATCTGTTTAAACCAAAAATAATTTGCTTTAAACTAATGTTGAATGCCCATTCTGTCTACCTTTTGCGGATTAGTAAAAAAAAGTTCATTTGGTTTAAAAAAAATATTTATGTTATGTTTTGTTATGTAAATTTCTTTAAATTTATAAAACACGTATCCAGTTTAAAAATCCTTTATACTTATGTGAAACTCGAACTCGGGTACTGACATTATAAAGACTACTGCTTAGTATTGTGTACTCTGCCTATTTTTTTAACCATTTCACATGTTTCTATGTGTGTACTAACAAACAAACTCTAAAAATACATTAACTTTTTAATAGTTTATAGAGCACATCATCAAAACTTCAGCTTTAGTGGGGAAAAATAATGCGTCATGTGAATGGCATCATTACTAAAAGTGTGGGAATGTTCGTATTTATAATTTCTATATATTAAGAGCCATCGATAAAATAATATTTCTCTATATGGGCATCGCAAAACTTAGGTAGACATAGGATACTAACGAAAACATAATACAACGTAAGTTTGTTTTAACGTTTAAATAAAAAACAAGGATCCATATAGCTTGAAGAAAATAATTGTTTGACAAAAAAAAACACAAACTATAAGACTTCATTTGTCACATTCATCATTTTCATCTTCCTCTAAATCTCTAAACTAGATAAGCTTTCATTCTCACTCTCACAGAACACAAATAACAAGTACAATGCATATTATTCATCGTCCTTTTTGAACTTAGATAATTATTGCAAGAAGCGAACTTTCTCTGGTCTAAACAAGTTTAATACTATTTATAAAATTTCCTCGTATCTTCGAAAATATGCTGCAAATGTGACGTGTTCTTCTGGCCTTTACCTAAATTCTTCAATTGAAAAGAGACCGATCGTATTTATTACAAACTAACGGGACGACCAGGTGCGTTAGCAGATAAAGATGGCAAAATATGGCAACATTTAGTTTTGTAGCCAAAGCTTGTCCGAAGTCAGAATAGATCCATGTTCGAATGACCGTTAGTCGGTGCTAATCTAATCAGAAGATGAGCAAATTAGATAATATGTAATGGAATATAATCGATTGCAGTCAAGAAATTAAAGGAAACGCACTATGATGGAGTCAATTTAAATAGGGGGTGTTTATTGTAATGACTAACGAGAACAGACGTAACTTGGAAAAGCTATATTCAGCACACAATGTCGGTACAGTATTAGTGCTACTATTTATAGTGGTTAGTAGAAGCAAGAGAGTTCTCCAAAGGGGAGATAAGTCAGAGTAAGGAACGTTACTCGTAATTATTCATTACATTCACCCCCTTTCTATTTTAATCATAAGGGAATAAAGTCGTTCCATCGACCGGGCTTTTTGCTGGTTCTGTTGGAACGCCTCGGTAGTCTGATATCGGGAGTAGAATAAGGACTCTGGGTATCTGAGTCTGACGATACGCAGGGGTCGATTTTCACTCTCCGTCCTGAGTGAGTAAAAATCCGTCTCCTTCTGGGTGCGGGTGGTTGTGATTCTGAAAACAGGGGTTCTGAATCGGTTCGGGGATGAGCTCGTTTTGGAGCAAGTGGATGATCTTCACCTCTGGCTCGTTCTGAGCACCTTGACTTTCTACAGATGTTATGGACTCCGTATCTGATGGTTGTACTGAGTCAGTAGATGAGTCATATGGTGCAGCTTGACCTTCAGCCAAGGTGGAAGGGTCTTGAGATGTAGGCGTCTTCCCGGCGGTTATATTGAGTGTAGGTATATCCCCTGCAGGTGCAAGGTCTCTAAGGGAAACAGTCGATTCTTTTCCATCAGAATGTCGTATCAACGCATAATGTGGATTCGCCTCAATCAGTTCTACTTGGTTCGTTAATGGGTCATTCTTACTATGACGGACGAAACGTCTCAGAATAACCGTTCCCGGTTTCGAGAGCCATGATGGAAGCGAAGTTCCCGCCGAGCTTCTTCGTTGGAATGGAAGAAACCTCTCGTGAGGCGTGGGATTTGTGGCTGTACATAAGAGCGTTCTAATGGCGTACAGAGATTCTGGGAGAAGATCTTCCCAGTGGGTAATTGGGCATTTGCGGTTTGCGGCCGCTAGTTGTATGCTTTTCAATATTATACCGTTATAGCGCTCACATTGGGCGTTTCCCTGAGGGTGATACGGCGTCGTCCGGCTTGTGGCTACTCCTCGTTCGTGAAGAAATTGTTTGAGCTGTTCAGACATAAAAGAGGCTCCACGATCTGAATGGATGTAGGCTGGAACACCAAAAATGGCAAATAAAGAGCACAAGCACCGTATCACCGATTTCGCTGATATGTCTGGACAAGGAAATGCGAATGGGAATCGTGAATATTCATCGATGACGGTTAGAATGTAACGATTCCCATTATTAGATGGTAGTGGACCCTTAAAATCGATGTTTATTCTCTCGAACGGTTGTGTCGCTTTTATCAGTGTCACGGTTTTAGGCCTGAAGAATTGTGGTTTATGTTCAGCACATATTGTACACGATTTTATCATTTTCTTTACGTCATCCGAAGAATATGGTAGATTTCTGGTTCGTACAACGTGTGTCATTCGTGTTATTCTTGGGTGGCACAGTTCATTGTGTAAGGTCCGAAGCTCATCCGTGTTGGGCATCGAGCTACATACTCTCGATGGTGCGTCAACCGCAGCATTCTCTTTACCGGGTCGGTAGATTGCATCAAAAGAAAAACAGGAGAGTTCTATTTTCCACCTCGCTATTTTATCATTTTTGATTTTGCTTGTTGTCCTGGTATGCGACGGATTTTTGATCAGTAATCAGTCTAAAATGTCGTCCGATCAAATAGTGTCTCCACTTTCTGAGTGCTTCCACTATAGCATAAGCCTCTTTTTCGATTGCTGAGTGTCGCTGTTCTGAACGCGACAAGGTCCTTGAAAAAAAAGCGACCGGACGCCCGGATTGTCTTAGAGAGGCAGCAATTGCATAATCAGATGCATCTGTCTCCACCACTAGAGGAATAGTGGGGTCTATAGCCGTAATTGCTGCATTGGCTATATCCTTTTTAATATTCTTAAAGGCCTCCATTGCTGTGTGCGAGAGAGGGAAAGTGTCCGTTTGTACCAATGGGTGAATTTTGCTTGAAAAAGAAGCAATCCACTGTGAGTAATGTGCAAACATATCAAGGGCTTGTTTTAGGGCACGCATATTATTAGGTATTGGCAGTTTTAGCAGCGGCTTCTATCGTTCTGGGTCTGGTGACATAGATCCTTTGCTTACGGTATATCCTAGTAAATTAATGGTGTCTACGCTAAAAGTACATTTATCGTTATTTAGTGTGAGGTTGTATTTTTTATCGTCGCCATAAATCGTTTCAGATTACGATTATGGTCTGCATAGTTGTGTCCACATATTGTTACATTATCAATGTAGGCAAAAGTGCCCTCCAATTTTTCATCGCTAATTATTTTATCCATAATTCGCTGAAAACTGGCAACACCTTTTGTTACTCCAAATGGTATTCTTTTAAACTGGTAGAGGCGGCCATTTGCCTCAAAAGCCGTGTAGCGTCGATCGACTGGTTTGATAGCCACTTGGTGATAGGCACTTCTAAGGTCTAGTGTGCTATACAGTTTATATTTAGCAATTTCGCTTATAATTTCATCTATCCGTGGTAGTGGGTACGCATCCAGTAGAGTAAACCTATTTACTGTTTGAGAGTAATCAATTACTAGTCTTTTTTTTTTTTGGTTTTCGGAAGATGTTATTACTACTTGTGCCCTACATGGAGACTCACTCATTTCAATGATTCCTTCACCAAGCATTCTCGTAATCTCGGTTTTTATGAACTGTTTATCCTCAAGTGAGTAGCGTCTAGATTTCATCGCTACAGGTTTGCAGTCTTGAGATAAATCATTAAAGAGAGATGGGTACTGAACATTGACTGCTGTTAAACCACAAATGCTAAGGGCTGGTTTGGGTCCTCCGAAGGGAATCTCAATACGAGAATGATGCTGAAGAAAATCGTGCCCCAGTATCACGTCACTGCAAAGGTTTTTCATTATCAAAAGTTTGATGTTTTTGTATGAAATATTTTTTAAAAGTAAATTAACCAGACAATATCCAATTACTTGTGATGATAAAGAAGCATTCGCCATAGACACACGAGTAGAACAAGAAAATATTTTCCAGTTATTAGCTGTTACAATATTAAAATTAATATAATTACTAGAACTGCCGGTGTCAATTAATGCATCAGTAGAAACGCCATTAATTTTAACCCGCATTATACTTTTCGAGAGGGAGTCTGGAGACGCAGCTGTTATAGTAGCTACCATGAGAGAGGCGATAGAATTTTTAGAAACATTATTTTTGGTAGACCTACACACCTTAGAAAAATGTCCCAATTTCCCACACTTGTGACACCTAGCATCTCTGGCCGGACAAGAAAAACGAGGGTGTGTACTTAACCCACAAAAGTGGCATTTACGACCTGTGGAAGCAGCGGTGATAGGCAACTCTGAAAGGTTTGCAGTGCCCGGAATTTCCTGGTTAGGGAAAGAAGTCACAGAGGAGGGGTCTGGAGAATGATGCACACAAGAGGGGGCCGAATAACAAGTGTGTGTGTTGATCAAAGCAGCACCGACCGTATCCGACTGCAGGTAGAACACCGACTGTTTTGGGGCAATTTCGAACGTATAAGCTTGTTCGTAAGCTGTTCTGAGATCCAGACATTTGTTTTCGAACAGTCTTTGTCTTACCTGCACATTTTGGAGTCCGTTAATAAAGGCATCCATAATGTGCTCGTCTCGAATGTCTTCGACAGACATTACCCGGAAATTACAGTCCTTGCTAAGAGTTCGTAATTCCTTTAAAAACTGCTCCAAAGATTCGTCATTTTGCTGTCGCCGTGTAGCAAGTAAATATCGCGAAAATATTTCATTTTTGGGCTTTCGGTAAGTGGTGTGTAATGTTTCTATAGCCTCTTCATAAGTGCTGCAGTCCATGATAATTTCGTGTATCGTGTGAAATACATAGTTAGTTAGTAGTCCGAATTTGTTTATCAGTCGTAGTGGATTTTCTGCATGCAACGTTTGCAAAAAGTTTTCAAATGTCGCTCTCCAATGAGTCCAACGTTGTTCAGAGTTAGAAGTGCCAGGTTCCATGTCGAAACGTTGTGGGCGCATTAATTGTTCCAAGTTAATTGTGTGCTGAATAAATTGTAATGACTAACGAGAACAGACGTAACTTGGGAAAGCTATGTTCAGCACACAAAATATTTATTCTGCATAAAGAATACAGAAATGCGGCACAAGGTCAAAAAGGGGGTGGGAAAAGATCGGTCTTCACTAACTTACTCTGACTTGTCTAACTTGGCTAGTTTCATTCGTGACCATCATTCACCAAAATACCACATTCACACTACAATCATGCACCATACACCAAAAGAATTTATACCATGACTATCCTACTTAAAACCCATAATTACACAATATGATTTGGGTAATAAAAAATTTATATACAAAAAAAAAAATGAATTGATGTACAATGAAAAAAGTCCCCGTGTTAGTATAAGGATCCCCCATTTCTAAGTTGTGGCAGATATGCGGATTTGCCAGTCGAAACGCGATGAAGGTCCGGACGCTTTATTTTTATCACCTCTTTCGAAAATCTCGAAAGGTGACCTGCATCTCTGGCAAATCTAGCTATCTGTCACCTAATCGGGAGAGGGGTTGGGGAATTAAAAAACTTAAATTGGGGGGGGGGAACGGGGGGGGCTAGGCCAAAAATAAAACGGGACCCCAATGAAATCATTCATGCACTAGCTAAGTTATGAACAAAATAATAGTCAAAAACGGGTCAACTAATCTAGCCTTAAACGGGACAGGATCAACGTTCGTTGGAGAAACCCAAAATCCTTTGCCTAAGGCACGTCCAGATACCACTCTAGACTAGCTCCTCTCACTCGACACAATCGTACAACTGTCACCCATCTTTCACCAAAATCTGCCGCCTTCTCGGCCTTAATGCGGATCTTCAGACGACGCTTGAAAATTCGAATAAGGTCGAGAGTAGCGAAGGTCTCACCGTCGTAGACAACTTTCAAACGTGTCTGCCATATCACACTTCTCAACAACGCTAGTAAGCAATAAAATACAAAACGTCTTTTCCTATCATTTATCGGAGCCCAATTGCTACATATATTGATCGGTTCCAGGTCGAAAGACGTTACATTCAGTACGCGAACCATGAGGCCTGCAACTAACTTAATGAGCGGCACGAGACAACAGCTGGGTGTCAGAGAGGCTTTCCTTCACCCGTAAGAGGAACTTCAAGGCTCGTCGACACTCGCGATAAAAGGAGCACTCGCCTCGGGGCAACCTGTGTGCCTCCCCCTTCATCCAAGTGCACACTTTTCAAAGCCGGAAAGGGTTTCTTTATGTCTTCCTTCCAGAAGCCACCGTTCCCTTCAACTGGTGTACACATTCGATTCAGGTAATAAAGCCGAAGCGTATGTTGACGAATCTCAACACTTGGCATACCCAGACCGCCCTCAGAAGGCTGTAGATAACAGATCTCTCGACGGACCTTAGGGGCTTTACCAAGCCATAAAAACCGGAAAAGAGCCCGCTGCATTTCAAGCAGTGTATCCGACGGGAGTGGAAGTACTGATAGACGATATAGGATGATCGGATAAATGTGTGAGCAACACACCTCCGCTCTCCCCTTTAATGAAAGATTTCTACGGGTCCACAGACCAGCTGCGGCCCGAATCGCTTTCAACACTTCCGACCAATTTTTCTTCAGCTGAAGATCAGGACCGAACCAGACGCCGAGTAGCTTGCAAGGCCCGTCAGTCCCTGTAGGGATGCACCCTTCCAGTCACCGATGCGCAAGCCAACAGACTTGTCGCAGTTAATTTTGGCCCGTTACCGTTTCATACATTCTGATTTCTCTGTCGACGACACTAATCTCGGCACTGCTCGTTACAAACACTGTTACGTCGTCGGCATAGACAGAGTACTTCAGTATGGTGCAAGCACCTGGCAAAGTAACCCCGCGTAGGACCGGGTTCACCCTGATCCTGCGAAGGAAGGGTTCCAACACAAGCGCATAGAGCATCGGTGAAAGCGGACAACCCTGACGAAGAGATCTGGATAATTTGAAGGGCTTTGACCTCAAACCATTCACTTCCACCAGCACCCCGGGGTTTGCATACAGGAGGCGAATCCAGGAGCGAAACTGCGGGCCAAAACCGGCCGATGACAAAACAGCCTCCAAGTAGCGATGGTCCACCCTATCGAATGCTTTGGACTGATCTAAATTGATCAGCGCGGCTTCTGTGTCGACTTTCTCAATGATTAAGCGTATCACGTGCAAATTATCCTGAATGATCCTACCCTTCACAGAACAAGTCTGTTCGGGGCTAATCAGACCAGCCAAAACAGTCTGCAGGCGATTTGCTAAAATCTTGGCCAAAATCTTTAACTCTGTGTTTAGCATAGTTAAGGGCCGAAAATTATTGATCCCATCCCCACCATCTTTGCTCTTGCGTAACAATTTCACAATCCCCTTGGTAAAGTACTCAGGTATTGACCCGTTCCTAAACCAAGCGTTAAATAAAACTGTCAGCAAGGGGACAAAAATGTGCGACAACCTCAAATACAGTTCGTTGGGCAAACCATCGATCCCAGGAGATCTATTCAGGCCGACTCCCTTTAGGGCTTCCACGACATCATCATCCTCCGTTATGCAACCTTCGCAACCGAGGCGAGAAAAGTCAGTTAAATAGGGGTCGAAATGCGCTAAAGACAAACCGGGCTCCCTGGTAAAAAGATCCTGAAAGTGATGACGAAACGCCTCCAAAATACCGTCGTTTGTGGTCACGGTACGTCCGTCCGGCAATGTGACACATGCGATATATCGATCGGTAGCGTGTCGACGCTCCTCTGCACGCAATTCAGCGGCCATGTTTGCTTCCTCATGAGGCATTCTCTTTAACCTAGCCCTAATTAAAGAAGCTTCGTGTTCCTTGCTAGTCAAGGAGGCGAGCTTCGCCTTAATTATAGTAACATTAGTACAATCCGCCACCGCCACTGCCCAATCTAGTCTAGATTCTAGTGTTACTTTTGCTGCTCTAGATTCTAGGTTGAGTCGTTGGCTAAAATCAGCAGAAAAGGACCTAATGGTTTTCTTAAATTTCACCCACAACTTATTCCCAATTATAGCGCCCGTCATTACCCGCTGATATGTTAGTAGTAGCTGTTCCCGGAAACTCTGCACATCGAACAACGAAGTGTTGAGTTTCCAGTACCCAGCTAATCTAGGTTTACGGCTATCTAAGTTTACACGGACACGAACAAGTCTATGATCCAGGTAAACTATATTATGAAAACTTGGACATTCTAATAATTCTACGTCGACTCTTCTAATTAAGAACCGGTCAATATAACTCGAAAGCTGTACTGCACCGGAGCCGCGTCTAGCTGTCCAAGTCCACACTATATCATGAGGCTTTTCATTTCGGAATTTATTGATAAGATCAAACTCATCGACAAAGTCCCGAAATGTCTTTGCATCATGATCTCTGTTAGTACCCCTAGAAGGATTCCCTGCGCGATCTAAATCGGGATCCAGGACCGCGTTCCAGTCTCCCGCTAAGATAACTGAACGAGGTATGTTCATGAACCGCTCGATTCGCCGAAAAAAGGGAGCACGCTCAGCCTGGAGGTTGGGCGCATAAACCCCAATCAATCGGAACGCTTTATCTTTCATGGTAACATCCAGAACGCAAAGCCTTCCTTCCGAATCCATGAAACAAGGGTCACACGACGCATCTATAGTCCGCTTCACTAGCCAGGAAACCCCCCTCGAGTTAGAATTGAAGTACGCTGAATAGACATCAAAATCCCTAGACAGCGCACTTAAATAATCACCTTGAATTAAGTGAGTTTCCTGAACACAACATATATCCACTCCAAGGCTTCGAAGGTCCAGGCATAATCGTAATTTCCGAAGATCGGCCCTCAAACCTCGGACATTCACGCTTGCTAGAAAGAGTGCCATTGTAGTGTTTTAGGGTTGAGATTCTCCAACTAACATTGATGGGGTCAAGATACCGGCGGTTTTTCCCATGGAATAAGTGCCCATCGCAGTATTGATGAGGCCATCCTGGGACACACCGCCGACATCAAAGGGGAAGATTAGTTTTACAGCTCTGTACAGGGATGGATGTAAAAAAAATGGGGACCCTCCCATGACATGATTTGCGTAATTCTCTTAAAGTTGGGGATTTATGAATCGCTAGTTGCGGGTAAATATCAAACGTAATGTTCGCCTCCTCCAACATCCTCCAAACCGATTTTCCCTCCTCTCGAGGTCGTATCACGGTTAATAACCGGGTGGCATTTGGGAAATTATAAGGATTTTCGATAGATTTGCCGTTAACTTCTTTAAAGGCTAGTAATTTTTTAAGGTCAGTGAAGTGGTGACCCTTTGCCCTGGTGATAACCTCTGTTGAAATCTTACATATATCTTCACCAGGGTAGAAGGGCTGTCTTTTCCTCCCCTTTCCTTTGACGGGGACAGTAACAATTTCACAAGTTTAGGCGGCGGAGGGGGGCCAGATGTGTCGGTTTTCAACGGGGAATGGGGGGAGTAGGCTTTAGGGCATGCTTGAGAAGCGGAGAAGGGGGAGGGAGCTTTTGTGATTTCTTAGGGGAAGCAGGGGGTGTGTATGTCGGAGTCTGTTGTGGTGAGGCGAACGGGGAGGGTCTTGGGGTGCTGATCCGTGCTTTCTTGGGGGCAGGGCTGAAAGGTATGAGTTTGTACTCCCTTTCTTTTATAGTGGTTACTGGGGGCGGCATCTTGTGTGGTGAGGTCTTTTTTTGGGGGGGGGGGGAAATGGGTGTTGTTGGGGGTATATAAATAGCGTTTTCTTTGTTGCTTTGGGGCGGGGAGTTAGGTCTGAGTTGTGCTTCCTTTTGCAGCTTTTTATTTAAGTTGACTGCATAGACATATGAGTCTTTCCCTGGATCCTTTGATATTTTAGTTTCTTCTTCCGCCTCTATTCTTGATTGCTCCAGGGCGAGTCTTCCGGGTGTTTTCTTGCCTGTCACAATAGCCCATCCTTCATTTCTTTCGTAATCTTCGTCGGATTCTGCAAAAGATTTTTCAGTGTCTGGCTTTGTCTTTTTTTTGGGGGGGGACTCTATCAGCGGAAACCCAATTTTAGGGCCAAGATGTTCTCCAACATGATTTTGGGGGTTATTGACTGTTTTTTTCCTTTCTGGACAGTCAAAGGTGAGATGCCTTATTGCATTACATCTCCAACAGGCCGGTTTTCTTCCTGCGACAATAACCGGCAGTTTGTCGTTCTCAATTTCGAGATAATACGGTATCTCGTAAAAAGTTTTTTGGTCGATGAGAATATCAAAGTTCCATATGGAGAGGTATTGGTCGCACGTTACTGACATCAACTCTCCATATTTTGTAAAAAAGGCTCCAATGTGAGCGCCTTCAATATAGAAGGGGACATTGAACACAGATATTGTAGTCCTCCGTCTGCCAAGATGTTCCATTCGTAGTACATATTCTGGTGTAATAATCTCTTTTTTCGCAAGTGTCATGCACTCCTTTTCTGAGACAAAAAGTGCAGACCAGTTGTGATGTCCTCGTGTTTTGATTATTTTAACCGGTCTATGACCGACCGAAGCTAAAAGCTTAGTTATAACTTCTACCGAGGACCTTACGGCTTTTTTAACTTTCCTGTCCATAACAAACATTGTTAGAGTTTTCTTCTGAATTTCCTGGAGTTTAGGAAGGTCAGTTATCAGTCCTGTTTCTGTAATTTTAGTTTTGTAGGTCTCCATTTTAGTTTGAAATTCCTCCAAATTAATATTCACGGCCGGGGGTTTTGTCCAGCCCGACGTTCCAGGTTGGGGCGAAGGTGTTGACCCCATTGTCGTTGTCTTTTCTCTTGTTGGCACAAGGCTAACTGCCGTGGCCGGAGAAAAAAAATCCGTTAAGAAAAAAAAAAAAAAAAAAAAAAAAAAAAAAACACCGCAGAGGAAAAAAAAAAGTCGTGTGTTCAAACTAATCCGGCTCTAAAAAAGAGAGACCGAATAACAACAAGAATAACAATAATAACTATAATAACAATAATAATAACAGGAAAATCGCAATATAATAGCAGCCAAGAAAGAAACAAACGTACTCTTCTCGATCTTACTGGTTATTCAGCACACAATGTCGGTACAATATTAGTGCTATTATTTATAGTGGTTAGTAGAAGCAGAAGAGTTCTCCAAAGGGGAGATAAGTCAGAGTAAGGAAAGTTACTCTTAATTATTCATTACATTAATATCTCTTTGGTTTATATTTTATTATATTAAAGCGGGGTTAATAAACATTTGTTTACCTACGGCGTTTTCTTAAATATTTTAGTCACGCAAAATACATGCTAAAATATTTCTCAGTTTAGGGATTGAGTTATATTGAAAAAAAATCTATGTTACGTGTTCTGATTCGCCACAATTTGCAATCACCTCACCAAGTGACCCCTATTTTACTCAGCGTCTATCTATAACTCTCACCCTCTCTCATTATATGTTGTTTGACTCTCTACTCTTATTTTCTCTCCTCTCTCCCCCTCTCTCTCTCCCTCGCTCGATATATATATATATATATATATATATATATATAGTAAGCTATGAAAATATCTTTATTGCAATTAAGTTACACAGAGGCTCCCGCGTTTCATCCACGGAGGAATCTTCGGGATAAAAGGCATTTTAGCCTGAAGATTCCCCCGGGGATGAAACGCGAGAGTCTCTGTGTCGCTTAATTGCCATAAATATATTTTCATAGCTTACTACCTAGCTCTACTTACGTATCGAGCACTGTTGAAGTAAATACTGAAAATTGATACATAAAAAATTATATCTCTTTATAAAATTTTATGTGGATACATGAAATAGTAATATTATATATATATATATATATATATATATATATATATATATATATATATATATATATATATAAAAGGCTCATAATAAAAAAATTGGAATAGTCAATTATAAACAAACGGAACATCACTATAATCTGTAGATGAGGAAGGAAATATGGAAAGAGAGGGGTGATAGAGCGAGCAGAAATAGACTAATTTGGGATTCTGTTAATTTTCTCTGGCTTTGTAAACTCAATTTTTCCTGATTCAAGAAATGTGACCTACGGTCAATCGGCATTTTTTATGATCAGGTCACCACTTCTCAATGTCATGAGGATAAGGATTAATGAGACGGAATAACTATCAGCTGAAAGATGAGTAACTGTTGTGGGGTACAAATCACCCCTATTAAAGAACTAATGGAAGCTACCTTCTATAATAAATACCATGGTAGCAAAGACTCAAACAGAGCACACTCCTATCATGTGAGTGTCCACGTGTGGTATCTGTTCCGATGGATACTACACCCTATAGACCGGTGTTGTCTTGGCCTTCGGGGCATGATTCCGCCGGTCTATGGGTCTGTCCTGTGCAGTTCTAGGAGGTCCACCCTCCCAGGCTTTGCCTCTCCTCTTTGGGGAGGAGTAAGTTGATAGCTTACTGCCTGAGGCGCCCCTACCGGGGAATGCCGACGGGGCTGTCCAGGCAATTTTTAATGGCTAAAGCGCTCACGTTCTCGGGCGCTGGCTTTTCAAATCCCACTTTCCGACCTTGTGTCACATACTCCTATAGTGGGTAGGTGTTAAATATCGAGGACATTCCTATCATGTGAGTGTCCACGTGTGGTATCTGTTCCGATGGATACTACACCCTATAGACCGGTGTTGTCTTGGCCTTCGGGGCATGATTCCGCCGGTCTATGGGTCTGTCCTGTGCAGTTCTAGGAGGTCCACCCTCCCAGGCTTTGCCTCTCCTCTTTGGGGAGGAGTAAGTTGATAGCTTACTGCCTGAGGCGCCCCTACCGGGGAATGCCGACGGGGCTGTCCAGGCAATTTTTAATGGCTAAAGCGCTCACGTTCTCGGGCGCTGGCTTTTCAAATCCCACTTTCCGACCTTGTGTCACATACTCCTATAGTGGGTAGGTGTTAAATATCGAGGACATTCCTATCATGTGAGTGTCCACGTGTGGTATCTGTTCCGATGGATACTACACCCTATAGACCGGTGTTGTCTTGGCCTTCGGGGCATGATTCCGCCGGCCTATGGGTCTGTCCTGTGCAGTTCTAGGAGGTCCACCCTCCCAGGCTTTGCCTCTCCTCTTTGGGGAGGAGTAAGTTGATAGCTTACTGCCTGAGGCGCCCCTACCGGGGAATGCCGACGGGGCTGTCCAGGCAATTTTTAATGGCTAAAGCGCTCACGTTCTCGGGCGCTGGCTTTTCAAATCCCACTTTCCGACCTTGTGTCACATACTCCTAATGTGGGTAGGTGTTAAATATCGAGGACATTCCTATTCATGTTTTACCGCATGGTAGGAATCCGGTCATCTCCTACCACATTTAGTGGCGTTACTGTATTGCTATGAATAAATACATTGTATATTTTAACCTGTCACAATTTGTGGTTGTTATCTTTGTGACCCCTAGCACGGGTCTACAACAGTAACATTATGGGAGTACTAGCAGGTTTTAATCTGCAGGGAAGAAGCCCCGCGATAATGCGTTCCACAGGCGGGAAGCCCTTGCGAGAAATATCTGTCCATGGAAGGTAATGCTATGTTCAAAGAGTGATAATGTCAGTTAAATACAGATCAAAAACAATAGTCTACACAAGTTCGTAATAATAGTAATGATAGATCCACAGATCGTAATAGTAGTAATGATAGATCCACAGATCGTAATCATAGTAATGATAGATCCACAGATCGTAATAATAGTAATGATAGATCCACAGATCGTAATAATAGTAATGATAGATCCACAGATCGTAATAATAGTAATGATAGATCCACAAATCGTAATAATAGTAATGATAGATTCACAGATCGTAATAATAGTAATGATAGATCCACAGATCGTAATAATAGTAATGATAGATCCAAAGATCGTAATAATAGTAATGATAGATCCACAGATCGTAATAATAGTAATGATAGATCCACAGATCGTAATAATAGTAATGATAGATCCACAGATCGTAATAATAGTAATGATAGATCCACAGATCGTAATAATAGTAATGATAGATCCACAGATCGTAATAATAGTAATGATAGATCCACAGATCGTAATAATAGTAATGATAGATCCACAGATCGTAATAATAGCAATGATAGATCCACAGAAAGGCAACAACTGCGGTCGTATGCCTTACATGTCTTCTTCAATCTGTCTCCTCAACAACTGCAAATCTAAATGATTTGAAGCTAAGTAACTGTTTTTACTATAAGAAAAATAATCCGACAAGTCAATAAATCCTTCAAAATGGAAATCAAGTAAACACAAAACTTAGATTGACTTATGCAACTTGATCTCCATTCTGCGTTAAAATATGACCACCGAACAGAAATCAATATGCGGAAGATTATTGCATAGATTGTCACACTAACTGTTTTGAACTTTGGAAAAGTAAGTAATACTTTATCAACCCTAAGTCTTTACACGTTTTAACAATAAAAAAGGAAAGGGGAAATTTAAAGTGCAGAAAGGGGATCAAAATGGAAAACTAATTTAAAAGTATTTCTTTGCTATTTTTGCATTTGGGCGACACGTTGAATTCTCAAGGTATTCCGCTGTTTCATTTTAATTCATATTATCTGATTATGTTATCCTTTTATCTTTTATATATATATATATATATATATATATATATATATATATATATATATATATTAGTTACATGGTAAACAGCTGATGATCCCCGTTTGAAAGGTTCACGCTGATGTTAAGGTCCCCTGTTTTTGTTAGATACTTAAATCCCTTTTTTATTTATGAATTTACCAACGGTGGGTCGGCTTATGCAAGTGCTATGCAAGTGCTAAGTCTGCGATATCTTGGATTTAGTTAATTTCTCTTGGAATTTATACTGCAGTTACTTTCTTTGCTTAAAATGACTCAAAGCTTCTTTAGACTATATATATATTTCAACAATAGATACTGAATTGTATTTGCATATCGTTTCCAGAATTCAAGTTATCTTTTATACGTTAATTTTTTTATTATTTAATTCCTAAAAAGGGCATTCGGTTATATTATCAATGATATAAATTAGAGAAAATCTGTTCAGAGTATTTATGGGTTTGTTATGATTTGTGTATCTATTGTTGTGATTTTTTCGCACAAAAAACTATTACTTGGCAGTAATCTATTATTATACTAAAGCTGAGTTAATCAACGTTTTTACCTATTTTTGTCATATATTGTTATCGTATAAGATGCCTGCTAAAATATTCGTATATTTTGGGGATTGAATTATGTCCGAACACATGTCTATGAATTTGTATCCGAAAGTTAACATTCTTTTATACAAATAATATCAAAACCAAAGAGATCAAAGGTAGACTTTTTATTACTGTCGTAAACGTCCCTTTTAAACCGGTGAAACTCAACAAATGTCGTCTATTAAATTTGTTCCCGACGTTCATGGATGACAGTGAGAGTAGATCTAAGTGCGAGAGTAAAACTCATCCTTCCTTTTGTATATGACTAATTAGAACCGAAATATCGAACAGAATTAAATATAAATTTTAAATTGATGGATATACTGTTTTTTCTTCTTTTAAAAGAACATTGGAAAATATTTGTTTTAATTGACTTGTAGACCAGAATTAAGTATTTCCTTTTATTAAAACAAAAACTAGTTAAATTAAAATACGGATGATTGAGTTGCTCTACTTTATACTGTAATATTATATAAATAGTTATAAAAGGCAATAGTATTTAAACACTCTAAAAGAAAATGAGAATCGGTATACGGAAACTATTTTATGCAGATAATCGGATTTTTTTTTGTTTTAAAATGTGTAAAGACTTTTAACGTTACGCCACTATTTAGAGAACATTTCTCTTTATTTTCCTTTCCTACTTTATTTCAACAGCACCTTAATAAGAAGACCAGCAAGAGCCGTTACTATGTTCTAATGGTGCGTCAGTTCAAGTTATGCTACTGAACTTCTATCAAACCACATAGATCACAATACACTGCTAAGACTCAAAGGATTCTAAGGAGAAACCATTAAGAGCTATAAGATAAATTAGATACTTATATGAACGACATTGGAGTTCATGTTTTTGGAGAGTTCAAGCGTGTTACTTAAAGTTCTAATGCGTTCACGTTCATAATGTTCGTGTGAAGAGTATATATCTCCTATGTCTGGAATATGATTTAGTCCACAAATCAGTAATGACTCGTGGCTTTGTCGGGATGCCGTTTCACAAATCTGCATCCGGAAGAGCTTTAACTATTACATGTATAGTATCTGGAATTTCACGGTGTTTGATAAAGATTTTCGCCAAGAAAATATTTAAGTTTTCATTTGTCTTCATTAAGTTATACAATCACTGTCTGTCACCTGTCGCTATATATAAAAGGGAATGGTAGTTTGCTTGAAGCATTGCTGGTAAATAAGTATGTGGGTATTTATGAAGGCTGATAGCAATGCAGAAAACCGGAATGGTGGAAATAAGCAACGTATATTACGACAGACGAAGGATCGAAATACTCATATGGAAGCAATGAAACTGAAAAGACATTTCATAAAATGTTCTGACAAGTTGATAATAATTAAGCCATGCACTTATAAATAAGTCTCTCTCACTCTTTTAGTTTCTCTCTCTCTCTCTTTCTATCTCTTTCTTTCACTTATTCACTCTCTATCCCAACAATACCTTTAGACGTACAGCTCTGATGGACGATCATGACCAAATATATTACCTTTCTTATTTAAGAATGTCATGATTTGGTTTGAGTTCATGTAAAACTGGTACAACTGACCTTTTGTGTTACCGATATCGCAATTTTCTCCATCGGAAGTATACCGACATTCGAAGAAAACAGGGTATGACTTTTAATTAAGAAATTAACTTTAGAGGTAATTAGTTACATGGGAATCGGAGAAGAGACGAGTCCCTTGGGTATGTAACTACAGGGCGCTTCTCACACAAAGGTCATAGCTATATTTCTTTTTCATCAAAATCAAGAAGGCAACTTTACAAATTTCATATTAATTCAAGCTTCTCAAAATCACAGGAACTATAGAAAAAGTGAATAATAGAAAATATGACATCACACTCTTCTCAATCCTCAGTTAACCATTTTTTTGCTTCTTATGGTTGTCCGATGAAGATCTGCCAGTCTATAGTGGCTACCAGAAACATAGTGATATATAATAAAAGAAGCGGGTCAATGTATTTTTGTTTGTTTGTTAGGGAAGATGGACTTTTGCATAGAGCTCAGGATTGCTTGCTCTGCGCGAAGTCCTCGTTTGGTCGCAGTTATTCATTAAAGTCCTGCAAGATTGCAGAACTTTAATCACAACACCGAGAGCAGTGAGACTCGTACATTGTATGAAAAATCGGGGAAGGTTTGATCCAGAACACACAACGGAATGACGGAGATGAACCGGTGTCACTATCATTCAATTGGTTTGCGGTTCCGTGCATGATACGCTTGCTTCACGTAGAGGCATAGACAACAAATCCTAATGTGCTGAATATTTAACATTGTCTGTATTCATCTATTCTTTCATAACACTTCTGGTTCACCACGGGGAGTTCAGATGGAAGCACTGAGTCAACCACTTCAGACAAAGTATAGCATTATTCCAATATGTTGATGTGGCCTGGAACGCTTCATGCAACAGTAGGATATGACATTTACATTGTTAAAAATAATAATTTATATTATACAACAAGAACATGAGTCATTCTTGAGACTGCATACTTCTGCCTCACAATGTAAGGATGAGCCAAATCTTATATGGGCTTTACTGCCATTGAAATGTTGATAACTCAAAAAAATATCTAATCAGGCCGAATTTTTTCATTGTGATTACTGTTATCAAAGCGCATCAGATACAGCAAATTTGGAAAAATCGAAAGTTGAAATTCCGTCAAAGGCAATAAAATCCGGCATTTCATATGCCGGATTTCATTGGCTACAATATAGGCCAAGTAGCGAGTCGATATAATGAACAGAAACGAAGTTATCGCCAAAAGTATGAGTTTCACTTTTCCGTGACCTTTATCTTGATCTTTGACCTTGGCATCCTATAATTAAATCAGTTCTGAGTTCGACCATGACTTATATTTTGACTAAATTTAGTGACGATTGGACAAGCGATGTAGACGCTAAGCTGTATACAAACAAAGATAGAGATAAACGCGACCGAAAACATCACCTCGACTTTATTAAAAAAATTCTATTCTCAAACTATTCACCCTCTTCCAAAAGGAATCGTTATCGAAACTTCCTATGAATACACCCAGCCGGAAAGAATGGTTTGAAAAATGAACTCAATTTATATTATGAATATTCAAAAGTTTTCATGTTCATACAATGATTACGAAATTCTATTAGCACTTCATTGACCCTCTTCATGGATTATGGTATTGCCTCCAATCTTTTTTGGACTCCATTCGAGCAAATGCGTAAATAAAAATGTACTGTTGTGTGAAACAAGCGATAAATAATCAAATCATAAGACTATTATTGGCAAAACTGAATATAAAAATGTACATCATTTATCGATGTATACGCCGAAATGCAATCGATTATACCTGCGGTAAATAACTTCCAAATCGAGTTCGAATTTGCTTAAACAGTTTAAAGGCAAGACATAAAATATATGGGGTAGTCGATGAAGAAAATGGCTTCATTCTTTCAGGTCAGTTAGAAAAGAAAATAGCTGAAATAATTGTGTGTATTCTTTATCGGATCAAATTGTTGAAACAAGTTTAACAACAACATATAACAATAGCAACTCTTTCTTTTTTATATTCTTGGATTTGTATTTCATAAACGTTCATATCAGAAGAAAACCAACTTCGAAATCTACTGGGGTTTACCTCTTCTCTTCCCTAACACCCCTTTAAAACAGAAGAGACGTTGCTATTCTCTCTCTACTCTACTGTTATTTCTATGGAAGTTGGTCGACTGAGCTATAGTCTTTGTAAGACATTCACAGCAAGAACTCCTCTGTCTATCACAGCGAGAGATGACATTTCATGTGCCTAACGTCAGAGTGGTTTTTCCAATGGCTTCCCACATGTGGAAAACATTACAGCAAAACTGGTTCCTTGCTGATTACAACTTGATCGTCTTCAAATCCAATGTACAATAAATTCCTGTCATGGACCGCCGGAAAAGTAATTAAACGCAGTTCATACGATTGATCAACCTTAGTACATCCATAGTATTCCTCATCTTTCGGCTTGCATATATTCGCGTCTCATTAACCATTATCCTTGATTGGCTTTCGGCCTTGATAAGCGGTTTTTTTTTTCGAAAGTAAAGAAATACGTTAACGAATCAATAACGTTGGTCTGCGTTTCAAACTTGTTTTCAAAGGTCAATGATTTTGTATGTGATCGAAGATCAGTTTTGCATACTGAACTGAAACATATCATCCATTTTGTCTTTGTTCAGGTCTGTTATGAATGAGTAACCACTTATCAAGGCTTAAAGTCACTTTAGGATAACTGTTAATGTGATTGATAGATTGTCAGTTGAATGATTTAGAGAGGATTTAAATTTATGAATGGAATGGACAAAATTTGATTACTTATGAGGACGATTTAAGACGAGTATTTGTTGACATTTGATTTGAAGAAAACCATGTTGTCGTCTGTGGGAAAGCAGTCTCGTGGTAATTTGTTCCGCTAATGAGAAGTTCGTGGAAATTGTTGTTTTATGTTAGACAGAAAATTAAAGTGCTTTGCAGTTGTGGTAGAAAGAGACCGGTTCTTGCTCGGAGTCAAAAATTCATGAAAAGCTTCTTTTCCTGGTGTTTACACTTCTTCGTATCGATTAGAAATTACCTGTAAATAAATCAGTCAGAAATGTGTTATTCTGTGTTTCATTCACTTACAAAAGTTTCAAAAACTTGATTTGATTAGGTAAAATGAGCAGGATTTTGGGATCCAATGCAAAACACTGAACTAGAATAAAGTACAGAGTGACTAAAACAAAGTTCTTCACACGAACCAGACCGTAACCCCCATATTTTTATCTCAAAGAGAATGACTATTTTTGAACGGAATAAAGAAGACTGTGTTGGAATTACTGACTATTTTTTCACGTTGTATCCAGGTGTGCTTGCAAGGCAGAAATGCAATTTTTGGAACATTTAATTGATTGGCGATGAAACAAAAACTGTTTGATATTCATGAATGAAACTTGGTCGACAAGTGACGCACAGACTGGAGTTTAGTTTTACCAAATATGGTTGTATTGCATAGCTATTGATTGGGGAGGCATCCTGTATATGTTAGGCCTTGAAAACAACACACACCAATGTAATAAATACAAACTAACTGAGTTAGGATACTGTGATAAATCCATGAAAACGCCTTTTTTTAGCTTAAAGTTTAGATGACAAGGAAACACTGAGAACGTTATAAAAGAAGGATAGAAAGAAAGAAAGAAAGAAAGAAAGAAAAATATTAAGTTACACAAATAGTGATGAAACGGTAATATTCTTTAACCAACCTCAAAGAAAACTGAAAACCAGTATCTTCCTTTTTTTCTCTGTGACTGAGTTTACATTCCATCAATATTTATAACAATATTTCTCTTTTCTTTTTTTTCCTTCCTCTTTTTAACACCTTTCGGCATCGTAATGCGCGGGAAAATGAACCTGTTTATGATGTTACAATAGTGCGTGATCTCAGGTTATGCTGCTAAATTAGAGTCAAGGAAATGAGATCACAATCAACTTCTGAGGCTAAAAAATGCCAAAGAGAAGCCAAAGAAACTGCTGGAAGAGAAATTAATACTTTTCTTGAACAATATTAGATTTCGTAGATTTTCCAGCTTTTGATGCATATTGTTTGCGTGGCGGTTATACATCTCCAATCAGAGCTGTCGCTACTCTACTCTACTGTTATTTCTATGGAAGTTGGTCGACTGAGCTACAGTTTTTGTAAGACATTCACAGCAAGAACTCCTCTGTCTATCACAGCGAGAGATGACATTTCATGTGTCTAACGTCAGAGAGGTTTTTCCAATGGCTTCCCACATGTGGAAAACATTACAGCAAAACTGGTTCCTTGCTGATTACAACTTGATCGTCTTCAAATCCAATGTACAATAAATTCCTGTCATGGACCGCCGGAAAAGTAATTAAACGCAGTTCATACGATTGATCAACCTTAGTACATCCATAGTATTCCTCATCTTTCGGCTTGCATATATAACTGTAACTGTCGAGGTGATATGCGGGGACACTTTGGTGATCGTCTCGTCAGTAGAAGTTGTAATCCTGGATGGGTTTCACACACTCACCGTACATTAACTACCCTCCACAAATGTGTATTGATGGGGTTATCTCAATAATAATGCATATCAAAACAATCCCCACTCTATTCCTGAACTGATCACAGTCAAAATCGTGTCAGCTCCAATAAAACGAATAAGTGTGAGCCGAAGACAATTTTGCACATCGTATCAAGAGATTAAATTAACAGAAGCTTATCAAAATAAGTTATAGTTTTATAACAATTTGATTAAATCAATAATTTTGTGACGAAACAATACTGCAATAATAAAATTTAACTTTCGAAATCCTTTTTTTCTCATTATTTTAAGTGGGAGGGAATGTAAGTAAAAAGTATTTCGCCTAACAACAAGTAGGTAAAGCTAACAATAAATATAATTGACTATGTGTGTGTCTCCCTTACTCAAAGTTTTCGTTTTATTTTTTCGTTGTTTTGAATGTAGATTTTTTAAAATCCTTTCTCAAAATGGTGATAAAGCCAAGACTGTTGGTAATACAAGTCAGACAAAAACTGATGTTTCTTTATACCAAATATGGTTGGAGTGCATAACAGATTGTGACTTTTATTTATAATTTTATGCGTGGCATTTCCGTCGAGGGAACCGTGGATGTTTAATGCATCTGCGTTAATCTGCTTGAAACTTCTACTTGTTTGAAAATCGTTATATTAAATGTGAAAAATCGCATTCTTTATTTCTTTTTATATAAAGTTAAGAAACCTCTTCAACCACCGATTGTCATGGCAAATTGCACCCTGCCTGAGAGTTCATCATTAAAACTCATCGGCCTAACTTTCACAGATAACATGAATTGGAATAAATACATTGAAAACATTGCCAGGGCTGCTGCAAAGAAGATGGGCTCTCTCTACCGTGCCAGTAAACTTCTCACACCCGACATTATCCCATATCTCTACAAAGTCACCATCCGCCCATGCATGGAGTATTGTTGCCACATCTGGGCTGAGACATCATCCACTAGTCTCTCCCTCTTAGACGAGATCAAAAAAAAGAGTCCCCAACTTGATAGGTCCCTCATTATCCACTAAGCTCCAGCCCCTGTCCCATCGCCACAGTGTTGCTTCTTTGTGCCTGTTTCACAAGTACTTCAATGGATTGTACTCTGATGAGCTTGCTGCTCTGGTACCCCCACGACGCAAATCCACTAGACCAACCCGACAATCTGCCAAATCCCATCCATACACTGTGGAGGTCCCCAGGTGCCGAAAAGCTTTCTACTCAAATAGCTTCTTTCCTCGTGCTGTTGGACTCTGGAACTCCCTCCGTACTCCCTGCTCCCTGCTCTCTGCTCCCTGCTTTCCTGACGTTACTGACATGCAGAAATTTAAAACTAATGTAAACAGACATCTCGCTGCGCAGCTCCTAAATTAGGTTGATCCCAAAAAAAACTTTCACTCTTTTTTTCTCAGTAGCCCCTTACGTCTACAGTGGCGGCCTGCCTTGTTTGGGGTGAACTATGTTTTTAAAAAAATGTATGTGTATATGTCTAATATTTGTATGTACAGGATTAACTCCTAAATTAAGTAAACTATCATTATGACTTTTGGAACATAGCTGCTAGACATAAGGGGTCGTAATGTGGGCTATATTTAATTTAGTTCCATGCAAATTTGTGAAATTTTAACAATAGGTATTAGATATAAAACTAGTTATTACCAAAATTTCAGTGTCTTTGTAGTATTTTTAAGTTTTTTTTTATATGGAAACAAACTCCCAATTGAAAAAGAAATATTTCAGATTTAAAGTTGATCCATAGTCATTAAAAACAAATTAAACAAAATTCCATGAATTTCAATTTCTTCTTAAGACTCCTTAATCTTAAGCCTAAAATTTCAGGCATTTTCTAGAATTCAAACTTATCTAATGTATTTTGATCAAAATTGGAATAAAGATTATAGACATGTTTTAGTATCAATATATCTCCATTTTAATCTTTGCAGTGGGGCATAAAGGTAGTTCAAAACTGTTCTGTCCGGAGAATTAATCTTATCTGTCCTGGAACAGGTATTCTTCTAGTAAAATATGTAATTTATTGAATAAATTCCTAAAATTGAATTTAAATTCGATACTTCATTGACTAAAAATGAAGATATTGGTTTATCTAAAAAGATTAATTTCTTAGTGCGGAGTTAGAGTCTTGTACTATCTCCAATATTAGGGATATAATTTAGTTCACCAATGAAACCATGTACTGGTGCGAAAGTTTCCCCATGTAATGTACGTGCTAATTCCTGCTGAAAATAGAATTGTTGCACTTTTAAGCTAATTATAAGAGCAAGTGTGTTTGCAGTCAATATTAGTCTAAGAAAATAGACAGAAGCACGCTATAATGTTCAGAGAATGTGTGGTGGACGTGATAGGGCAACACTTGGAGCAAGTGACGGAAATAGTCCTTTCTTACCTTATTTCAGCTATAAAAGAGCCCGTCTCTGCTTGGCGTGCAGGATTTGGATGTGAGAAAGAACAAGTGCACGCTGAAACGAGATTATTTGTGTGTATCGACTACGTGTGACAGGCATACTTTTACATCCACAAAAGACGAGTTTAATAGTAGACTTCTGATGCGTTTTAGCACTCGAAGGGCTAATATCATTGAGTGATAGTGATCAGTATTGAAACAGGTTTTGTTAAAAAAAAGTATAGTATATAACGAAGTTCCAGCAGCGAACGCATGATTCCCGAGATCAGTATTAAAAACGGTGTTGTTGAAGAAAAGTCTACTACGTGATAAATATGTAGTGGCAAACATGCTGTTGCATTGAATACGGTGTCACCTGAAAAAAGTATACCACGTAACAAAGTTCCAGTGGCAAGTGTGGTGTTTTTATTAACAGAGACCATCTTTCCCTCGTTTTTTTTATTTTACTTTATTCCTTCAGAGTGACATTGTTATGCGTTGAACCTTGTGCTGTTTTAAAAGATGTTTCGACGATGTAGGGGAGAACTCATTTGATGTACCGATGGGAGCCTACGACAGTGCGGATATATGCGATCTGATTGGACTCTTCATCCTACACTCTACACACCAAATTCCCTAACCAAGAGTTGGGGCTCTACCGAGATGACGCTCTATGCTTATCTCGCAACAATAACGGACAAGAACTCGACAAATTTAGAAAACAATTGACAACATTCCTCAAGGATATTGGATTTAATATACCCATTGGCACCAATTTAACTAGCGTTGGCGTCTTAGACGCAACTCTGGACCTAGCTAACAACTCTACTAAGCCATATCACAAACCCACCGAAAAGCTCAGATATGTCAACACCAAATCCTGCCACTCCTCTTATATTTAAGAACCTTGTACCAAAAAAAAGCAAGAAAATCTCACACTCTCCATGCAGCCCTGAGATTATCCAGCAAGCCGACCCATATTACAACAAAGCCTTCATTGAAAGCGGTTATGCCGAAGAAATATCTTATATACCCACCCAATCTACCAGACAATACAGACGCAATAGGCAAGGAAACATTATCTGGTTTAACCCCCCTTCCAAAACACTTCCCACTATCAAACAAGCCACATAAACACTTTAATAGAAATTCCCGATAAAATAGAATGGAGTATCATCGAAAAACCAAAGTCGTATAGCCCTACCTACAGGAATTTCCCCATGAACCACTGAAAATTTCAGGATTCTACAAACAGTCAATAACCCTTTTCCATAAACTGCATGAACTTTAAAACCGAGGTCTTCAAAAAAGTATCCACAAAAAAATCTGCTAGCCCGATGGACTAGCAACAAAAATACATAACTCATTAATAACCCCATCAGACCAATGATCTTCACATCATAGAAGATATATGAAATAGCCACCTACCCAAGGACCTTTCTTAAATTTATTTATTTTTACATACAACATAACCCCATACCCAGAGGTATTGTACATGCCACAACTACAACCACATCCCCCTACCAATCCCAATATAACCTAAACTCATATCCCCCTTTAACCCCATCCACCACGAATATAACATAAATCAGTGGATACCCCGTCACATTTTAAAATATCTAACATGATTAATACATGAATCTCTCTAATTAAACGCCTAGAAATATAACTATCATTATATTAAATTAAAGGAATTATAGATGACTATGACTTAAGCCCCATCCGTCTCAAACAGACCCTATAATAGACTCATAAACATTATTAGATAATGCCAACAGAATTAACTAAATACAAAAACCCAAAACGAATGCATATTGCAATGATAGTTAATACATCAGATATCCCTTTTTGGCCTTGTGTCACATCTTATTTAAATTATGATTTATTGTAATTTTAAAAGATAAATAGAATCAGATATCCCTAGGATAACCCTTTTGATTGATAAAGATATACCCTCCTTCAACATCCACCACCACATAGCATTTAATCCACTCAAATATAGACTCCCCATGAATATACTTTTTTTTAAATAAATTAAATTATTTTAAATAAAACAATTCAGTTTTATTTAAAATAATTTAATTATTGATGATGGATGTTGCCTGTTTTACTGCTTCAAATGTGTGTTTACTTTATAGGGGTATCTGCGTGGCGTTTAAGACCCATATATCTGGATTAAGACCCATATATTGATATATAACCCTGACCTGGTGCTTCCTTAAAACGGGACGCTTCAGCAATGCACCGTTTAACGTTGAATTCAAACGCCATCCTCCTTTCGTTCAGAGACGCTGAAGACTTTTTATGGACTATAGACGAATTTTAAAATACGACTTTTTAAAATACAACTAAAAATACAAAACTATAAATCAATAAATAAAAAATAATAAAATAAAACACCTAATTAAATCAAATAAAACTTTTTTTTTTTAATACAAAACTACAAATAAATAAAATTAAAAAAATAAAACACTTAATAAATCCCACCCAATATATAACTCTGACCCCGGTACCTTCTTCAAAGGAGACGCTCCAGCAATGCACCGTTTAACGGTGAACCCAAATGCCATTTCTTCTTGTTGTTTTGATTTCGATACTCTGATTATTCTTTTAGAGGCTATAGACGATTTTTAAATGAAGAAAAGTCAGTCTATCTGGATAAAACCGCGGTACGACGCTGAAATATGTAACGTATAGTTTGTTAAATAAATTATTTGTATTTAGTTCTCACTTTTCTGCGATCGGGCACTTCATTGATTTCTTTTGAACATAACCTGACACGCACACACACGCACACACACACTATATATATATATATATATATATATATATATATATATATATATATATATATATATAATTGACTTCTGATATGAATTCACATACAATTGAATTTTTGCCTCTGAAACACGTGTAAGTCAAACAGATTATAATAATTTGAAACTGAATTTGAATGAAATGTAATGCAAATCTGAAATATTTGAATTTTCAAATGCGAGGTTGTGTCCATATTTCCCCGCTAAAAACCATTTGAAATACTTCAGAGAAACTAAAATTTGTGGGATATTCATTACTTGATCTTTTACACATATTGTAAATATTTCTACAAAAATTAAAAGTATCTAAATTTTCACGAAGGGCTTACACCCCTCTTTCTCCCTTTGTAGTAAACCAAATTAAATTAGATATAGCAAACATTGTCTACCCTTACGCCGAGCAGCTGTGTTAAAAAAATAATAATGATCCGTAAATTAGTTTAGGGGTTAATCTTGTACATACAAATATATAAACATGTACACACCTAGCTTAAAATAACAAATTAATATAAGCTTTTTTAAAGAACTGGGTCACAAATGTGTAGCAATATAAAAACCGACATAATTTTCCTACCATCCTAAAATAGCAAAATTCATAATTCTTTTCTATAGAAATATTTTAAAGCATTCTTTAAATGCAACAAAGTTAAATTGAACTAAGCTGAAATTTGGATCGTGTTGTAGAATGGCTTGCATTTTTTTAATCATATATATAATATTCAATCTTTTGATAAAACTAATCGAACGATCGATATCCAAAAGTGAAAAGAAACGAATAGTCATCGAATTAGGCGAACAATTTTAACCGCGGAACAATAAATTTAGTTCTACTTTTGAAGTAGTCACGAGAAAAATAAGAACGCCACAAGGAACAAAAAGATCTTACCGAGAAGTGAACGTTAAATTGCAATTCTCTCAAGTTCGACAACTCTCATCGCCGAATAGAAGATTGATAAAATGTTAAAGGACACATTTGAGAGAAAAAGCATGTACATGAAAAGAATTTCAAGATTGTTAGACTACTGCTCTCATCATGTTCTCATAATGTTTCGGCCGATGTAACCTTCGACCTTCTTCAGATGCATCTTTCCGAACTCGGAAATCTTTATGTCGAATTCGAGAATTTGTACGGGATTTCAAACGAAACCTTTTATTTAATCCACGAGGTTCTCGTTTCGTCAGCCATGACTAGGTATAAGTTTTAAATAATTCGTAATTGTATTCGTAGTATCGCCCGCACTGAGGATTCAACTTTCAACCTTCAGACCTTCGAACTTAACCTAGCACATTTATCCATTGCGCCACGGCTCCATTAGTCGTAATAACTCTTCCCATGGTTCCAGTACTTTTCGCACGCTACCAGTTGATGAGGCTAGTGGGGTTTTTTTCTTGGAGAAATATGTCCATCATAGTTCAAATATATTATTTAGAAAGTTCCAATTAAATATCTCATTCTTCTCTGTAGTAAAGTAGTTAATCCTAATTTGTTTAATCTGTCCTTTAATCTTTTTATTAGTTTTTTCACTATCATTGACATAATATTAGCTACTAATATGCTACCCTGTGAGTAATATATTACCAAAAGCGGGAGTGTTTGAAGTCAGACTCAAAATGTAGTCAGGCCGAACGACCATGGAAAGAGCGAACCAGGAACCAATGATACCAACTTTTAGGCTTTCCCAGTACCTAGCATCACATTTTAGTCATGTGCCCTAAACGGCAATGACCGGGAACACCATCAACAACATATTGAATTCGGCCTTCATGTTCACCTTCCCGAAATTACTACATGTGAAGTTACTTCTCTCCAACTAGACAAATGTTCTTCTCACAACGACGATATGCGAAATATCTTCTCATAACTCACGGTGGTTCTCGCAGCTATTACTTGCAAAGTTTTTCACACCAACTGTATCACTCTTCTTCTCACAAGTATTGATTTACTCCTCTCCAGGAGTTAGGCACAAGGCCAGATTTTATCTTACTCCCACAAGTAAGATGTGACCCAAGGTCGGGTCGGGAAAGTGGGGTTTAAAAATTGCCTGGGCAACCCCGTCGGCATTCCCGGTAGGGGCGCCTCAGACAGTAAGTAATAAACTTACTCCTCCTCAAAAGAGGGGAGGCGAAGCCTGGAAGGGTGGACCTCCTAGAACTGCACAGGACAGACCCATAGACCGGCGTAAATCAAGCCCCGAAGGCCAAGACAATACCAGTCTATGGGGTGCAGTATCTATCGGAACAGATACTACACTTTGATCTTAGCCAACTTCTCACAAGTAATACATAAGTTTTTCACACCAACTGTATCACTCTTCTCCTCACAAGTAATACATGCTAAGTATCTAACATGACGTTTTCTCTCAAATAACTACATACGAAGACTCTTATTACCGACTTTCTTTCTCACAACTATTACATGAAAAGTTCTTGTCAACTATATGATTGCTCATCTCACAGCTAATACAGGTAAAGTCTCTTCTCACAACAACATGGCTATTCTTTTCACACTTACTAGTCTTCTAACACACCAACTGTGTGGCTGCCGCCAGATTCGTTTGATAGTCTACGAGTCACAGTATCGAAATATCGAAACTCAATAGTCTCTCGTTAAATTCCTTACCATAAAATAGATCCTAAATATAGAGCCAAAAAGGAAGGAAAAAGATCGTTTTAGATAGAATAAAAACGTACTGATAATATAACTATATATAAATGAGATAAATAAACTACTTATTCCGTATTTTACATAACTTTAAAATTAAAATAATTAGAAGCCCCCACACTCGAGTCGTGATTCGGCCAGTTTCCCTTAGGCGTAGCGATAACAAGGGAAGAGATGCCAAACCCTTCTGAGATTCACCTTTGAAGGGAACAGGTCGCTTCGTCAATCGTTCGTTTTCACCTCGATCAGTCAGTTCTATGTCATAAAAGTTTTCTTTAGCCCTTAAAAGTGACAACGAGGTAAGCATTTAAGCTTTTACATATATTTAGTTTTTAATCAGGATTTAAATATAAAGTAATTTATAGTTTTGTTTGCTTTTTATAAAATATATTCGATATTTGTACTTGTATATTTGGCAGTCACCTTTCTTTTTTCATGTGGTCTTGAGAAAATCTTTTTTTGTTCACATGACATATGGTGTCGCTATCATATCTATGTTTCTTTGTCGCATTTTATGTATTGTTTGTTTGTAAAATATTGTAGCCTTTGATTTAGATGTACATTTGTTCTGCTATTTATGTCAATTTTTTCGTCCATTGCAGTTTTCACAGCTGCATATGTGCATTGAAAATAAACTTTCATATCAACATATCTCACGCAGTTTTGTCAGTTCTCTAACGCAAAACAAGGGGCTAGAGATCACAGTGAAAACTCGAAGTACTAAACAGCGAGAACTCAGTGCTTGAAACTAAAAACTCTATGTGTGTGAGACGACCAAGGAAGTTTTTGAAGACTTATTTCGAGTTACTCAAAATCACACTGACAAAAACTTTTCGACTCAAAAGCAAGCGACAAATTCTTACACCAATTTATTTCATGTGAAATAGATTTCGGGTGTAGTTTGCATATGCTACCGCAAAAGAAAAGAAAGACAGAGAAAACAAGAAATAACTTTTATCACATCGGTTGAATCTGAATTTCCTCACATCATTGTTTCAGATAAGAGAAAGCGAACCTAACGAAATTCTCACTTATTTTTGTTTTCAACCACGCGTGTTTTTTTTGTGTGTTTTTTTTGTGTTTTTTTTTTTTTGTAGAAATGTAATTTTCGTAAAGTGGAAAACAGATGACAAAATTCGTGCACCAGTCTATTTAATGTGAAATAGATCTCGGGTGTAATTTGCACATGTTACAAAAAAAAATTCTTTTTATTTATCCGTCTTTCCTCATATCAGTGTTTCGGATAGAAGGAAGCGAACGTTAACGAAATTCTCATTTTGTATATTTTTGCTGTCAAACACGCGTGCTTGTTTTTTGTTGTTTTTTTTTTGTTGTTATTTGTGTGTTACTGTGAGATTATTGTGTTCATCTTTATTTACTTTTTGGGATTTGATTTTGTTCTTTGTTTTTGTGCTCACAAATTTCGTGTTTGATTTTCCGGGGTTATTTGTTTTTGTAAAAAGAGCGAATGCAACTGCCACTTCTATCGTTTTTATTTTTTTGCAGTAGGGTTAATTTTTATTTTAAATTCTGTCTGCTTCTGAGAATGACAAATCAACAGGAAAAATGTTGTCCATCGCTGTCAGCAGATAAATGTGACCTCGAGGAGACGAGCACTCTCCAAAAATTAACGCTAGGAGATACTTCCAAGGCAGTGTCTGATAATATAGACGAGCCAGACTTGCGGCGATCTGACCGAGACAAACGCTTACGTCAAAAGCAAAGGAACATAAACAAGACGAACTGATAAAAAGGTTGTGGCATGAAACGAATGTTTTTCGTCGGTTTATTCGGAACAATTCGGAGAAGGAATTGTTAGAGTTGTCTATAGTAGAACTGAGGCAAATTGACGGTAACATGGAAAGTGATATTGAAAATATTGAGACAATTTACGACCACCTTGCGGACGTGGCAGATGGAGACTCCGATCCACAAGTAGTGGAGGCTTTCAAACGAGTTGGCATGAGGTCAAATAAACTTTCACGCAGAGTACGCCGGGCTATTGATCGAGCTGACAGTACTAGGACCGGACCCTCTGTTAAATCATCGAGCTTAGTTTCAAAGTCCTCTCGGGCTTCCTCCCAGATTTCTTCCGTCTCTCAGGCTTCCTCCCGGTTTTCGTCCTCCTCTCGGATTTCTTCTTGCGTATCCTCTGCCTCTCATGCATCCTCTTGTGCACTCTCACATGTGGTATCTAATTCTTCTATACCCAGGGACTCGGCTATAAAAACAGCCATACTACGGACAAAATTACAATCCGAGATGGAGAGAGCGTCTAGGGAGAAGGAACATGTGAGGAGAGTTCGGGGGCGTCGTGAGCAGCTGGAGGATGAAGAAAGGAGAATCCGATGGCAGCGTAGGCAGGACAAGATTCAAGATCAGCTTCGTATAGAGCAAGCAAAGTCTGAAGCTGTGACTAAATGCGAGGAGCTGGATGAATTAAAGCTATCGAGCGCAGGTAGTCTGTCATCCGTTGTGGAGTTTCCCAACACAACTCGGTCGAAACCCTTATTACCACCAAAGTAAAGCAACCCCGTGGCCTCGCCTGAGACACCCAAGCATCATCCCACCAAACTGACAGCACAAATCGATATGGCTGCACTGATCCAATCATATGCAGAACGAATAGCACTGAGTAGAATCCCAGCTCCCGAGCCTGCCATTTTCAGTGGAGACCCTCTTGAATGCCCTGAGTGGATTGCATCGTTCACCTCATTGATAAAAACAAAGGGTATTCCTCCTGAGGAACAGATACACTACGTCAAACGGTATCTGGGTGGAGCGCCTCTGGAAGCAATAAAGATATATTCATTGCTTAGAACAGAGAGTGCTTTCACAAACGCAATGGATATGCTGGAGGAGCGATATGGAAATTCGTTTATTGTGGCTGAGGCATTCCGCACAAAGTTGAGCACCTGGCCAAGAATAAACGGCAGGGACTCGTTAGGTTTACTCCAGTTTGCCGATTTCTTGTCGCAGTGCAAGGTTGCGATGGAGAGTATCCGGGAGCTGTCCCTGCTGAATGACATCCGAGAACATCGTAAGTTAGTTGAAAAGCTACCGGATTGGCTCAGGTGCCGTTGGGAACGAATGGCGGAAGAGACAAGAATTAGGTCAGGGATGTATCCGCCCTTCCTTGAGTTGGCGGATTTCCTCGCGAAGAAATCTAAGATTGCATGTTCCCAAATCATGTTGATAGGATCTCTCCAAGATGTCCCGGAGATGATGATTAAACCAAAAGATAAGAACTTTGGCATTAATGTTCTGATGGCTGGTATCCAGGATGAAAGCAGGAGTTCCACCGAAGCATGCCGTTTTTGCCATACCAATAACCACTCACTAGAAAAATGTGAAAGCTTTGCCAGAAGGGACATGCCCGAGAAAAGGAAATTTGTCCTGGATAATCGGTTATGTTTTGCATACCTAGGTGAAGGACACATCTCAAAGCAATGCTCTAAAAGAAGCACATGTCAACACGGCACTCGTGGACATCTCACTTGCCTCCATATGGATAGAAATGTTAGAGTAGATCCCAGGCAGCCTCGCACTTCTGAGGAAGCTAAATCAGGGGAAGAGAACTCCTCAGAAGTTGTGTGTAGATGAGTAATGAGCACAGAAACCAGCACCCAACTCATCTCCTCCATGATTGTGCCTGTCTGGCTGTCTTCTACCTCAAATCCTTAGAAGAAACACCTGACATATGCTTTACTGGACACTATGTCGGACGCAACTTTTGCTTTGACAGAAACACTCGCAAGATTGTATGGGTCGGAAAACAACCTTGCAAAGCACTCCCAACCAGTAAACCTCAGACTGACCACCTTGACCACAAAAAAAATTTATTAGAGATAAAAAAAACTGGACATCCTGATTGTTCGAGGTTATGATTCGCAGGAAAAAACAACACAGGCCGCCACTGTAGACATAAGGGGCTACTGCGAAAAAAGGGTAAGAGTTCTGGGGTCAACCTAAATTAGGAGCTGTGCAGCGAGATGTCTGTTTACATTCCCTGATAAATGCCACTATACTGAAATCATATCCCCTTAATAGGGTTAAGATGAAAATTCATATACACTAAATGTACAAACGCAAGGAAATTCCCAAATTTTTACACTTTTATTGTCATTAATTAAGGGTATGATTACATATCAACCAAACCATTTCATTATCACATCACTACAGTATAAATCTCTATGTATGAATGGATGAAGTGTGTGAGGTGCGCTGTAGAAAAATTCCTACCAGTAAAATACATAGCTCTGTTGTGCTCGCATACCCTTAATGACAATAAAAGTGTAAAAATTTGGGAATTTCCTTGCTTTTGTACATTTAGTGTATATGAATTTTCATCTTAACCCTATTAAGGGCATATGATTTCAGTATACTGGCATTTTTCATGAAATGTTACTACTTTTGTAAAGGCTATGCCTCAATACAATGGTCTTTTTAAAGGTTTTTTGAATTTTCTGGAAAACTAAGATATATGGTATATATATATATATATATATATATATATATATATATATATATATATATATATATATATATTATTGTTAATTATCTATGTACGTATACGTTTCGTCCTTAATAATCGGGACTCATCACTACCTGTCATGCGAGTCGAAACCCCGGATTACAATTATTTTGCAACTCAAATCCGACGCCTTAACCACTCGGCCAATTTTGAACAGCGAATAAACTGTGATAATTTTAACACTTTATCGGCGGCTTAACGTCTAAGAGCGTCCTACTTTTTAATTAAAGGAACGATGCATTTAAAGCTAGTGACGTCATACTGTGTTAATACTACACTTACAGTGCTCTACTTTTTCTAGAAGCGACAAATAATATACACACACACACACACACATATATATATATATATATATATATATATATATATATATATGTGTGTACTTTTTCTAGGAGCGACAAATAATATACACACACACACACACACACATATATATATATATATATATATGTATATATATATATATATGTATATATATATATATATGTATGCATATATATATATATATATATATATATATATATATATATATATATGTATATATATATGTATGCATATTTATATATATATAATATAGTTTTTTGTTATGTTTTTCTTAAGCGCCGTTGAGCGAATGAACACTCATTCAATTACATTGTCACATATTTCTGAGATCGGAGGTAAGTAAATACCAGGTAAGATAAGCGTTTACTGTATTGCGACATTTAGAAAGTAGGGGTTCTTTATACGAACACTTTTAGTTTTATTACAGTGTACATTGTGTTCATTTTAACTTTTGTATGTATGATATTTATTGTTTACCATGTCCACAATTGTACACTTTTCATATGGGATTTTAGTAGGCAACTCATTGAGTGAATTTTTTTTGATGAATGGCAAATGATTTAGTAGTAAGACTGAGGCATATTGGTGTTTTTATTCATCATAAATGTGATTAGCCCAGTTCAGATAGAGAATGTCAGTTTTCCATCCTGTGCCACATTTCGTAAATCTCTGTATTTTATGCAATGGGTAAACACTTAATATAATTGATAACCTTCCCATTGAACATTTATCCAGAAGAACAAATACTGTTAATTTATATGTATTTCTTATTACATGTCTAAAGATATAACCAATTAGTTTGTAGCAGTTACCTCCTCCTTTCAAAACATAACTACACCGGTTTGCCGGTAGGTGTCGCTTTTTCACTGACAGGTGGCACTGTAAAGCGACACCAGAGTTATATGCCCTTCTGACTATAAAAACCGTTGCAAACCGAAAATCCATCTCTTCTTCACCGACCACCCTCGGCAGAACAACGCTGGCACCAGCGCTCCGTTTCACTCGCTTTTTGGCCTCGAAAGAACGACGCTGACACTAGCGTTCCGTTTCACTTTTCTCTTCTGGTCGATTGGTCTCGGCAGAACGACGCTAATACACTAGCGTTTCGTCTCACGCTTTTCTCTTCAACTAGTCTCGGCAAAACAACAACCAACACACTTTTCTTCCGTCAACACGTGGTCAAACAACGGTAAGAGTTCTCAACTAATTTTCTTTGTGTACGGCTTTCAAAGACTTTTCCTATGCCGGATTCATTTCTTCTTATACCTTTTCAAGAACTGTTTTTCCATCGACACACATGCATACATCACACACTTCATCATTCCACGTACACACACGTTCAATAAACCTTATTTGAACTACTTCATTTTGTTTGTTAATTATTACTCTGTCTTTTGCATGCAACATTGCTTGATTTACTGAACACGTTTATAATCGGGGGAACACGACTCTCTCGATCCTAACAATTGGTGATCCGACGTGCAAGCTTTGTTGTATGTGACCGAGTAATTAATTTCGTACTAGAACAAAAAAAAATGTATCATTTCTCGTTTTTTTTCTTTCCGTTGTGAAACGAATACGCACCCATTTTTTTCCTTTTTTTTCTACCCACGTGGTAGAAATATACAAACAAACAAACAAAAAAGAAGCCGCCATCTTTATTTTTTCCTGCCCACGTGGAAAACCCCAAACAAAGAAAAACAAAAACATTTCTCGGCTCTCTCCGAATATAAAACAAATTACAATTTCATTTTTTCTTTACCCACGTGTCGGAAAATTATATACAAAGAAAAAGACAAACTTTTGCCAACCCTTTTTTTTTCTTTTTCGACGAACAAAAGGACCTTACAAGACGCCACTTCCTTTGTTTTGAACACGTGGAGATAAAAAGAAAACAAAAGAAAACAAACGCTCACGCTGCCCATCTTTTTCGTGACCACATGTTGATAAAAAAATTCAAAATAATGCCGCCATCTTTTTCTCTGACCACGTGGAAATGAAAATTCAAACAAAAAAGACAATACGAATTTATTTTCTGTTTCAACAACAAGCAAAAAAAGGAAGCCGCCATCTTTTTCTCTAACCACGTGGAAATGAAAATTCAAACAACAAAAAAAGAAAATACGAACTTATTTCTCTGTTTCAACAACAAAAAAGGAGGAAGAAGGAAGACGCCATCTTTTTCTTTAACCACGTGGAAATGAAAATTCAAACAAACAAAAAAAGAAAATACGAATTTTTTTTTCTTTCTTTTCAACAACAAAGGAAAGAGAAACCGCCATTCTTTCTCTACGTGGAAACGAACATTCAAACAAACTAAAACGAAAACAAAAAACGTCATTCCTCGTGTGAAACAAATTGCGACTCCATTTTTTCTTCTTTTTCCCTTCTACCCACGTTGTTGGAAAATATATAGAAAACAAAACTGCTACAAAACAGACAACACACGATGCCAAACTCGAACATCACCAAGCCCCAAGACTTAATACTGGTTGTGAAATGTCAGGCTCAGCAAGCACCAACATCACCCTTCAAGGGCTACCAACCCTCTTCAACAACTGGAAGTTCATTGATCAACAGGAGGACCCATCAACTTGAACAACCACATCTTCCCGGACATTCATCAAGCACCAAACATTTCCGGACATCACTGACAACACTATGGAAGAAATCACACCAGTTTAAAATGAGTACAACTGCACAAGCACGACTAAATACTCAACAACTGGACGTTCGTTGATCAACTGAAGGACACATCAACTCGAACGACGCGCACCAATACCAGTACAGACCCACTTGTACCTGGACCTGCTAACTCACTTGCAGACATTTGTGCATCTGATTTTGACCATAGTGTACCACCAATCTCAACAACTATATGTTTGTTCATCAGTTCCACAACACGGACTAATTAACATGAACAACATCAACAACTGCACAGACCCACTTGTGCTTATTCATCAAACAACTGCACAGACCCACTTGTGCTTATTCATCAACAACTGCACAGACCCACTTGTGCTCATTCATCAACAACTGCACAGACTCACTTGTGCTCATTCATCAACAACTGCACAGACTCACTTGTGCTCATTCATCAACAACTGCACAGACTCACTTGTGCTCATTCATCAACAACTGCACAGACTCACTTGTGCTCATTCATCAACAACTGCACAGACTCACTTGTGCTCATTCATCAACAACTGCACAGACTCACTTGTGCTCATTCATAAACAACTGCACAGATTCACTTGTGCTCGCTCATCAACAACCGCACAGACCCACTTGTGCTCACTCATCAACAACCGCGCAGACCCAAGCACCAAACATTCCCGGACAACACTGACAATTCAACGTTTGTTCATCAGCTCTGCATCACGCAGACTAATCAACATGAACAACGCCACCAACAAGTGCAAATTCGCTTGCACTCAGCATTTTTCGACCGCAGATTCACTTGCACTCAACATTTTTCGACCGCAAACTCACTTGCGCTCAAACTTGATGCAGACCCAAACAACACGCAGATCCACATGCGTTACAAACACTCAATTCCGCAGACGCACTTGCGATCAATAATTCAATACAGATGCAGAAACAGAAATAAGTAGCGTGCACACTACTTTTTCTAATCTTCAAAAGCAAAACAGACATACCCACAAAGAATGCTTCTCATCTACAACTGTACATATTGAATAATATTTTCAATATTTTTCAATCTGGGGGGGAGTCCTTGTAGCAGTTACCTCCTCCTTTCAAAACATAACTACACCGGTTGCCGGTAGGTGTCGCTTTTTCACCGACAGGTGGCACTGTAAAGCGCCACCAGAGTTATATGCCCTTCTGACTATAAAAACCGTTGCAAACCGAAAATCCATCTCTTCTTCACCGACCAGCCTCGGCAGAACAACGCTGGCACCAGCGCTCCGTTTCACTCGCTTTTTGACCTCGACAGAACGACGCTGACACTAGCGTTCCGTTTCACTTTTCTCTTCTGGTCGATTGGCCTCGGCAGAACGACGCTAATACACTAGCGTTTCGTCTCACGCTTTTCTCTTCAACTAGTCTCGGCAAAACAACAACCAACACACTTTTCTTCCGTCAACACGTGGTCAAACAACGGTAAGAGTTCTCAACTCATTTTCTTTGTGTACGGCTTTCAAAGACTTTTCCTACGCCGGATTCATTTCTTCTTATACCTTTTCAAGAACTGTTTTTCCATCGACACACATGCATACATCACACACTTCATCATTCCACGTACACACACGTTCAATAAACCTTATTTGAACTACTTCATTTTGTTTGTTAATTATTACTCTGTCTTTTGCATGCAACATTGCTTGATTTACTGAACACATTTATAATCGGGGGAACATGACCCTCTCGATCATAACAAGTTAATCCATATACTATTAAAATGTTATGCTGTTTTGTAAGTTTCTTGAATAGCAAATAGTAACATGTGATTGGTTGGTAAAAGAAGAATAGGCAGACACACATTATTAAGGCAGTTTTTACGATGTCAATACCCGTGTTCGAATCTCACGAAATCTAAAGGGTTTTAACTGGATACGTGTTTTATAGAGTTAAAGAAACAAAATATACGTTAGATAAATATTTTTTAAACTAAATGACCTTTTTTATTATCTTTAAACAGGTAGACATGAAGAGTATTCTGTACCCCAAACCCCTGCGCTCGTCGGACGATGTGATGTTGTCACCGGTCTGGCCGTCCCCGAGATCGATCGGTCACTGGGCGTTGATCTGTTGAATTTGTTGTCTGGGTGAAGGCCGCCGATGTCGAGGGTTCTTCTCTACTTACCAACACACTTCCCACGTCGTGACTGTTTATAACAGTGAGCGATCGTATGGCGGACAGTAACCGGTTATCTCTGCAGAAGGAAGGGACATTCAAGCAGAACAAAGAAAACAAATAATGACAAATGGCTGTCCTACGCAAACGCGCGAGTGTTGACGAGCCGAATGGTACCAGACGACAATTTTGATACGGTGCTGCGTCCTGTGATTGTAAGTTATATTTTCAAGAAATTTTCTAAAAGAAAAAAAAAACAAGCAAAACATAGCGAAGTTACTGTTATTAAATAAATTTTTTTTTCATTTTGATACGTTGCTGCGTCCTATAATTTTTAGTTATAGTTGCAATAAATTTTTTAAACAAAAAAACAAATAAAACAAGCAAAACAGAGCGAAATTACTGTTATCAAATAAATATTTTAACCCTAACCCTAAACCTAAACCCTAACCCTAACCCTAACCTTAACCCTACCCCTAACAACAACAAAAAACAAAACAAGCAAAACATTATTATCATAGGACGCAGCACCGTATCAACATTGTCGTCTGGTACAAATCGGCTCGTCAACTCTCGGGCGTTTGCGTAAGACAGTCGAACGCTTCCGAGTCGAACCTCACGAAAACTGGTTCAGGATCGATATCAGCACCTGTTTTCCTTAGGAAAAATAATCATTTAACAAAGAAATTACGAAATCAAGTACTCAAAAAGTTCACTCTGTATAAAACAAGTAAAACAAAAATAGGAAGAGTCTAAATTACACTTCTTTAATCTTTCTCTGTGTGAGCGACAAGTGACTGTTAATTGGCCGTGAACAGAATTTCTCTAAGTCGACGGGCGAGAGCAATAGTGAGGGGGCAGAATTTCTTTCGTGCGTGCCTGTTGGCGGTCCTGTCCAGCTCTACTGACTGACTCTTTTCAACTGACTCTGTTAACTAACTCTGCCAACTGGCGTGCGCGAAGTCCTATCCTGTTGAAAAGCTCGTGGCGGATATTTCTGTCTTCTGTCACCTCCTACCCTCTCTCTCTCTCTCTCTCTCTCTCTCTCTCTCTCTCTCTCTCTCTCGCTAAGCTCGCCCACGACGCGCTAAGACAATCTTTATTTCCATTTGTCTTGCACCAACTAATTAAATCTTTCTAACTTCATTTATCGGAGAGGGTTTGTTTTTTAGACTTATCCTGGAAAAATGATAACAAAACAACGAAACGACAAAAATTCATTAGTTGTTCTCAACAGCTGGACAAATCCCTGGGCCCTTATACGAAATTTGGCATGACGGTTTACAAGTCTTTTGCCGACTCATAGTGGCCTTATCTTGCGGCTCTGATAATTCTAATTTTTAGCAAACTTCACACTAGTTTCGTACCCTCGCCCAATTTCGTAGGGTTCTCTCTCTCTCTCTCTCTCTCTCTCTCTCTCTCTCTCTCTCTCTCTCTCTCTCCTTCTCTCTCTCTCTCAGTATTGCATTTTCACTACATGCATACTAGTACAATGTTGGAGTTCCTGACTCTCGTGGGGCCGGTGGATACTTGTCACATTCAGCATTAGTTTAAAGCGAATTATTTTTGCTTAAAAACATTACTTCTAATGTTTTCGGCAAATAAAAACAATACATAAGGACATTCATCGTAGTTACTTACTTTCTCATGGAAATAGAATATTTTTCCACGAAATATCACAAATAATTTATTTGTACAAGCTATAAATCGGTAGAAGCTATTAACATACCCATGTACTGTACCAACACCGCTCATAGAATGGGTATAAACTAGTATTGTTAATAAATTAATCTTGATAGCTTGTTAAAGAGATCTCCTTCTAGACTGAGGCAATATTTATTTTTGTCCCAATCACGCCACTTTCACACCAGAACTTACGGCACTTGAAATTTCCAAAAAATCACTATGCTTTCAAATATAACGGAATCTCCCGAGAACTAACGATAACAGATTTTAACTTCGGAGATCTTATTCTGTACAACTACCTTTGTGATATTAAATTCAACATTGGTCAGTTTAGTCCTTAATTACTTGCCTCCCCATGAGGGCAGCGTTAGACACAAGGTCGAGTTATAATGTGAGGAAAATAAACCTTCCTAAAACAGGGCAAAAATAAAAATTGCCTTAATCTAGAAAGATTTCTCCTACACTGACTGAGGACAGAAAAATGTAGTGGTTTATCATGACAGATACTACACTTTGCTCCTAGCCAAGAGGCTAAAGATTTAGTCATTTCGCAACTGAATTTTAACATTTCTTAAAAGCCATTTATCTTTAACGATAATTATAAAAAAAACATATTTCTTCCCAATGGCGTTGATAGGAATATCGATCGGAGTTATTTACGCGGGAAAAATGTGCAACTTGCCATACGACACTAATCTATTTAATAAAGGGGGGGGGGGACATTCTGTTTTATTATTAAAGTAATTAGATGTTAAATTAATACACTTTTTATCACTCGTTTTTTTTTATATTCCAGTTTTAGAAATGATATTTTTACAAAAGAGTAATTATTGGATCGTTCGTTGTCCTATATTAGATTTGAAATACACCTTCTCACTCGATTAAGCTTACTCAATTCATAATTAACCGCTATGGGTAGATGAGCAATTCTATGTCGGTACCCTTTGAACAATGCTGCCTTTACCGACCATAAGAGAGAGAGAGAGAGAGAGAGAGAGAGAGAGAGAGAGAGAGAGAGAGAGAACGATAAAGAGAAAAAAAAGGGGGGGTAAAAGAAAACTCAAAATATGTTTTATTACTGTTTAAAGAAAGAAATACTTGAGTTACGCCGGTCAGTCGCTCTGTCGTGCTCCACTTTGAAATAGAACTGTAATCGCTAAACGTCCAAATTGAATGGACGTAACTTATTAAAGATGCGTCCAATAATCTCTATAAGAGGCTCTTTCCGTCGATAGTTTGAAACTTTCGTCGCTTTCTCATATTTGGTCCCCCGATTTATAAAATTGGGAGACCTATTTTTTTAGGCATGTCCGTCCGTCCGTCCGTCCGTCCGTCCGTCCGTCCGTCCGTCCGTATTCTTATCCGCAACCATCCATTGAATTTCTCTGAAATTTTGCATGAAGTTGTAACTTTGGTCAGGTTAGAAAGTGACATTCTCCGATATTTGAAAAAAAATCTGGTTAGCCCCCCAGGGGGTTAAAAGGCCCCAAAATGGCAAAAAATTACATTTTTTTGCCCCCATAACGTTTCATCCATCCATTCAATTTCTCTGAAACTTGGCCAAAATATGGAGGCAATTGTTTCTAATAGAAAATAAGTATCGCTGACCTTGGAAAAAACCTGGTTCGCGCCCCCAGTGGGTCAAAAGCCCCCAAAATGGCAAAAATGACCCTTTTCTCCCATAACGTTTGATCCATCTATTCAATTTTTCTGAAACTTGGCCAAAATGTAGAGGCAATTGTTCTGGATATAAAATGAGCATCTTTGACCTCAGAAAACTTCTGTTTCGCATCCCCATGGGGTACAATGGGGGTCAAAAATGCCCCAAATTGCCCAAATGTATTGCATTTTACACTCACCACATCGAGTCACATACAGAGGGGGGCCACGGACGCGCGGCTTGTTAAATTTGAAATAGCAGTGTCGCCGGTCTATCATTCTCAATTTGGATATGTCACTTTCTTCACTAAACGCGCTAACTGAATGGACGTATCTTAAGAATATCTGTTCTTTTTTTTACAAATAAATAAATAAATGTCTTCATCCGGAAAAAAGTCGCTAATTGAAAGCCGGTTTCATGATTAAAAGTAGAATGACTAATATAAGGTAACACTTCCCAGCGCGTAATTAGTGTTTTTATCTCGGACACACTCTATAAGCACAAGAAATAGTTTGAATATTAAGTAACTGACATCCTTGCCTTATTGTAAAACAAAATTACACTTACATATAAAGTACTACCAGTAGAACTAGTACGAATTCCATCCTAAGTGTGTGACTTATACTTCTAGTATGTAGTATAGTTGTGGTGGATTAGAAATTGATGTGCGAGACGAACGGTCATAGGAAAGTTACGTTCTCGTAACCGGCCTTTTGGCCAAGATCAAAGTGTAGTGTCTGTTCTGATGGATACTACACCACATTAACTGGTATCGTCTTGGCCTTCGGGCCTTGATTTACGCCGGTCTATGGGTCTGTCCTGTGCAGTTCTAGGAGGTCCACCCTCCCAGGCTTCGCCTCCCCTCTTTGGGGAGGGGTAAGTTTATTGCTTACTGCCTGTGGCGCCCCTACCGGGGAATGCCGACGGGGCTGCCCAGTCAATTTTTAAACCCCACTTTCCATACCCGACCTTGGGTTCACATCTTACTTGTGGGAGTAAAATAAAAACTGGCCTTGTGCCTAACTCCTGGAGAGGAGTAAATCAATACGTTCTCGTAACCGGCCTTTTGGCCAAGATCAAAGTGTAGTATCTGTTCCGATAGATACTACACCACATTAACTGGTATCGTCTTGGCCTTCAGGCCTTGATTTACGCCAGTCTATGGGTCTGTCCTGTGCACTTCTAGCAGGTCCACACTCTCAGGCTTTGCCTCCCCTCTTTGGGGAGGAGTAAGTTTATTGCTTACTGCTTGAAGCGCCCCTACCGGCTTTTCAAATCCCACTTTCCCGACCTCAAGTAAAATAAAAACTGGCCTTGTGCCTAACTCCTGGAGAGGAGTAAATCAATACGTTCTCGTAACCGGCCTTTTGGCCAAGATCAAAGTGTAGTATCTGTTCCGATAGATACTACACCACATTAACTGGTATCGTCTTGGCCTTCAGGCCTTGATTTACGCCAGTCTATGGGTCTGTCCTGTGCACTTCTAGCAGGTCCACACTCTCAGGCTTTGCCTCCCCTCTTTGGGGAGGAGTAAGTTTATTGCTTACTGCTTGAAGCGCCCCTACCGGCTTTTCAAATCCCACTTTCCCGACCTTGTGTCACATCTTACCTTGTGGGAGGAAGATAAATAAAATAGGAAAGTTACTAGCTGCTTATAAGCTACCCCTTTTCTTTCTTTCTGCTTACTCTTTCCTCTTCTTCCCTTTCACTTCTTTCTTTCTTCTAGAAGAAAAGGGTCACTGATAAAGTCAGTTGCGCTAAACGGCAGTGGGGCGTCGGATTTTTTTACAGATGTGATTCGAACGAACGCTAAAAAGCAAATGGCGTGAATAGCTACCCTCTTCCTTTCTCCGGTTCGTTTGGACACACTCTCCTCTTCACTTCCGAAAACAAGTGAGTTTTCACAGGAACGTGCGAACTTTTTTTTATTTTTCAACCAGTGAAAATGGTTCCCGTTTGTTTTGAAACCAAAATATAGTAAGCCTGTTTCAAATTAACTATAAAAACAGCGAACTGGTCAACAAAATGAGAGTTCTTCTTGGCGACACTGCGGCGTGCCTCCACTCTTATCTACAACTACCGCTCGTCCAAGAAACACGATTGGAATGCTTCTAAGCTGAAATCACTTTAAGCATGACTGATTTCTCTCCAGTGACAACTCAACTACCAAGACGGTAAACTCTTACACATACACACACCTACAACGAAACTTTAAAACGAGCTCTCCACGCTCGTGTATATTTCTTATTCAAGAACTTTAAACCTTCTCAACGAACTTTTGTCTTTCAAAGTATATTTTACATCTCTGTAAAATTGTTCATATAACATGTGTTTTTTTCTTTAACTCATATTTCCTCGCTTTCATTCACAAAACTCCGTTGTTAAAGTTAGCACTTGCTAGCTGGTGACCTATTCATAACATTCACGTTCTTATAAATCTCTATTCTCCAGTTTTAGCCACATTTATATTAATTGTTACCGTTGTTCTTGGCACTTTTCAAAGACGTTACCATCGTCTAAATACACTATCTGTAGCCAGGAGCAGCGCCTACAGGGTTACATAATTGTTAAAAATAAATTTCAGTAGCGTCGACAGAACAAGATTTCAGACAGGGCGCCGTTTTATTGCCGTCTGAAATCGAAGAATAGGCCATACTATGTTACAAGCAGAACAAAGGCATGAGCATTTTCACAATAGTCTTTTTGTAGAGGTGCGTTTTTGCTTTATTTTTCTGACGTACATTAACGTCTTAAATTATCTATCCGGTATGTTGTATATTGATTTAGTATTGCCTAGC
>OY744530.1:93330951-93345951 GCA_963556195.1 Sepiola atlantica
GCAAGAAATTCGAATATAGATGTTTTTGTAGCGCTCTGTGTGACATCGTTAATTTCATTTTTTGGTGATTTTCAGTAGCGCTTTAAACAGGGGAAATAAATGTAAGATTACAGTTTTACATTTGGAAAGTGGTATATAGTAATCCAAAAGTGGTCAACATCCTAGATAGAGCGGGTGTGGTTAAACGCAGCGTTGCGCGTTAGAATAACTTCTCTGTCTTTTGTTAACTCAGTGAAGACAGATATTATTAACCCTCATTGTTCACTAATAGTTTAATTACTAACTATAATCCAGTCCTAGGTTTCATTTTTGTGGTTTATAAAATTAAATTTCCCATTTATTAATTAGGCTCTAGCTTAATTCAACTAGTCTTATTTAGGAATTTAAGTAAAATTAGATGTATACTTGGTCGGAGATGTTTGAATTTACCAGAAAGCACATTAGTTTCCATATGGAGTGTTTTAGTGAATTCATTAGATTATTGCCATATTTATTCAGGGTGAACCGTTTGAAGTTTCTACAGTTAATACCTATTTCATCCCTTTGATTCAGTAGTTTATCTTTAAACGTGGATAGTAATAATAGGTAGTGTTTCATTAAGACAAAAATACAGGTGAGGTTGTGTAGCGTCGAGTTTGAAGCTTTCTTCAAGGCGCTCAATCTCAGTACAGGTCCTTTATCATTTTTCTTAAGAGACAATATGTGTTTGAATAGTGATGTGCCCCGCTCTTACCTGGGTTATTAAACGATCTTTTATGGTTTCTATATCTAGCTTTAAAATCAGTACATGTACCCCCTATGTGATTTTTTAAGACTAGGATTATTTTCTGAGGACACGGTTCCCAAATAAACAATACTTTTAGTTAAATATTTTTCTTGTAGCGGACATTCATTTTTATGTTTACAGCTACACTTATTACTGTAGTTATTATTCTATTGTGTATTACTAAATCTATCATTGTTAATACGGTTTAATATATGTCTATTATGAGTCTTAATTATTTGTCTAAGTTATTTGTACAGCTATAACTAAGTTTACCAGTATTTTTATCAAACAATTTACATAGAGAGTTATTTACCGGAAATATCAACTTAAAAGATTAAGAAACCTATGTCCACTTTTGGATTTAACTAACAGATTAAACGGGGGTATACCAAATAGTTTTCCGGCTTTTATTTTTCTTTCTAATGCTCCTATTAATTCTGCTGTGATACTCAATGTTAGTGATAACATAATCACTGTTTTTTTTAGTGTTGCTGTATGTGTTACTACTGTTATAGAATTTTTTTCAGTAGTAACAGGAGGGAAAATAAGAAGGGCCTACGCATTGCGCGTAGGTTAAATGTACATGAGCCCGGCAAATGTGTTGGGGTAGGTGGCAGGGCCGTCTAATTGTAGGAAGAATAAATGTCGTGTATTAACTTTAATTTTCGGCTGGCAGATTTTGTTCTGTCTGATTTCGTTTGGATCATTTCAATTTTAATTTTTTTACTCACTTCATAGTCCCGAAAAGACGTGTTAACGTCGAAACGTTGGTTGATCCGCGTAGACTGTTTCTAATGCTTATATAATTTTATTTATAAAGGCTCGACTTTTTATTAAGCGCATTTGAAACAATATTGGTTTTCAGTTAATGTTATCAATATATTTGAACTTAATTAATTATATATATATTATATTGATTATAGAAACAATATTAATCCAACGGGATGGAAAATTAAAAGTTAAGAGAGTAGAAAGTGAAATTTCGGTTTACTTTCAGCAGCCTCGTAACTCACTCTTATTTTGTTCTTTAGTCCTCACATTCAATGAGCGATGTTTCCGACAAAGGGGGAAGAATTGCTGTTTTCTAGGTCGGAATCTACCCAATCTAATATTTATTGTTGGCTAGGTTTTGAGCTTGAAGTAGTATTTTTTAGCTTCTTACATCAAGTGGCTTCATGCGTTGCCTGAAGCAATTTCCATAAATAAATGAAAATCCGAAATGTTTGTACATATATTCATCAACGTTTTGTCTTTCTAAAAATTGACTTTCTAAAAATTAACTGATTTGAAAGGTGACGTGAAAAAGTGTTTTTGTATTCTTTTCGAACGAAAATATACGTTAGAATTCAAAGTATGTAGTGCGTTTATGAAGTGGAATAGGTGTTTTGTTTTGTTTTGTTTTCTTAATATGGATGTTATGTACAAAAATTTGTTGGGAATTCTGTGTAAAATAGCTAGGCAGGTTCTCAATTCAACCTGTTTGGTTAGTATTAGAAGCCGTTACATTGTTTAATTGTGTCAAAGTTTATAAAAACTGCTGATTCACGAATTCTTCGGCAAGATCTATTTTAAATGAATTTAATGAGTCTAACATGCTTAAAGTTAAAGCAATGATCATGTTGTAATGCACGAGACACTAATGTATTTAGAGAATTGTTATTTTTATATCTATGTTATGATCAGCAAGACTTTTCTTAAGTTCGCGTCTAGTTTCACCAACGTATACCTGATTGCAATTATTGCATGTGACAGTATATATTCCTTCATTAGATGTGTGTGTTTTAGAAAAATGTGTTGTTTTTAATGTTCGTTTTATGGTTTGTGGTGTAGTGTGCGCTGTTGTAATTTCTAGTTTAATTAAACTGTTGTAAATTATTTTATTATTGAAATGAAGACGATACGTTGGCGGATATATAAAAAAAATGTCAGTTTTTCCTTTTTCAATTTCTATGTGTGTATATATATATATATATATATATATATATATATATATATATATATATATATATATTGAAATAAATAAGCATAACTTTACTACCCAAATATAACGAGTATTGTTATGTGAAAAATGTATATTAAATTTCTTATTCTTTTTTAAGTTATACCATATCTGTTGTTTGTATTCATTGAGCACTTTTCGATGTGTCTTTTATAGTTCTCTTGTTATTCTTTTGTTTTCTGTCAGGGCTGAGAACTGGTAAATTTATTAGCGATTTATTTTTTACGTAAAAACCACCAAAAATTAATTATATTTTTATTAGACACATAGGCAAGTCATAACATGAATTTAATAACCTGCGTTTTTCCTCGGATGAATGCCAATAATATAATTTGTGGATAAAAACAAAGCCCATGGGTTTCGACATTTTTAAATAAATCAGTTCTGAAGATGCGCCCACTCAATCTAAGCGTTTAGCGATGATGAATCTATTTCGAACTTTAGCCTGACAGACTAAAAAAATGCTATTTCAAACTGAAGCGGACAGACCAAAAAAAATTATATTTCAAACATAAGCATGTCAGACTTAGGGAAATACTATTTTCAAACTGAAGCGTGCAGACCAAAGAAAATGCTATTGAGAATTGAATAATCACGGAACTGTGGAATGTAAGACCGTACAAATGCTATTTCACAACTGTAGAAGACAGACTAAATAACATGCTATTTTAAACATTAGCGTGACAGACTAAAGGAAATACTATTTCTAAACTGAAGCGGATAGACCAAAGAAAATGATATTTCAAACATAAGCGTGTCAGACTAAAGAAAATTGTATGTTCAAACTACAGCGTGATATACCAAAGAAAATGATATTTCAAACATAAGCATGTCAGACTAAAGAAAATTGTATTTTCAAAGTACAGCGTGACATACCAAAGAAAATGATATTTCAAACATTAGCATGTCAGAATAAAGAATATTGTATTTTCAAACTACAGCGTGACATACCAAAGAAAATGATATTTCAAACATAAGCATGTAAGACTAAAGAAAATTGTATTTTCAAACTACAGCGTGACATAACAAAGAAGATTATATTTCAAACATAAGCATGTCAGACTATAGAAAATTGTATTTTCAAAGTACAGCGTGACATACCAAAGAAAATGATATTTCAAACATAAGCGTGTCAGACTAAAGAATATTGTATTTTGAAAGTACAGCGTGACATACCAAAGAAAATGATATTTCAAACATAAGCATGTCAGACTAAAGAAAATTGTATTTTCAAAGTACAGCGTGACATACAAAAGAAAATGATATTTCAAACATAAGCATGTCAGACTAAAGAAAATTTGATTTTCAAACTACAGCGTGACATACCAAAGAAGATTATATTTCAAACATAAGCGTGGCAGACTAAAGAAAATTGTATTTTAAAACTACAGCGTGATATACCAAAGAAGATTATATTTCGAACATAAGCGTGGCAGACTAAAGAAAATTGTATTTTCAAACTACAGCGTGATATACCAAAGAAGATTATATTTCGAACATAAGCGTGGCAGACTAAAGAAAATTGTATTTTAAAACTACAGCGTGACATACCAAAGAAGATTATATTTCGAACATAAGCATGTCAGACTAAACAAAATTGTATTTTTAAACTACAGCGTGACATACCAAAGAAAATGATTTTTCAAACATAAGCGTGTCAGATTAAAGAAAATTGTATTTTCATACTACAGCGTGACATACCAAAGAAAATGATATTTCAAGCATAAGCATGTCAGACTAAAGAAAATTGTATTTTCAAAGTACAGCGTGACATACCAAAGAAAATGATATTTCAAACATTAGCATGTCAGAATAAAGAAAATTGTATTTTCAAGCTACATAGTGACATACCATAGAAAATGATATTTCAAACATAAGCATGTAAGACTAAAGAAAATTGTATTTTCAAACTACAGCGTGACATAACAAAGAAGATTATATTTCAAACATAAGCATGTCAGACTATAAAAAATTGTATTTTCAAAGTACAGCGTGACATACCAAAGAAAATGATATTTCAAACATAAGCATGTCAGACTAAAGAAAATTGTATTTTAAAACTACAGCGTGACATACCAAAGAAAATGATATTTCAAACATAAGCGTGTCAGACTAAAGAATATTGTATTTTGAAAGTACAGCGTGACATACCAAAGAAAATGATATTTAAAACATAAGCATGTCAGACTAAAGAAAATTGTATTTTCAAAGTACAGCGTGACATACAAAAGAAAATGATATTTCAAACATAAGCATGTCAGACTAAAGAAAATTTGATGTTCAAACTACAGCGTGACATACCAAAGAAGATTATATTTCAAACATAAGCATGTCAGACTAAAGAAAATTGTATTTTCAAACTACAGCGTGACATACCAAAGAAAATGATATTTCAAACATAAGCGTGTCAGACTAAAGAAAATTGTATTTTAAAACTACATCGTGACATACCAAAGAAAATGATTTTTCAAACATAAGCGTGTCAGACTAAAGAAAATTGTATTTTCAAACTACAGCGTGACATACCAAAGAAAATGATATTTCAAACATAAGCGTGTCAGACTAAATAATATTGTATTTTGAAAGTACAGCGTGACATACCAAAGAAAATGATATTTCAAACATAAGCATGTAATACTAAAGAAAATTGTATTTTCAAAGTACAGCGTGACATACCAAAGAAAATGATATTTCAAACATAAGCGTGTCAGACTAAAGAAAATTGTATTTTCAAACTACAGAGTGACATACCAAAGAAAATGATATTTCAAACATAAGCATGTCAGATTAAAGAAATTTGTATTTTCAAACTACAGCGTGACATACCAAAGAAAATGATATTTCAAACATAAGCATGTCAGACTAAAGAAAATTGTATTTTCAAACTACAGCGTGACATACCAAAGAAAATGATATTTCAAACATAAGCGTGTCAGACTAAATAATATTGTATTTTGAAAGTACAGCGTGACATACCAAAGAAAATGATATTTCAAACATAAGCATGTAATACTAAAGAAAATTGTATTTTCAAAGTACAGCGTGACATACCAAAGAAAATGATATTTCAAACATAAGCGTGTCAGACTAAAGAAAATTGTATTTTCAAACTACAGAGTGACATACCAAAGAAAATGATATTTCAAACATAAGCATGTCAGATTAAAGAAATTTGTATTTTCAAACTACAGCGTGACATACCAAAGAAAATGATATTTCAAACATAAGCATGTCAGACTAAAGAAAATTGTATTTTCAAAGTACAGCGTGACATACCAAAGAAAATTATAAAGATTCACCCAGGGGTTTTTACCCCGCCTAATAAACCGGTATCGTCCGGACCTTTGGGTTAGGATTTACGCCGGTCTATTGGGAGTTGTCGGTCCTGTGCAGTTCTAGGAGGTGCACCCTCCCAGGCTTTGCTTTCACTTCTTTGGGGAGAAGTAAGTTTATTGCTTACTGTCTGAGGCGCCCCTACCGGGGAATGCCGACGGGGCTGCCCAGGCAATTTTTAAACAGCCAGAATGCTCAAATTCTCGAGCGCTGGTTCTTTCCCACTTTCCCGACTTTGTGTCACATCTTACCTTGTGGGAGGAAGATAAATAGAACCAAAGAAAATGATATTTCAAACATAAGCGTGTCAGACTAAAGAAAATTGTATTTTCAAACTACAGCGTGACATAGCAAAAGAAAATGATATTTCAAACTTAACCGTGAAATGCTATTTCATACTTTAGTTTGACACTAACGGACAGAACCTTTCATACTCTCATAAAGTTAAAGAGTACGTTTTATATAAAGGCTATTGATTTTATAAGTATTTTAGAATAAGAAGAAAGGGAAGAGTCAATAAGTAACTGCAGATCCGACCAGTTTTAATACGATTAGTGTCTAATTTAAAGTAACTGGCGGCTTCACAGGTGATGACTGGTTTTAAAACAGATAGAGAAAAGAATCAAGCAAAATAATGAGGCTAAGGTAAATCCTTACACTTTGCTATGACTGATATTATCTCTTATCCTTAAGAGGTTTTTGGCCTTGATAAGTGGTGATCCATTAGTATTTAAAACAATTATAAACAAAATACGTCTTTTATAAACTGTTTTGGACATTTATGAAGTAGTTCTTTCATATATGTTTTACGATTTCATTTTCCGTTTAGGTGTAAAAAGGCGAGGGGGGAATTAGTATCAGAGCCCGGATAGACAAAAGTGTATACCACACTGAATTTAAATACTAGTATCTGACGTTGAGCTTGTCCCTTCGTGTTACATAACTAAAGGAGTCGTATCCACGTTGACTCATATGTAATTATTTATTTAATATATTTAATATATTTAATTTAACGTCAATTCAACTTAAAATTATACCTTCTTCTGGTCGGCGTTTCATTGTGCGCGCTAAAGACTGCGTTATAAAGTTAGCTGAAAGAATAAGAGGTAAGATTTATATATTTGTCCGCAACTTGATCGTCCAGTGAGCTGAAAAGTCAAAGAAGGAGCATACATACACAGAAAGAGAGAAAAAGATTTATCTTGAAAACATGGCTTACAGATTATTTAAACGTTTTATCAGATCATCTTAAAACACGTCTTTTTTATCGGAGTTTTTATCGAGAGACCCACATTCGCAACTGCTACTTTCTCAAACGTATGATGCACGCTAATAACCCGTTGGCTGTCGTCGGCTATTTGCTGGAGTGTTAAATCTATTTATTTTCTAGTTTGTTAAAGACCCTCATACTAATTTCCGAGTCTGTGATCGACACCAATCCTTCTGCAAAAATGAAATATTTCAAGTTATTAGCACTTAATTCCGATAACCTGAAATCATCACAGTGCTTATTTGCTATGCTTGTAAAAGTCGTATATTCTTCATTATTCTTTCTAGTAAGGTTCAAACACTTCCACCTCTTGTGGAAGAGAAATGTTTTTAACTAAATAATTTGGCCAGCAATTGTATCGATTCACTAAACTGAAGCTTGCTTGTCTTTTAAGGTAAAAAGTAATTTACAAATTTCGTATTTTTCACTGTGCCCATTTTCCTTAACAGTAACCGAACCTTTTGGAAATCAATCCAGTTTTCATAGTCTTGATTATATATATATATATATATATATATATATATATATATATATATATATATATATATATATATATATATATATATATATTCTGAGAGAATGCACTTTCGTCTGTACCATTTTGTTGCCCGATTCCAATTCCCATAATTTCTGCTGTTGCTGTTAGGTCTGTATGAACATCTCCTCGAATCTTTTATTTTGTGCCAGCTGTTCTTTCTGTAATTCCAATCTGTCTGCTTCAATTTTATTTCGGTAGGATGCCTGTTCCTTCTGTAATCCTAGCTGTTTATTTAACTTATCTTGATGTCTGAATAGCTCATGGATTACGTTTTTGAAATACTCCAGTTTTTATTCTGTCACTTGACATAACTGACCTCTCCGTGTACACACGCATATATATATATATATATATATATATATATATATATATATATATATATATATATATATATATATATAATTTACACGGTTTTTAGTTTTTTCTTACTGTGAGATAAGTTCGTAACCTCTCAGTTGAAAGAAAAAAATTTGTTCAAAACTAATTTTGGTTCTGATTACTACAGAAACTTTTTTGTTGGTTCATCTTGCTTTTTCTTTCGCTGTTGAACTTGATTTTTCAAAGCTTTTTTTTTTAATCTAGTTCGTTTTACTTAGAAAATGTTAGAATTTGTTAAAGCCCCCCTCACTGATTGGCTGTTGCCATGTCCCTTAAGGGCCTCACAGATTGGCTGTCAGGCATTGCAACCCCTTTTTAGTATAGGTGTCACGTGAACCAGCCCTTAAAAACCCTTGTATACGGCTTCCCGCTCTTTTTTCCATGACTCTGCTCGAATCAAGAACACATCGGCTGGTCTTCTTAGTGATACAGCCCACGACGGCGTCACTGAGAATGACCTCCCGCCGATACCCGAACTCTATGCAGGCTCCTTTTCAACGACTCCACTCCAGTCAACAACACATCGGGCGGTCTTCTTAGTGATACAGCCCACGACGGCATCACCGAGAATGATCTCCCGCCGTTACCAGAACTCTAAAACAGATAAGTTCTAGCGAACCACGTTTTCGCAACCCCAAACTCCAACCAAACCCCAAACCTCAAACCCACCTCTCTACCATGCTCTCTAGGATTTACCAATGCCTAAATGAACTGTTCGAAACTGTAAATACTCGCTCCACCTTTCTCTTTCTTACTAAAATGATATGAAATTACACGAATAGAAAAACCTTTTCTAAGGCTTTATTCAATTAATTCAAAACTACAATGCCAACAAGGCAAGAGGCCAAGAACGTATATATGGTAAAAGAAAGAGAACGCATTTAAATTAAAAAGTCACGTGGACAAGAAAACCCAGTAATTTTACTTTAACGGAAATATATGCAAGTGCACGTAATCCATCTCGTAATCCCAAGGTGCTGAGTTCAATCCTGGGCAAATGCAGCTGAAGAAATATAATATACATAACATTCTCCCCACTTGTAACAGAGATTGTTATCAGAAAGTTTTATAAATCCAGACGCTGGACTGGTTTGCGAATCCTGCTAGACCGGCGGAGAAGTAGTTCACTATCAGAAGCACCATATCTCTGGGAAGGTTGATTCTCTGAATTCTGATTCACTAATTCATTTTCTGTATAACTTTCCTTAGGTGAAGGAGTATTCGTGGAACTTGTATCAGGCAATTGGCCCATGTCAGGTAGAACGTTTTCAGCAGAATCTTGAGATCGACCCGAGCGTGGAAAACGTGCTAAATGTCTTAGTGCTACTGAATCTTCCCGGCCATCATGATATCGTATTCTTGCATGTGTAGGGTTAGCCTCGAGGAGTTCCACTACCTCAACGATCGGGTCATATTTACTCCTGTTACCAAATCGCTTTAATAACACCTCCCCAGGCTCACAGAGCCAAACAGGTAATGCAGTGCCAGTGGAAGAGCGCCTTTTAAAATTGAACATGCGTTCGTGAGGCGTAGCATTTGTGGAGGTGCATAGTAGAGAGCGAATAGTTTGTAAAACATCCTGTAGAACATCCTGCCAAGCGCTAATGGGTAACCGTTTTGATCCCAAAGCTAATAAGATGGTGTTCCAAATAATGCCGTTATAGCGCTCACATTGGCTGTTACCTCTTGGGTTATACGCAGTAGTGTTACTGGATCCAATTCCAAGTCGCAGCAAAAATTGTTTGAATTCCTCCGACATAAACGAAGTTCCTCGATCGGAATGGATGAATGAGGGAAGTCCAAAAATAGAAAAAATATTCACCAGGCACTGAATCGCGGTTTGAGAGGAGCAATCACGACAAGGGAAAGCAAACGGAAATCGACTGTATTCATCGACGACTGTAAATATGTAACGGCAACCTGATGAAGATGCCGGGATAGGTCCTTTGTAATCGACAGAAAGACGCTGGAATGGAGCAGTAGAACGGATAAGAATATTATTAGTAGAAGTAAAGAATTGGGGTTTTATTTTGGCGCAAGTAGTACATTGAGATGTCACACGTCGGATTTCATCAAGTGAATATGGCAAATTTTGTGACCTTACAAAATGCCAAAAGCGTTGTACTCCAGGATGTATTAAGGAATCATGAATTGATTTTAGTTCCTCCAAGGAAGAAACAGCAGCACTACATACTCTGGATAATGTGTCAGCGACACTATTTTCATTCCCGGGACGGTGTTTTATATCATATGAAAAGGGAAGAAGTTCCATTTTCCACCGTATAATTTTATCGTTTTTAATTTTTCCACGATTAGCAGGTTTAAACACAAAAGATACGGCTTGTTGATCAGTAATAATAGTAAAATGTTTCCCAACAATGAGATCTCTCCATTTACGAACACATTCGACTATGGCATATGCTTCTTTTTCGACTATATGAAGTCGCATTTCAGAGAGGTTTAACGACCGAGAAAAGAATGCTACAGGTCTCCCAGCTTGTAAAAGAGTGCCTCCGATAGCCTTTTCTGAGGCATCGGTTTCAATAATAAACGGCAATTCATCATCAATAACTTTTACGGATGATTCAGCAATGTCTTTCTTGAGTTTTTCGAAAGAATTTACAACTATAGGAGGCATAGGGAATTGTTTATTTTCGACCAGTGGACGAATTTTGTATGAATACTTAGGTATCCATTTCGCATAGTAAGCAAACATACCAAGACACCTTTTAAACGATTTTGAATCGGAAGGGGGAGGCATTTGCAAAAGAGGTCTCAAACGCTCTGGATCAGGTTGAAGAGTTCCGTTACAAATTTGGTATCCAAGCACGTTAATAGAACGAAGTGAAAACTTTGATTTTTCCCGGTTTATTTCGAGGTTGTATGTCGAGGCAGCTTTTAAGAAATACTCCAAATTGACGTCATGCTCCTCCTGGGTTTTACCGCAAATAGTTATATCATCTATATACGAGAAGGTTCCAGGTAATTTGTTATCAGAAATGAAAGAATTCATAAATCGTTGAAAGGCAGAAACCCCGTTTGTGACCCCCATGGGTATTCGTTTAAATTGGTACAGACGGTTTCCAGCCTGAAAGGCCGTATAGGAGCGATCTTCAGGGCAAATTTCAATCTGATAGTATGCTTTGGACAAGTCAATTATACTAAAGATACGATACTGGGCTATTTGGTCAACGAGATCCCCAATTCGTGGCAAGGGGTATGCATCAAGTAAGGTGAAACGGTTAATAGTTTGGGAGAAATCGACTACCAATCGTTTCTTTTTATTAGTTGACGAAGTCACAACAATTTGAGCGCGCCACGGAGAGTAACTTGGTTCAATTATATCATCCTCAAGCATTTGTAGAATTTCTTTTTCAATGAATCGAGAGTCCTCCGCACGGTAATTTCGGGACCCAGTAGCAATAGGTTTGCAATCACGGGTCAAGTTTCGGAACAATTTAACGGGTGCACAACTGATTTTGGTTAAAGCGCAGATTTTTAGAATATCCTGAGACCCTCCAAAAGAAATAGTGATACTCCGGTGTAGTTTTAAGAAGGGCACTCCGAGTATAATATCCATACAGGAATCAGGAAGTACTGTGAAGTCAATTTCTTTATATTCGTAACCATTGAAGATAACGTCCTCAGTACAATATTCAGATAGCTTGAGGGAAATGGCCGATGATGCCATGGAAATTACGGAATTCCGTTTAGAAGTAGACAGTTTCATTGTTTTAACAATACGAGCACTGATAAAGTTATCAGAACTGCCGGTGTCTATGAGAGCAGTTAATCGTTTACCCTTTAATTTTACAATTTTAGTAATAGGAGGGAACCTATCATCATCTTTAGCACGGGCTACTATAATAGCTGAGGTGGAACGTGAAGGTGTAGACATGGTAGAACGGCAAACTTTGGCAAAATGGCCGAGTTTGCCACAGTTTCGACATACTTTATCGCGGGCAGGACAGTGGCGGCGATCATCCTTAATGTGACGTTTCCCTCCGCAGTTGTAGCACTTTCCATGAGCAGGAAGGGCAGCAGACAATTGTACAGATTCACACTCCATAGGAGCAGTAATAGTGGCCTCCTCGACAGAATCAGTAAACACATTTTTAGTCGTGGTAGCAGCAACGGTAGGTCCAATCTGAGAAGCGTATGACTCAGCACGAAATTGAGCCTGTTCTAAAGCTCTAGCACATTGAGTAGCCTCCTTGAGATTTAACGTATCATTTTCAAGTAGTCTGGCACGTATTACGGAAGACCGGAGACCACGTATAAATGAATCACGGACAGATTCATCTCTGTAAGTAGTAGCAGTAACATCTTTGAAGCAACAGTCTGCGGCAAGTCGGTTCAAGGCCTGAAGGTACTGGTCTACAGACTCATTTTCCTGTTGTAGACGTGTAGAAAGCAAATGTCTAGCATGAATAACGCTTGGAGACTTATCATAAACACTTTTCAGCAATTCAACAGCATGTTCGAATCCAGAACAACCCTCGATAATGTCAGCAACGGTAGCACCAATGTTTAAATAAAGGACTTCGAGTTTGTCTGGATTTAAAGAAGCAATAGTAGATAAGTAATAAGTAAAATTACGGTACCATAGTCTCCAGAGCTTGCCAGCCTGAGGGTCTGCAGAAGATATATCAAACTTGTCCAGACGAATAATCTTATCCATGAGACATTGTAGTTTTGAATTAATTGAATAAATTGTAATGTAAAAAGAAGACACGAATAGAAAAACCTTTTCTAAGGCTTTATTCAATTAATTCAAAACTACAATGCCAACAAGGCAAGAGGCCAAGAACGTATATATGGTAAAAGAAAGAGAACGCATTTAAATTAAAAAGTCACGTGGACAAGAAAACCCAGTAATTTTACTTTAACGGAAATATATGCAAGTGCACGTAATCCATCTCGTAATCCCAAGGTGCTGAGTTCAATCCTGGGCAAATGCAGCTGAAGAAATATAATATACATAACAACCCTTGTGTTTTGTGTTCCTTCTTCAGACTTCCGTCCTATACATATCTTTGATGAATTTATCTGCACATGATAACCCATTCTCACGTGGGAGAATTGAACTTTATTTCAGGATTATTTTAATCCCAACAAAAACGTTGTTGTTTTCTTTCATTCTTATCGTGGCGTTGGAGTTTTTTCGCAGAATTTACACTTTGTTAAAATTGAATATGATTGCAACTTTTTGTTTTCCTGTTAACAAAGAACTAGAGCATACCATTATAGTCTTTTTTTTTTCAAAAATCCAACGATTCAATTGTAGACATAAATATGTGTTTCTCGTTACTCGTGTTTGTGTGCAACTGAAGTACGGTTTATTTTCGTGATTGAATCAATTCGAATTTCATGCCGTCAAAGTTCGAAATAAATGTTGGACCGAATAAATTCAAATAGCTTGTTTCCATGCTTGTGGGATGTAGATTTTTAATCCTTGTTTCCAGTGTTGTGCTACATAACGCCAGTGTTGTGAGATGTAGGTGTCGAATCCTTTCCGCTAGTGTTGTGAGATGTAGGTGTCGAATCCTTTCCGCCAGTGTTGTGAGATGTAGGTGTCGAATCCTTTCCGCTAGTGTTGTGAGATGTAGGTGTCGAATCCTTTCCGCCAGTGTTGTGAGATGTAGGTGTCGAATCCTTTCCGCCAGTGTTGTGAGATGTAGGTGTCGAATTCTTTCTGCCAGTGTAGTGGCAATGTAATTATCGAATCCTTTCCGCCAGTGTTGTGAGATGTAGGTGTCGAATCCTTTCCGCCAATGTTGTGGCAATGTAATTATCGAATCCTTTCCGCCAGTGTTGTGAGATGTAGGTGTCGAATCCTTTCCGCCAGTGTAGTGGCAATGTAATTATCGAATCCTTCGTCACCAGTGTTGTGAGATGTAGGTGTCGAATCCTTTCCGCCAGTGTAGTGGCAATGTAATTATCGAATCCTTCGTCACCAGTGTTGTGAGATGTAGGTGTCGAATCCTTTCCGCCAGTGTTGCGGCAATGTAATTATCGAATCCTTCGTCACCAGTGTTGTGAGATGTAGGTGTCGAATCCTTTCCGCCAGTGTTGTGGCAATGTAATTATCGAATCCTTTCCGCCAGTGTTGTGAGATGTAGGTGTCGAATCCTTTCCGCCAGTGTTGTGGCAATGTAATTATCGAATCCTTTCCGCCAGTGTTGTGAGATGTAGGTGTCGAATCCTTTCCGCCAGTGTTGTGGCAATGTAATTATCGAATCCTTTCCGCCAGTGTTGTGAGATGTAGGTGTCGAATCCTTTCCGCCAGTGTTGTTCCAATGTAATTATCGAATCCTTCGTCACCAGTGTTGTGAGATGTAGGTGTCGAATCCTTTCCGCCAGTGTAGTGGCAATGTAATTATCGAATCCTTCGTCACCAGTGTTGTGAGATGTAGGTGTCGAATCCTTTCCGCCAGTGTTGTGGCAATGTAATTATCGAATCCTTTCCGCCAGTGTTGTGAGATGTAGGTGTCGAATCCTTTCCGCCAGTGTTGTGGCAATGTAATTATCGAATCCTTTCCGCCAGTGTTGTGAGATGTAGGTGTCGAATCCTTTCCGCCAGTGTTGTGGCAATGTAATTATCGAATCCTTTCCGCCAGTGTTGTGAGATGTAGGTGTCGAATCCTTTCCGCCAGTGTTGTTCCAATGTAATTATCGAATCCTTCGTCACCAGTGTTGTGAGATGTAGGTGTCGA